>OY986438.1:15781920-16171920 GCA_963920525.1 Dichetophora obliterata | reverse complement strand
TACATTTCGGAACAAAGTTAACCCATTGACGATGAGCAAAGTGATCCTTTTCTGTAAAGGGTTTCATTGGTACCGTAACTGTTTTTTTTATTTTTTTTTTTTTTGTTTTTTTTTTTTTGTTTTTTCTTTTTTTGTGCATTTACCTTTCCAAACAATTTTATCTTAGCAAAATCGGACTATCTTTGTACTCGTGGCAGTCATTTGCACCGAAATCAACAAAATTTACCAAACTTTTGATAAAAGTTTTTAAACAGATAGTAATAATTTTTGGAGCTTTATTTTTGGTATTTTTTATTTTTGAAAATTTATAAAAACAAAAAACTTTCCCATACAAAAATTGCTTTTTGCCCATAAAAGCACTTTAAAAAAAAAAAACTCAGCTAGCATAAGCGTTAACAAATCAATTTATCCTTTCGTGGAGGGTACTACAATGAGCCAAAGAATATTTTGTGTGGTCCTGTGCTTCATTGCATGAAAAAGTTGTCAGCCGTCAACCCTTAATTGAAAATTCGTTTGTCCTTCAAGATTCTTTGAAGATCATGTCGTACACAAGTCGAGTGATCGAGTCATATTGTGCTTATCATAAGTTGCTACGAAGCCATTGCGCTCTTGTCAAATTTTAGACCGAGTTTATCAAGCCCTTTTTTTTAATGGAGACCAAGCCAACCCAATGAACATATGTACATTCTCTCTTGCTCATACATTAAGCGTGAGCGTAATTTTATTTAATTTATCATTCGCTTTTTAAAAATATTTTTGTAATTTTGTTAAAAAAGCATTCATTAAATTGATTAAAAATTACGGGCAGCAGAGGGAAACAGACGTTTTTTGCTACTTTGTTTTATATACAGATACCTGCCTTGCCTTATACCTTAATACCCATTCACATTAAAATATATATATATTAGGGCGGGTCAAATTCTGGCTCAGCGAAATTCGTAAAATACATGTAATTTCAAGACTTTTTCTCCACTACAGCATATACAAATTCTGAAAAAAAGCTGTGCGGACTTTCGTAAATAGATTCATACACATACATTCATACATTCATATTTTATAATTGAGAACAAAATCTATTTACGAAAGTCCGCACAGCTTTTTTTCAGAATTTGTATATGCTGTAGTGGAGAAAAAGTCTTGAAATTACATGTATTTTACGAATTTCGCTGAGCCAGACCTCCAAAAAATTCGTCCATACAAATTGACCCGGCCTAATATATATATATAAAACGTTCCACACTCACCTGCAAATGGTCCAGCAATGCCTCCAGCCCGCGATCAGTGATGGATGAGCAACGTAAACTCAGCGAATGTATGTGTTTCGAGGCCAGCGGAAAAGAGTGCACCACATCCAGAGCATCCTCATCGTTGGCGCCAACCAGCGCCAAGGCATGAAAACCGCGCCGAATCAATGAGTTATACAAACGTACGCGTTCCGTACTGGGCATTTGACGCAGCTCGCGACACTGCACGGTAGGTAGCAAACCCGACCAATAACGCGGGCTACGATAGAGTAAATCGCGCCACTTCAGGCAGACTTGAGCCAGAGTGCGACGCTCATAGGCGCCGAAGTATAAAAAGAATTTGCCCAGAAAGCGATCGTCGAGCAGTAGCTGCTCAAAACTGGTGATTGCGGGTGGGGTCTTGTGCAATATGAGCGCGGACTGAGTGACTGCTGCTAGCTGTTGTGTAGCAGTGCTGTTGGCGGTTATGACTGAGCTGCTAACGACACCACCAGTGCTGTAAGGATGATGCAGATGTGGATTCGGCAGCTGTTTGCGCATTTGTATGGGCGTGGCTGTTTGACTTTTCTGGCCAGCAGCAGCCGCCGCCATGCCCATTGTACTAAACTGCGGTGTCGTCACAGTGCTGGGTATAGTTATGTTCATCTGCTTGGCGATGGCGCTTACATTTGGAGCGGGTGGAGAGCCTAACGCTAGCGAGGTGCTGCCACTGCCTACTAGATTGGAATTGATTAGAGTTGAGCCGGCTATTTGGGACTGCAAGTGTTGCTGTTGTTGCTGCATGATTTGTAGATGTGACTGCTGCTGCTGTTGTTGTTGTTGTTGCTGGTTTATTGTTGTTGTTGACGCTGCGGGCAGAGCGGCGTTTTGATTGTTGCTCACTTGTTGTTGCTGTTGACTACGCGTGGGCTTGTCTGGCGTATTGCTGCTGTTGTTGCTTGAATTGCTGCTGTTGCTGTTATTGCTACTGCTGCTGCCACCACAAAGCGCATTTGTGACACGTTCCATCACAGAAGTTTTGCCCGAGGAGGACGAGGAGTTGGAGGAGGAGGAGCTGCTGCTGTTGCTGCTACTGCCATGATGATGTTTCGAACGTAGTCCAAGACCGTTGATGCGTTTAGAAAGTTCAGCGGAGGCTCGTTCAACTACGCCCTGCGCAGATATCGAGGACATCTTTTTAGGTGGCCACACCGAAAGAGCGCTGTCGCTAACTAAACGCTGGATTTTCTTTTGGATTCCAATTATTGCACACTGTAATAGAATTTGTTGCAAACACTTAACTTGCTGTACAGACTTTGCGTGAAACGTTGCTTGTTTTTTTCAGTGTATTTCGTGCATGGTCAGCAACGCCTGGCTGGTGTAGCCAACTTCATGTATATTTAAGTTAATCAATTTTAATAGCGTTGCCGTTGTATTAAATCACTTTCATTGCACGATTTAAGCGTGTTTTTGTTTTTATTTTCTTGATGTTTTTATTTATTTAATGCTTTAACTTGACCTGACGTGGCTTAAGAGTAAACAAAAATAATTAGATTTGAGGCTTTACACCTTTTTTTTAACATACATATGTTACGAAAGTTGCCCGAGTTGCCCCCTTTTTGTGGTTTATGTTCAATACAATTAGCATTATTTTAGGTTTAAATTAATGCTAAGCACGATGTTAAGAAATTAAATGTAAATTAACATAACATATGTTATAAAAGGATCAAAAAATGTGCCAATGAAGTTAGCTTCACTGTTTTTTTTTTATTTGTATTTAAGAAAAGAAAAATACATTTTGTGCTGTGATGTATTGAACTAGTTTTTTGGGGTATTCGAGAAAACATTTATTCGAGTGAAAAGAAAACTATAAAGCAATGCGTGGAATGTGGGATGATTTCTTTTTAATCTTAACTCTTCAAATAAATATACGTATTTTTAAAATTTTAAAAGGAAAATAGATCTATAAAGTTCTGTATCAAAAATTTGATATTTTAAAATTTTATTCATAAAAATCAGCCCAGACTTTTGGAGTTTCAAGGTAAATTTTAAAAGTAAATTTACACTTCATTTTAATATAATAGTATAGATGTATAGATGTAAAAAATATTATTTTATGCTTATACTGCTATGTGGCAAATTTAAAAATAATATTCTAGTCAGTGTTGCCACCTTCAAAAGAAATAAGAAGCTAAATGCAATGTAAAAAGTGGTTAGATATGCTATAATTTCACCCTAAAAAATTACCTAGAAATAGCTAAAAAATAATTATTTTACTACGAATTATTGATATTGCGGAACTTCAATATTACGATTTTTAGAAATATTTAAATTTGTGTTTTTTTGTTTCACTGTGCTTATAATGTCGGTTATTTTAGCCGTGAAATTTGCATGGCAATAAATGCAAAAACCTTCATTGTATAACCACATCCTTAACTCTTCACATGTTCCCATTCCTTTAAGTATTATTGTGAATAGGTTTTTTTGAAATGTGGCGAATTCATTTTTGAAGTTTTATGTATTTATTTATCACTTAAAAATGGAACAGTAAAGTTTTAAAGCGAAAATTTTTTAATACGAATTACATAGACTCATTGTCCAAGACACTACTTAGATTCATTGGACTACTGCGGGAAACTACAAATATATTAGGGGTATACACGATCTGGAGATCTTGTGCAAAAAAGCACAATTGTTGCAAAAAATAGCTCTACAATAGCAAAATACACGTGCTGTAAAAACTGCTGTTTTTAGCAAAAGGGTTCCTTTGTTCTTTTGTTGTGCTCCTTAGTTCTTTATTGCATTTTGTGATTTTTGACAGCACATTAACAGTAATGGTCAATTGTGTAAACTTATAATACCAATAAATAAAACATATCCCGTGACACTGTGAGTTTAAATTATTTTTTATATTGTAATATCAGCTAATACCAGCAAAAATGTAACAAACAAGTAAAAAAATATCAAATGCTTTCTTCGATTTTTAAACATAACACAAATATTTGCTACAACCATGACGTAAGAAAACAAGGTGAACGCGAATATGAATTTTTGTTGTAAAAATCCAACAATTAAGTTGTCAAACCACTCAAAATCCACTTTTCTGTCTCTTTTACTCATTCACAAATTTGACAGTTTTAGCAAAAGATTTAGATGTTACGTTTACCTTGTTTTCTTATACCATGAGTACAACATGTTGGTTGCAAACTCAAATTCCACATCACTAACCGTCAAAGCACTTTACCCTGCAAACATTTTCAAACGCATTAGAGCCGCCAGCGAATCGCTTGGAAGATGAGGCAATCGCCGGCGAGCTCAATTGGGATTCATCGGGTATCGCCGGCTGTAAGCTGCTGAGGCCATAAAAGCTATTCGCCGGAAAAATTTGCGAACGAAACGCCTAAAGGGTTCGTAAGCGATTCGCTGGGAAGATTTGCTAACGAATCACCGAGAAGCGTCTTGAGCGATTCGCCTGGAAGATACGCGAACGAAGCGTCTAAAGGGCTCGTAAGCTATTTGATGGAAAGAGTCTCAAACTAATCGCCAAGGGAAGTACTTAGCAATTCGCGGGAAGAGTCGCACACGAATCGGCAAAAAGAGTCTTGAGCGATTCGCCGACAAGAGTGACACACGAATCGCTTTTAGGGTTGCTCAGCGATATGTTGCGAAGCAGCTTTGTTGAACGTTACAAATCAATTACAGAGTAAAAAACAAATCTACCACCAAAACTCGTCCTGATATGAATATTTTCAGTTTCCAGGCGGCACTTCTATTTTTTTTTCCATGATTTTTTCTTTAGTGAAGAAGTATATAGAATAGCCTGCTTCATGTTCCAACAATCGATTTTGAATATTTTTAACTAAGTCATCTTCCAACGATAGCCGGAATGAACGAAGGAAGATTTTAAAGATTTTTCTTGAATCGCGCATTCATCACTTGGACGATCGAAAAGAGATCCATCTTCCAACGATCGCCAGAATGAGCGCAGGAAGATTTTGAAAATTTTTCTTGAGTAGCGCATATATCGCTTGGACGATTAATATGAAAAGTTTTTAGGACATTTTTTTTTTGTCATTTTTCACCGTTTTTAGTTTTCAGGTCATTTTTACTAGATTTAGGGCATTTTTTTGGTAATTTTTAGAGATTTTTAAGTTATTTTATTGTTTTTTAAATTTTCACGTTTTTAGTTTTTAGAGTATTTTTCGGTTTTTTAAGTCATTTTAGTGTAATTTTTAAATATTTTTTTTTTGTTTTTTTTCGTACTAAAAAATGTCAAAATGCAAATTTTTAAACATATTCCTTTAACACAAGAGTCCCTTCAATCAAAAATATTACCTCTCGATAAAGGACTAGCTTTGTTTATAGACTTCGATGAAAAAAAAGCCTCTGCGCGTGGTGAAACTGACGAAAGGGTATGTAGAAAAATGAAATAAGTGTTAGATAAAAACTCAGGATATGCTATGCTAGTATAAAATAAATTTTAATTAAGTAGTGTTTCATTTTTAAGGCTAAATTTTTTGTTTATTTTTTATGCAATTGTTTGCGTTTTTAGGTAATTTTTGTCAGTTTTGAGGTCATTTTTTGCAGTTTTTAGGTAATTTTAGACATTTTTTAGGTCATTTTTTGCAGATTTTTAGGTAATCAAAATCAGGTCATGACATTTGATTGATAATTCAATTAATTATATTATAAGCTTCACCAAACATGTTTTAAGAGCAGTAATTTTGACAGATGTCGGATTATCTCACATTGTTAAATTATCTGTGTTAATTTTAAAACAAAAATAATATATTTTTTTAAGTTAAATTTTTAACAAATACAACTCCACTTTTATCAAATTCCTACCGACAACGAAATCGAAAGATTAAAATAATTTTGTTGCTCGTTTTACGTGTAACGCCCCCATACATGATGGACATGCGTTAATCCTACTTAATATTAATTGCAAATGTCATTAGTTTTCAAACACAACATTACGTTTATTAAATTCTCAATATATATAATAATTCCTTTAAAAACTGAAAACCTATTGTTTACAATAACAGCATTTGCATATGTTTTTATTTAAGTTCTTTATGGAAATTCCTGGAAAATAACATGTTTTGCATGTGTTTTCCATACATATGAAAAAATCTTGGCAATGTCCTGTTAAATGCAATTTTCTCAAATTGTAACAATAGCTAAATTAAAAAATTCGTTATGCAAACAACAATACAAAAATATATCCTGTTCTACGCTAACGAAGGATACCCTGCAGTAGTTAGTTATGTCAATGAACGCTGACGCCATGTTTTCTGTGTTGAGTTCATGTTATTACATAGTTCTTTGCTTTTTCGCTAGCAACAACAAATTTTTGCTGAATACCAACACAACGATTTGCCATTTGAACTCGGAAATTTTGCTTCTTTGTATTATTTATGACTCTTTTTTGTATAACCTCATCATATTGTGTTTGTGTTCATTCATTTCTTTTTTTCGTTACCTAATTCTTCATACTATTTATTACCTCTTAAGGAGTGAGAAATAACGGTAGCGTGCTTTTAATGGGCTTGTTACTTCAGTATTGGTGTGGCGATAATTGTTGTGAATCACCCAGTTACTCGCTAAAATAGAAATGGCGAGTAAAACATGGAAAAGTATTTATTTTTGAAATTTATCAAACTAGGAGAGAATTTAAAAGTAGAATCAATTTCAAATAATTTTATTTTGTCAAAATCGTTAGAAATGAGTATTTTGCAAGGTTTTTAATCCAAACATTATACAATTCCATACTCAGGTATTTGATTTTTTCAGAGAAACACGTTTTCTGATGTGTTGACAAAATTAGAAACAATTTCTTATTATAAGCAATTGAAATTCGTAATAGCCCAAACAGAATAAGCATAGCCAACACGCAGCCAACAAAAGAAATGTCAACATAGAAGTTGGTTGCCTTGCAACCCTATGAAATGAACATAATAAAAATAACCAACACGTAGCGAACGCAGCCGACACAAAAATGTTGACGAACTTTTAACTTTTTCCGCAGCCAACGGTAGCGAAATGTCAAAATACATAGTTCAAATTATAAAACTTAAAATTATAAAATTAACTAAAACATATTAGTCCAAATTAGTAAAAAAGCAAACAAATTATGATATGCAAAAGGCAGTATCTATTAATTTTGTAAAATATAACAAAATATTGTAAGCATAAAACTCTATCTGCGTTATCAACACAAATTCTATTCTGTGCACAACATTTCGTTGGCTACATTTTCGACAGCTCGCTACGTGTTGGCTATGCCTATTCTGTTTGGGCTATAATATTGAATATGAAATTCTTTACAATTTCTTAAATCCAGAATAAATTGCTTGATTCAAGTAGCTGGGAAAAACATGAATTGAGACAGTTTTGACTTTATATTTCAGAGTAACTTTTTTGTTAAATGCTAAAAAGATATATTTTTAAAAGCATGATATCATTATAATTTTTCAGACTGCTATATCCCAGCAAACCATATCTCGGTAGAAAAAGTTTACGATAATCTGACGATATCGTTACGATATCTTTACACACAAGTACGCGATATCGATCCGATAGTACAGTTAACAATAGCATTTCGATATCATAACGGTATCTATATTACAAATCTCTAGATATTCATCATGATAGTATAATTACAATAGAATTTCGATATCGTAACGTTATCTATATTAAAAATACTAGACATCATTATAATATTATATTGACGATAGCTTTACGATATAGTAACGATATCTATAATAAATAAGTACTCGATATCATCACGATATAATAAATACGATCACTGCGATATCGCCACAATATGTAGATTACAAAAAGCTCTATATAATTTCTCTGGTACCGATATTTAGATAAAATAAACGTCACTAAGACTTACCTATTTATGTATGCTTATATTGTTATTATGAGTAAGCAAGAAAAATAAATTTTCAGAATTTTCATATGAAAAATTTCGAATTTTTTCATATAATTTTAAAATAAAAAAAATTCATAGTTTTTATATGAAAAAATTCCAAGTCTTTTCATATCATTTGCTAAGAAGAAATTTAAATGAAAAAATGTTGAGACTTTTCCTATAATTTTGTATGGATCCGAGATCTCGTCTGCATTTCGAGCTTGTTTTCGAGTCCAAGATCTCGTATTCATTAAATTAAAAAAATTAAAAAAATTTTTAAATACTAAATCATTTATTTTAAGTTCGCTGTTATTATTACATGTTTTAAACAAAAACGAATTTTCTTGCTCTATAAAATAAAATAAAAAATTTATAAAATAATGTTTCGAACTTTCGTAAAAAAAATTTTGGTTAAAAAAAAACTATATTTTAAAACAGCATAACAAAAACAAATGTTTTTTGTGCCAGTTTGGGGTTTGGGATTATTACATATTTTAAGCAACAACAAATTTTTTGCTCTATAAAATAAAATAAAAAATTTATAAAATAATATTTTGAACTTTCGTAAAAAAAATGCTGGATAAAAAAACGATATTTAAAAACAGCACAACAAAAATAAATGTTTTTTGTGCCGGTTTGGGGTTTGAACCCACGACCGAAGGCTAGCTTTAATTTTTAATAAAGCAAATTAAGCGACGATTAGTTAACAATTTCCATAGTCAAATGGGTAAGCTGATGGACTTACATGCACGCGGCCGAGTTTCAAATCTCCGGATGGTTAATATTTGCAATATCGTTCCGACATCAAGGATTAATATGCTTTCGATATCGTTAATGATACGCTCATTTTTATCGAGAACTGCTTTTTTTCGATATCGTAACGAAATCGTAACGTGATTCGTGAAACGTATAATCTTGATATCGAAACGACATTAAAATTTCGATATCGCAATAACTATATCTGTGGTCACAAGGAATAACGACTAAACTCAAAGTATCGTAAAAAACGATATTTTAGTTGCACGAACTACGACCCATTTTTTTGAAATATATGAACCGTTACAATCAAAATATGTGCATACATAAGTGATGATCAATTTTGGGCAAAGAATGGATATCTGCATACTTCCAAAAATCGGCAATAAAGTAAATTCCATATCGCTTTTTTACGATATTTTTTGTTTATTCATTATTCCTTGTGACCACAGATATATGTTTTCGATATCATTTACGATATGTCCATTTTTATCGAAAACAGCACTTATTCGATATCATTATCGATAGAAATTATCACTTTTACAATATCGTTTGGTTTGCTGGGATCTAAGATCATACAAAAATTGAAAATAATCTGGCTGAAGAAAAACTCACATAATAAAAAAAAAACAAAAAATTATTATAAAAGTAATACAAAATTAAATAAAACCAAAATAATTTACTTGCATCAAGCATATTGTCGCTTTTGCAGAAAATGCTTTTTTATTGATAAGAAAATTATCAACTTGGGATAAACCATTTATTTTTACTTTAATAAAAAATATATACTGAAACTAAACAATTTTTTTTAAATGACATTCGTTATATAATTTCTTATATATTAATACTAGCAAATACTAACAAAGTAGCTCTTCATTCAAGATTCTTATGCATGAGTGAGAACCGATAGCCTTCTTGGTTGGTTTAAGCATGGAATGATTGATATTTTTCTCTCTGTTATAAGTTCATGCAGTTTATCGAGTTATATTATTGTTTCTTTGCACAAGCAAAATGAAATTATTCTCTTAGAATTTATAGGAATTGCTTTTTTGACCTTCTAGTTATTATTTATCTAGCAATTTTGTTATTGTTATCGTTCAACTTTTTTTTGTTTTTCATATTTCATCTTTTTGTCACAGTAATAATAGTTGTCGTTATTTTGTTGATACTTATAAATAGTTGTTTATAGCTTTCGTTCTTGTTATATTTTGGCTCTGTTGACTGTTTTTTGTTTATTTATTTTTTCAAACAGTGTGTCTCAAAGAAGTTTTAATGCGACTTTAGGCTCTGGAATTTTTTTTTAATGAGCATACCTGGCTACTGGAATCAAGCAATTTATTTTTGGTTTAATAAATCGTAAGTAATAGCGAATACTAGAAATAAACAATAATAAGAAGAAATTTTTCTAATAAACAAGAGAGTTTTAGGTACGATGAGTGTTTTGGCGCTATCTATTTTGAACTTTCTTTAACGCAAGAGGACGTTGACAGTGCCGGAATACATGGCAGATATTGAAGAAACATTTTCTGTACCAGAAGCATCTATTGTACAACAAAATACAATGGATGGACGCCTGAAAATACAACGAACGCCCGGTTCAAAAAGCATTCGAACAAGACCTAATTTTAAAAAATGTTCTCAGCCTTACAGAGGTCCTATACATGTCGTTTGCAGAACTTTTTGGAAAATCAGTGGCCGTACAAGGGTCGTACAGCGGACATCTAGAGACCGTTTTGAAATAATCTCTGCCGTACATCGGCCGAATAGTGATTATTCTACAAAATAAATATGTAGATTTTTTTTAACTAACTTCATACACAAAAAAAAATTCATTTGCGCTACACAACAAACAAATGTTGTGCATACATTTGCTGTTGAATAAGAGCTTTGAACATTTTGGTTGCACACAACGAGCGTCAGCAGCAGTAAAACTTTATTTAGGCCTTGTTCGGCCGTTGTTCGCCCCAATTTCCGACCAATATGCTTTTTAGATTATTTTTATATGCGGCTCGTGCTCGATCGCAGTTCGGCCTCTAATATTTGTACTCGGGAAACCAAAACGAAAAGAAAGAACTTTTAAGGGGTCTTTTTCATTTGAACAGCTAAAAGCAAAACTCTTTCGAAGTTTTTTTGGGAAAAACTTTTGACTATGATTTAAAAAAAAACTTTTGTACATCAAACTAGACACAAATTATTTACAGGTCTATTCTGGCAAAGTATCAATTGTTACCCAGTATTTTTATTATTTCTATGTGTTTGCTGTAATTTTGTGATTTCAAAAAAAAATTTGAAGCTCAAAAATAATAAATTTTGATAGAAATTGTCACCTCCTTTTCAGATAGTCACAATTTCATTAAAAAATTTTGTTTTTTGAGCTTACAATTTTGTTTTGAAATCACAAAATTATAGCTAACACATAGAAATAATAAAAATACTGGAAAACAATTGATACTTTGCCAGAATAGACCTGTAAGTATACATTAAATTTTCTTTATTTGTTTTTTTTTTTGTTTTTGCCCTTCTCTTCTTTTGCCTTTTGGACTTCATTCTCAAACACCAAAAACTATAATTTTTTATAATCTTTGGCACCGTTTTAAAAAATGTTGTTTTGAGAAAATCGCGTTTTAAGTTTTAATTGGACATGCAATTTGTTCTATAGTTTACAGATGTTTATATCTTTATTCTAGGTATCGATCTTAAAGGTCAAACACGTATTTTACACACATACAGTAAATTTTTAATAAAAAAAAAATAAATTCGACAAAAGAATTTCCACATGAAACAGACCTCTTAAACCACTTGTTTACCTTATTTTATTTTTGATTGTTTATTTCTGCCAACTGTGTCAGCTTTTTAACGTTCTAAGATGTGTTTAATATAATATTACGTTTCATTTCACATGTTCCTTCACCTCACGTCACGTGACAACTATGATACCACATTTCAAGTGATGTGACACCGACTGCGACAAAACTCACATAGAAGAGGTGACAACAAGAATCAGGCTCAAGTCAGCTTGACAATGAAAATTAACCATTTGAGACCGAAGCCTATACCGTTAGAGACATATAAAAAATTACCTTGGATTCAGCCTCCTCGTGGTGAAGTTAAGAAAAAACTTAGGTTTGAAATATTTTGGAGAGCCCTATATAGCCCCAAATTCACAAAACAAAATGGGGTTTTACATGACCCCATCATTCTCAAGTAAAACTTTACGGATTTTTTCAGCTGTAATCTGTGACGTATATTTAATAATGTATTAAAGAAATTTACGTGTTCTATGCAATTTAATTTCAAATTTACAAAAATCAATTTATAAATATTACAGATTGAAATTGAAATGTTTGTTTTCTTTACAAGAAAGATCGCAAGGTAAAAAATTGCTATTGTATGAAAAAATTTCGTCAAAAGTTTCACTTGAGACTGTTGGGGTCATGTAAGACCCCATTTTGTTTTGTGAATTTTTTTAAAACAACTGGAAATATTTGCTGAACTCGATATTTTTTTAATAAAACACATCTAAATTCATAACTTGCATTTAAGTTTGTAACGATTTTATTTAATTTAATTGAGGTATTAGCAAAGAACTTGAGAGGCATAAAAAACTTATTTTGCACGAAAAAAATAATACTTCCAGCTGATCAGCTGTTAGCCTGACGGTGTTGCCGCATTCTATAAAGATTTTAAAACCAAATTCAAGGTAGAAATTACCGGACTAAATGTAATTAAAGCAACAAAAACTAAAAAACGCATGGGGTCATATAGTACACTTCGGTCTCAAGGGGTTAACATATGTTTTCGCAGCTCAAAACTGAAAAAATGTATAGTAGTAAGGGGACTGTCGACCGAAGTGAAAACTTGTACAGAAAATACTAGTATCTTCCCGGGCAGACAGTGTCCTGCCACGGACCGCCTTACTGCTATACACGAATTTTCATGCTAATTGGAAAAAATATTTAATATTTTCACCCTCTTCCTGTTTGATTATTTCTTTCAAAATATTTTATATTAAGATAGTGTTTTTATTTTATAATTATACCAAAATATATTATAACATTAAAATTAAATATTGTTGATATAAATATACAAATACAGGGAGCACTAGATTTTAGTAGATATCTTAACCCCAGCCCCACCTAGGAAGGTCTAACTAACCTAACACAAAAAAACGGCAAAGTTTGCTCTGAGATCAAAAAACCCCCGCATGCCAGCAGGGAGGCCTCTAATACCACCTTGGGTTGCATATGGCTCCTGAATCAGTGCAAAGCTAATACCATTTTCTAACAATAACTATTTAAGGTTACGCATGACTGCATATTCTCCCTGGCAATTTAATTGCATAATTTGTATGCTCGTTAATGTCTACAATTCTGACGCTCAACTATGCTTCTATAAATTGGACAATCCAGCGATAACAATAAACGTGTCGATGGCAATCCCCTGGAAGAACAATTTGGGCAATGTAATGGAGCTTTCTATCCTTTCTTGTTTACAGCCTTCTCCGCCTATTCTGAAAGCTTTGACGAAGATTTCACATCGTCTTTTGCTTTTGAGGTCTTTCCCACCATGGAACCAGCAGAGTTAGACCGGACCAACCCTCGAACTCTTTTTACAGCTTTTCCCTTTCCAACCGAAACATTGAACTTCTTCAGCTTTATGGCCTTTAAATTCCGACGTTCTATCTCCATAGGCTCCTCACCACCACTAAGTTGCCTTTTAGGGGCACCCTTTGCTGGAAAACTACCAGCACTATAACCCACACCAACACCTCCTACTTTTCGGCCCGTACGAATGCCGGACTCGGGTTTACATTTACCCGAATCGGGGTCAACATTTACCATCAACTAACACTAAGTTGAGTCCTTTTACACCCATACCAATACCAACTAAAGGTTTTCCTGAAGCAGGAACAGCCTCGCCTGGACAATTGCCGGGGTCGTACAGTGCGCTTTTTTCGGTTTTAGGATGACATTTGCACTATCTCATAAACTATAAAAGCTAAGGTCATGAAATTTTGCACAAATGAGTTTTTTAATATAACTAAACTAAGTAACAGCATAAAAAATCTAGGTAAACTTCATCGCCTACCTCCCATACAAACCATATTTTTTTTAATAAAAAAAAGCTCGCATAAAATTGCTTATTTATGTTTTTAAAGAGTAAATTTAGGTTATTTAACTTCACTTAAACGTCATGCTAAAAATATTTCAAATCGGATAACTTTTAGATATATCTCCTATAAAACAATATTACCAAATTAACGAAATTTAAAAAAAAATTTAAAAATGGTTGCTAATACAAAATAAGGTCACAACTTGTTTTAAATTATGAATTCTATTTTATTTTTCTTTAAATTTAAGGGTACCTACAAATTGTCTTGGAAATCAATCAGTGCATTTTAGTGCAAAATTTGATTTTTAAGACTTTTTTTCAAATTAAGTGGTTTTTCTTAATAGCAGCTGGATGCAGCAGGTTTTTACAGAAACAGAAGGTAGAAGTACGATATTTTATGATAGTTATAGCCTTCGACTTTAATAATGCTTAATTAGCTAGATATTTTCTACTAAATTTTACTTAAATTTGCATTCCTTGAAAAATTTAAAGTCGTATTTCAACGATTTTTCTATTTTTATTTATTAACATTTTTCATTAAATTTTATATTTAATTCAATGGCAATTAAGACATAAAAAAGTCCAAAAAACAAAACAATGAAATATACTTTGTGCTCGAAGTCATTATTGTTTAAAAACTTTACTTTATTTTTTTTTTTGGGTTTTATTAAGCGTATCTTTGTTAAAAAAGTTTAAACTTTGACTAATTTTATAAAAAAAAACATACAATACATCAAGTTTTTAATACCTCATTCATAATGCATGTTTTATAATCTGACAAATAGAAATATTTTTTTATAATATTAAAAAAAAACCCAAAAGTCATCCTAATATTAAAAAAAGCGCACTGTGGGACGCCTTTAGGCGGCATATTGTACTCACCCAGCACAAATTGAAAGACAAGCATCAAAAATCACTACAATAAGAACCATACACAATTCAGAAAAATAAGTGTGACACCGTTGACAAAGTGAAAATTCCAACAGTTTGAAAGTCGCAACATGTCAAAAATACACTGGAGTAACAGTTTGACAAGCACTGGAGTAACAGTTTTAAAGTCACTGGAGTAAGAGTTTATCAAGCACTGAAATAAATCGAATCCGAAAAAGTTTGAGAAGCTCAACTTTTGCATATTGTACTCACCCAGCACAAAGTGAAAGGCAAGCATCAAAAATCACTACAATAAGAATCATACACAAATCAGAAAAGTAAGTGTGACACCCTTGACAAAGTGAAAATTCCAACAGTTCGAAAGTCGCAACACGTTAAAAAGCCACTGGAATAACAGTTTGACAAGCATTGGACTAACAGTTTTAAAGTCACTGGCGTAACAGTTTAACAAGCACTGAAATAAATCTAATCCGACAAAGTTTGGGAAGCACTGGAGTAATTAAACAATTTACGTTGTGAAAGTACTGTAATAATCAGCGTCAAGCTTATTGGCAAAAGCTACTCACTGTCTGTATTGATGACGAATGCTACTCGCTGTCTTCACTGTAAAAAGTCACTGGAGTAACAGTTTGACAAGCACTGGAGTAGCAGTTTGAAAGTCACTGGAGTAACAGTTTAACAAGCACAGAAATAAATCAAATCCGAAAAAGTTTAAGAAGCACTGGAGTAATTAAACAATCTACGTTGTGGAAGTACTGTGATAATCAGTGTCAAGCATATTGGCAAAAGCTACTCGCTGTCTGTATTGATGACGAATGCTACTCGCTGTCTTGATGACGCAAACCAAAGACTTACCCTATACCAAAAATCGCTCAACGTGCCTAAGATTGCGGACAGAGTGAACGCCGATTCAGACAGACAGGCAGATAGGCGCAGGCAAACTGTGTAAGCAAGCCAGATAAAAATAAACTTGGCTTTATTGCTATCTCGTTTCTTCGCAGATTACTGCCTATGCTCGTCTGCCTGCCTGTCTGAATGGGCGTTCACTCTGTTCGCAACCAAAGGAAGTTTTCACTTAAAAAATTTGGGGAATACCGATAGGCAAAATAAGAGCTCGCACTAGCTTGTGTTGACCTAGGCCTAGGTAAAGATAAATAATTTTTTTTTATTTTGTAAGGCCTAAGTCCGGACAAAGTCTCCGGACAACGTCCGGACGTCTGGCAAGCCTACTTATAAAGCTTTTTCCGAACATGAATATTAACCATTTTTTTTTCAACAAAAAATTATAGGTAAAGTTCTCTTTCATTTGTGTTAAAACAATTACACGCAAGAACCACAATTGATCATAAGAAAGCCATTCCCAATCAGCCATTCTGTAATAGTGTTTGGAGTAAGCTTACCTACAATAGAATAATTGAAGCCTTTTCCAAACATACTTTGAAAACACTTGTGTGTTGTTAAATTGTATCAAAACATGATAAAAGTAAGCTTTTCATAATAATATTTGTAGTAAGTTTACTTAAAGCTAAATTTACAAGCGTTATCAAAGCATGATTGGAAAATGCTTTCAAAGGTAATAGTTTCACAACTTTCACATTATTAGGGAATTTCCCAACCACTGAAAATTACAATTGCAATACAAAACAAAGTTCCATCGCTAACAATGTCTGTGGCTTGTGGTCAGTGATTAAATTAAAAAGTTGTAAGATTCCTAAATTGATTATGTGTGCCTTATAAATTTTACCTAAAAGTAAGGAATCAAAGCAGAAAAGTTGTGGATTTACTTTTAAAAAAGGAGCCACATCAAGTTGATTCATTCCAAATCCTTTAAAACAGTTGTACAAAGTTTATAATAATACTCGCTTCCAATTGTTTAATAATTGTTTTCATAATAATTTAATAACACTTTTTTCCAATTTTTTAAAAACAGTAAGAAAAAACTTACAATAATACTTATTTCCAATTTTAAAACAAGTATTGTAGAAAGCTTATTTACAACACGTTTATCCAATTGAATAGTAAATGCTTGGGATAATATTACAGTAAGGAATATTTTTCCAAGGGTTCCCTTTTGCTTATTCTACAATAACATGAAAGCATTTCACAACCATTTTACAAACTTTTTCCAAGCACAATGGTTACACTTGTAAGCGTACTACAAGCTTATTGCAGGCTTGTTTGGCTGATTGGGTTTGCTTGTTTTGACTATGAAGAAAAATTTTTATTTTAAAGACAAATTTGAAAAAGTATTCGAAAGTATCGAACCCGACTCGAAATAACCACTTCTTCAAATAGCCCAAAATTTCTAATTTAAAAATACCGAAACCTAAAATAGAGAAAATTTAAAAAAAAAAACCAATTTCTCGAATAACCCGAAACCTGCTTTGAAAACTCTTCTTATGCATACAGATATAGAAAAGTTACAAAATAATTAATGGGAAAATCCGCTGACAACAAAGTTGTCATTAAGTTCAACAAATTCATAGCTAAAGCTACCACGCTCACTCACAAATTCAACCAAACAATAGCGATGTATGTTATGTAGCAAACGTTAAAAAAATAGATATAAGGAAAATCGATAACTAAACTAGGGTTTGTGGCATGACGTGAGTCTGCGAACACCAACACAACAACAACAACAACGACAACAATTACAACAGGAAAAATAGTAAAACCAAAAAATAGTAAAAGGAGGAACAGGAGTAGCAATAGACGACATAGCAACGTAGCAACAACGCAAAGCACACGTAAGACAAACAGGGACTTTCCTTGCTGCTGCTGCTGCCTTCCTTCCTGCGCCTGCCCGCCAGCCTGTCTGCCTGAAGCAACCCCTAAATAATAGGCCTAGAACAGGATGCAGCACTGAAGCGTGCTAAGCATGTGATGAAGCTAAACACAAAAAAAGTAATACCAAAAAAAAAGAAAAAACAAATATCACGAAAAATATATTGCCAAAAAACAAAATCATAAGAAAAATAAGCGAGAGCCGCAGCAAGTTGTTTTGAGGTACCTAGATTTATATATATATATATATATATATATATATATATATATATATTTTTTTATTCAAGGAATGTGCAAATTTCGCTACATACTATTGTACTATTATTTCTTGAAAAAAAAAAAGATGGTGGGTATTTTTGTGTTTTGAGCTATATGTCAGAGTTTACATTTTTTGTCAAATAACGGCAATTGAGTACCGATTTACTAAGGCTTATTTTTCCAAGAACTTTACAAGAAACGTGTGGGTTAAAGTCAAAGTGACGTGCTAGAGTTGAGAGAAGGTATAGAAAATGTTTAGTGAAGTCCAATATTACAGAAAAAAACATATGAAAATTGTAGCGGCGAGAATTTTTTCATTGAAAAGGTTGTTATTGGTGAGTAAATCTCTAATAAATAAAAAATCAAAAATTTTAAAATAATGCAAAATCGGTACTATGTGCATTTTTACATATGCAGTTTTTTAATATACTCAAATATAAACCGATGAAATTATTACTATAGTTTATAAGCTCACTGTTACTCTATGTTACTCTAGAACAGTGTCCCAGTGGGCAAAAGCAGGTCTTTGAAGCGCTTCTAGCAGGCCATCATATGGATTTCTTAGCCCTTCCGTGCTCGTTTCCAAGCCCATAAGCTTTTTTATATGAAACGAAAAAATTTTCTAGGCCTTCCGTTCTCGCGACTCTAAATAAGCCTGCTAGAAGCCCTCCTTTAGAATGTACATTAGAAAGAAAAGCAATATAAATAAACTTGAAATAAAAAATTTTTTGACAAATTCCAGATTTGAACCAGCGTCCTCTCAGCTGGCGGTCTGGCATCTTACCCACCCGTCCACCTCAGTTGTTAATAAACTTCAGCTTATTTTGCATCATTACAAATTAAAGTAAGTTTTCGGAAGCGCGGGTTCGCAACCCAGCTCGGCCCAAAAAAAATTTTTTTTGTATTTTTTTTAAAATCTACATTTTTTACAAATTTTTCTGTCCATTTAAAAATTTTTTTGGAATTTTTTTGAAAATTTCTTCATACAAAAATAATAGAAAAGACTTAGAATTTTTCCATATAAAAGTTTTCATATAATGTGATATGCAATGTGTTAGATTTCGGAGACCTGGGTTCGCGTCCCAACTCGGACAAAAAAAAATAATTTTTTTTTTGTTTTTTCTTAAAGATTTGATTTTTTTTAATTGATCTGATCATATATAATTTTTTAAAAATATTTTAAAAAAATTTTTTATATAAAATAACAGGAAAAGACTCCAAACCTTCAAAAGCTATGCCTTACAGAAGCACTCATCAATGCAGCGATCATGGAAGGTATATTGACGTCAATAAGAGCACTACTAGCATGCATTCTTTTGCGTATCGCTAGCTAAAATGCCCACTGGGGTCGGGCAGCTTTGCACACCTATACTTTCTCACCTTGAGTATGTATTAATGAGCGCTTTAAAGCTCACACTGAAAATAAAGTAGTGCTAAAGCGCTTTTTGCAGAAATCTTACTAGGCATTATGGGATATTTTTTTGCTCGGATTTGTATTGCGAAATAAAATAAATAAGTAGTGGACAGAATGTCAAAAGGAAACATACCGACAGACGGATAATGTGAAATACAGATAATCAGACCGAAATGTAAAAAGGCAGGCTAATAGTAAAAAACAAATATGTTTTTTACTGTGTTTATGTTGCTTATTGTGATTTGCCAAGGCAAGACTGACAGCGTAAGATGTTTTCATTGTACGTACTTAGAAAATGATCACTATATGAAATGATATGTGGACATGCCGCTTTTAAATAATTAATTAATTTCTCCATCACATACTCCACAATCACCTTATATTGGCCATGCAAATTATCGTAATGCCTTGTAATGCATAATTTTTTTAACTTTACCTCTTTGATGCCGCGCCATGTCATTATTTACTTAAAACAAAAAATTTTCCCAAAAAATTTTGCATACATAAAATTTTATACAGTGTAATTTTACGCTATATCTGTGTCGATGAGCAATAACAGCTTAAGACTTATTTCAAAGTTTTCAAAAATCTTGCTTCAAAGTTTTCAATCGCCATATAATTTATATGAAGGAGTCTTTCATTTTTGCGTCGTGTCTTTGGCTAAAGTCATGCTAGAAGTTCTAGATTTTATATGTTCATAATGATATATACGTGAAACACAACTCCATCAATAACTCAGTTCTGTCTTAAATCGACTTAAGCTATTATTGCTTATCGACACAGATAATATATAATATATTCAAGGAACACGCAAGCGCAGATCTTATCTGCTTGACATTCGCTTGCACACTAAAGTTTTGATCGTTCTGTAGGTGAGATGAATACATATTTTACTGCACAAACACAATCTCAAGTGTGCAAAGCTGCCCGACACTGCTCTAGAATGTATTTTTGAGGATTTTATTTTAATTTTCTTTGAAACTAGTAAGGAATTATCTCTTCGGCTGGACTGAAGTGAAATTACCCTTATATCACTATTTATTTAAGTATATTCGAAGTTTATTTTTTTTAATGACGTCACTTTTATAGGGCGTGGTTTTATCCAAATATTACAAATTTCTAACTCAGAGTTCATTTAAGTATATTCGAAGTTTATTTTTTTAATTAAGTTCCTTTGTAGGGCGTGGTTTATCCAAATATTACAAATTTCTATCTCATTCTAACAAGTTTCTAAGTAAATTTTAATTATCAAAGCATTTGTATAAAATATCACATTTAAACAAAATTTTTTCTTTTTCACGTCACTTTGCATGGGAGGTAGATGTAGTTTTCATTTTATTTTTTACCAAATTCCAAGCATCGAGTACATCGTTAAAATTAAAACTTACTTGCAAAATTTGAAGACATTTACTTATTTTTGTGAAATTTAAAGAGATCTTATTGTTTTCATACAGTTACTTTGTATGGGAGGTAGGCCTCATTTTCAAAATTTTATTCGATTTTTACAAATTTTTTACTCGGAGTGCATATTGCAGAGCTTATAAGAAAAATTTGAAGTCATAAATTTTTTTTGTGGAATTTGAAGAGAATAAAATCACTTTGTATGGGAGGTAGGCGTTGTTTTCATCTGATTGGGCTCATTTTCGAACTTGAGCTAAATTTTTGAATAAAAAGCTTTTAAATTTAATATCGTTAAAAAAAATTACGGCTGTTATCGTGATCACAGATGAGCAGACAGACAGATATCCTCTTAGTGTCTTACGTAGACCCCTGTCATGTAGGCCTAATTCTTAGGCCGCACAGTGAATCGTGTAGAACATGATAGCTGGACAAAATTATTTTCTTGAATTTTTTCATTGCTACATTCATAACGATTATTTTAATGTTTAAATAATTTAGTTTGAAGTACATCCTAAACTTAGATACCTCCCAAAAATATAATGTGTGCCTTGTATGGCATTTGTGCCTACCGTGCCTCTGCTTGGTATGGTTATTTTATGTGTAAAATTTTTGGTTATTAAAGCGGTAGTAATAAAATTCTTTTAATTTGTGTTAAATATGAGTAAGCGTGATTGTTAAGGGAAGTTTAAGGCAAATGCCGTTTTAATTAAGGCATACTTGAGAAGATGTTTTCTAAACAGTTTACTATTTAAACTAAAAATTTTATTTGCATTCTAATTTTACATCATCAGTTAAGTAAACCAATTGTTTTCTTTCTTTTTAACATATAGTTTTCATTAGTTTTATGATCTATGAAATTATTACATGAATTATTAGCAGCCATACAATTCAAAAGAATGAATTCCAAAATCTGCGCACTCATATCGTAAATCACAGATCACAGCTTAATCACTCAAAGACTACTGAAGAGGAAAATGTAGCGATTTCCGAAACAGACTGTCTAGTCAGCTAAGTGATTGACTCTATACAGAGTTGTTGTTGTTGCCTTCTTAAAAACTTACTTGATCTAAAGCTCACAATTTAATTCATGTAATAATTTCATAGGTCATAAAAATAATTAATATATTATGTTGTTTGGACAATATGTTTGTATTGTCCAAACCACATGAAACTTTTACCGTAAGTTCGAAATTTCGAAAATGTAGAGTTTATTGCAATAACATAATAATCCACACGAAATGAAAAAAATCCTTTTCTTTCGTTATAGTACTTAATGAAATGCAAACATCGACACTTTAGTGTCGATAATTGTGACCAATTTGAAAAAGATTTCTTGTTCAATTAAATGTTTTTAAAACTTTAATGTCTAATTAAAGGAAATTTTTCCTTCAATCCCTCAGTTCATTAAAATATTTAAAAAAGAGTTTCTGCATATGGCTTGAATTAGTGTTGTCATTTCCGGTTTCGGGTTATTCGAAAAACCCGATTTTTATTGCTGTTTCGGTTTTTTCGGTTTCGGTTGTTTTTTAATTAACAATTTCGGATTATTCGAAAAACCGGGTTTTTATGGTCGGGTTATTCGACATTTTCGAATATATAAAATTAGGATTTTTTTAATTTTTGCAGTTAATTTTTAGCGTATATAAAACAATTAATAGAAGAATTAAAAAAGTGTTAACTTTTTTTCATATACTATATGGATTTAATATTAACCCATAAACTGCGGTTGGGTATTTTTTACCCTTGAAAATGCTTCTGCAGAATTGATCATATCTCAGGATTGGTAACAGCTAAGTGTTTAATTTTTTGTTTGTTGCTTTAAGAAAACATAGATAGAGCTAAAAATTTGTTTTTGGAGTGTGTCAAGAAATTTTTATGTTAACTACAGTAATTATCGCATATAAGCGTAACCTCTATTTGCTTGTTTGTTGCTGCTTATAAGCGGGAAAGCATATGTAAAAACTCGGTTATATGCATCCGTGGTACTTATATTAAAACTCGGTTACATGCCTCCAGGAAGCATATATAAAAATTGGAATATTGTGTCAATAAAAATTGTCTTATGAATTGGTTTAATTTTAAAAATAAAAAATAGATTAAATTAAATTGAATTGCCGCTTCTAGCAGTCTTTTTAAAAAATATAAACAAAATAAGTTTGAATAAAACAAAGTCTAAAGGTTTAAAAGAATATGTATAAAAAAATATTTAAAAAAATTAAATTTAAGATCAGTTAGGCTGATGCTTTTAATCTCGAAAAAAGTCAGTTATATTCTTTTGTACATTTCAACATTTTTGGCACATACATATATTCTTCTATCTTATTTAATTTGTCTCAACTTCTTCACAATTGAAATTTTTTGTTTGAATGACAAGATTATTCTTTTATTTTTGTTCATTTTAAAACTTCACAGGAAAAACATAGGAAACTTTGACACTTTCAAAGACAGTGATGAGCTATTTCATATTTGACAGCTTAATAGAGATGTGAAATTTATAATCGGAATTTTTATGACATTTCAGTAGGGCTGCATATAACCGGTTAGTTTTCTATGACTTTGCTTTTAAAAAAATCCTAATTTTGATGCATATAAAAGAGAAATTCATATAAGCCAAATGCTTATAAGCGAAAAAATTCTGGCTATTTTAAATGACAAAGTTAAATATCTCAAGTTCGAATGCATATAAGCGGGATATGCTTACAAACATAGTGCATATAAGCGATAATTACTGTACTACATTTTCAAAGTCAAAAGTGATTAACATTAAAAATCAGAAAAATTGGTGTTATTATCATTTATAAAAATGTTATATTTAAAAAAATGTATGAGCTCTCTTAGCAAATTTACCAACTATACCTGTGGCGACATGTTGTAACTTCACTGTCGAAGCGAACATCGAAGCGAAGTTTTCGATCTGGCAGTATGTTGTAATATTTTCGTTTGACAGGCGATTTGGTTTGTTTCAAAGTTATGTTCGAACATTTAACAGCTGCACGCAAGCTTTTTTCCTGATACTTGGCATGCTAAATAACTTGAATCAATATTTTTAAAAGTTGTTTTATTAATAAAAACTGTCATTTAAATTAAAACTGATAAATTGGTTACATTCAACATATAACATTGTTTGGAAAAAATAAAGTCAACTTAATTTGAACAATCAGTTCTAAGGTAACCATATATATACTGTTATTAAAGCCAATACTTTTATTATTTCACTTACTTAAAATCATTATTTAACACTTCTATGTATAAATAATAAATAAAACCATGCTTAAATGGATAAAAATTTCCATTTATATTTACTTCGCTTCTCGATCACTGCCACCAAAATAAAGTGATATTTTATCGCAAATATCGCCTGTCGAAAGTGTTACAACATACCGACTTTCGATAATTTCGACAACTTCGAAACTTTCGAAGTTACAACATGTTGCCACTGCTATTGATAGAAAATTCCTGATATAATTCTGTGCTGTCGTAGCAGAAAGAATTTGTTCCCATTTAGAACACTTTAACGACACACAGTACGCTTTTTTTAATTTTTGAATGACATTTGGGTTTTATTTTAAAATTTAATAAAAAAATATTTTTATTCGTCAGATTATAAAACATGTATTATGAATGTGATATTAAAAACTTGATGTATTGTATGGTTTTTTTTTATAAAATTCGTCAAAGTTGAAAATTTTATAACGAAAATATACACAATAAAACCCAAAAAATGAAGTCAAGTTTTTAAACAATTATAACTTCGAGCACAAAGTATATTTCAAGGCTTAATTTTTTGGACTTTTTTTATGTCTTAATCACCATGGAATTTAATATAAAATACAATAAAAAATGTTAATAAATAAAAATAGAAAAATCTTTGAAATATGACTGTAAATTTTTCAAGGAATGAAAATTTTAGTAAAATTTAGTAGAACACATCTAGCTAGCTAAGCATTATTAAAGTCAAAGGCTATAATTATCATAAAATATCGTTTTTTTACCTTCTGTTTCTGCAAAAACCTGCTGCAAATAGCTGCTATTAAAAAAACCACTTAATTAGAAAAAAGTTTTAAAAATCAAATTTTGCCCTAAAATTTACTGATTTCCAAGACAATTTGTAGTTACTCTTAAATTTAAAGAAAAATGAAATAGAATGCATAATTTAAAACAAGTTGTGATTAGCAACTTATTTTGTATTAGCAACCACTTTTTTAAAAAGAAATTTTTTTAGTTTCTTTAATTTGGTAATATAGTTTTATAGGAGAAAAATTTAAAAGATATCCGATTTGAAATATTTTTAGCATGACTATTAAGTGAAGTAAGATAAACTAAATTTACTCTTTAAAATCATAAATAAGCCATTTTATGCGAGTTTTTTTTTTATTAAAAAAATTATTGTTTATATGGGAGGTAGGCAATGCAGTTGACCTAAAATTCTAATTTTTTTGTGCTGTTATTTAATTTAGTTGTATTAAAAAACTCATTTGTACAAAATTTCATGGCCCTAGCTTTTATAGTTTCTGAGATAATGCAAATGCCATCCTAAAATAGAAAAAAGCGCACTGTGCGACGGTTGGGTATTTTTATACCCAACTCATATCTCGACTACGGTAAAAGATACAAAGTTGAAATTTGATGTGGTAGTTCCTGTGATTAATATAAGAAAGCACATGAAATAAACATTTAAATAATGATTTTAAAAATCGTATGAAGTGTTTGGGAGCCGCGGTTAATGGGTTAATACTATTATTTTTGTCTTAACCCATTTCCAACTGGTGTTCGACTAATCGAACGCATAATTTGTCCATTTTTAATAATTTTTTTAATTATGATGGTAAATGATATCAGGAAGATCGTTGAAATCATATATTACTTTGTATCATTGGCTATTTGTAAATGGTATTCACCTTTCTTGTAAATAATATTAAATATGTATGTTTTTAATATTAAATATATAGTTAAAAAAAAGAAAGTAATGATGAGGTTTTTTATCCAAAAGACAAAGTTACATTTTGCAATAAAAAATCAAGATCTGGCAACACCTGGATGACACAGGTATGAGTCAAAGTTAGTGTTCGATTAATCGAACATTTTCGCTTATTCCATGCCATAAAATCCCATACATTTGATTTTATGACATAATGGAAAAAAATTAGTTTCAAACTTTTTTGATGACTGCTTTGGAATCAGGGGACCCCAATTACTCTAGAAAAATACTTTTCGTCAAAAAATTCAAAAATTTTTGCAGCGCGACAAAAAATGGGTTAAGGGAGGTTTTAGGCAAAAGCGATTGAAATTAAGGCAGATTTAAGAAGATGTTTTCTAAAAAAGTATACTATATAGACAAAAAATTTCATTTGCATGTTAATTTTACATCGTCAGTTTAAATAAAAAATATTTTTTTTTAAACATATAGTTTTTATATATAAAGATAGCGGTAAAGGCCACATCATAGCTCGGTTTCAGAACACCTGAAAAAATGCATTTGAAAGTAGACCCTTGAATACACATCATTAACTAAAATGAAATGGAAATATGGAAAATTAAGAGAAATATGAAGTTTGAAAGAGAAAATCAAAAAATTTACGCTATTTTTGACAATATTACTGCGTGTAAAACTAGACAAATTTTCCAAAGACGCTGATTTTGGTAAATGCGGTGTAGAATTACATTATAAATTATAAAAAAAAATATTCAAATCGGTCGATTAGTTCGTTTGCAAGAGTGTGGACCGTTTCGAAAAAAGTATATTTCGAGAAAAACGCGTTCAAGTTACTCAGGTCAGTTAAAGTGGCTCTTCCGCACCGGGTTTTAAGCGCTACAGAATCTGTATTATAGGCGGGATTGATTTGAAATTTATTTAAATATTCTTGAGTAGTTGTTCAACAAAAGTCAATTAATGAAAATTAAATTTTTAAAAAATTATTTGCCTAAAACCTACCTTAATGTTTTATTAAATACGTTTAATAAAACCTTTATTTAAATGGATTATTTAGTATATAAAAAAAATAGACGCTACTTTTTATTTTTCTTAAATTTAGAAACATATACTTATATTAACCAAATGGTTTTGTAGAAAACCGGTTAGCCGGTTTAAATGGTTATTTTTATTTCAATATTCGAAAAACCAGTTTTTTAAAAATTATAATTTTTGGGTTATTCGAGAAACCGGTTTTTACATTACAATAGAAATAAAACTTTTTACAAATAGAAATTTTTACTTCATAAAAATTTTGTAAAAAATTTTTGTATCTTAAAACACAAAAATGATTCAATCAGTTCGAATGTTTTTTTTTTATTTTCTAAAGTAAATTTTTTATTTTAGATAGTAAAATATTGTAAAAAGAGTTAAAAAAAATTCTAGCAAGAAAAGTACTGGAAAATTTGGGGGAAAAATTATTTATAATTGTATTTCTATCAAATAAATAAATAAATAAATAAATTTTTTTAAATTTTTATAAATGTGAAGGGAATTGCTCAGTAGATGATTGAATAAAAATATAAGATGATGAAAATTATTTTTTTATTACTTAACATTGACCTAGTTTCGAATTTTGAATTTAGGGCAACTATTTTTTTTTTGCCGATAGCCTTTGTTACTCGTTCCGTACAAATATAGTAATGTTATTATTTATAATTGTATTTCTAACAATTAAATAAATAAATAAATTTTTTTTAAATTTGTATAAATGTGAGGGGCATTGCTCAGTAGATGATTGAATAAAAAAAATAAGATAATAAAAAAAATTTTTATTTCTTAACATTGACCTAGTTTCGAATTTTATATTTGACCTAAATTGAGTTAAGTTTAAGTTAATGGATATTAAAAGTATACGACTTTTAATGGGTACAAGGTCGAAATTGTTGAGAACGGACAGTTAATTTTATAAAAATAATAAGCCCAGTACAACAACAAGAAGGAAACTTTAAAGCTGTCATGTTTTAACACTAATGCCCTTGAAACAAACCTAATAACAATATTGAAAAAAAAAACACGAAAAAGTAAATTTATAATTTCAAATAAGAAAACGTCTTTATGTTAGTGTTAGTGTTAAAGAAAAGCAAAAAATAACAGCATTAATTGTAAATGTACTACATTTGCTTTATTATTTTTTTTTTTATTATTTGTTTTGTCAAATGAATATCTTAGAATTTTGAACATTTGTAAAACAAATTCTTGAATCTTCGAAAAAAATAGTTATTATTTAATTTCGTAATATTTTTTATAATTTTTGTTCTCATTTTTTCAATAGAGCTAACTTCATATATCTGTGGTCACAAGAAATAACGACTAAGCTCAAAGTATCGTAAAAAACGATATTTTTATTGCACGAACTACGACCCATTTTTTTGATATATATGAACCGTTACAAACAAAATATGTGCAGACATAAGTGATGATCAATTCTAGGCAAAAAATTTATGTCTGCATGCTTCCAAAAATTGGCAATAAAGTAAATTCCATATCGCTTTTTTACGATATTTTCAGTTTAGTCATTATTCCTTGTGCCCACAGATATTTTATTCAATCATCTGTTATCTTCGAATAATTCGAAAGGTCTCAAAAAATTTTATATAATAAAAAATATTTTTGATTTCACAAAAACAGGCAACTCTTTTATTAATACTGCATTTTGCCCCAAGTGGCAAAAAAGTAAAATCGCCAGTCCTGCTGCAACCCACACTACGTTCTACTAGTTCACTTCTCAGTAATATTTTCACCTTATATTTTTTACTATTTTTTCGAACACCACAATTTTCGATGTCTACTTTAAAGGTTTGCCTCGCTTGGAGTTAGCTTTGACTAATTGCTTATGTCCTTAAAGCTTTAAATTTTTATTTCATTTTTATTAAATGTTATCTGTATACATTTGCAACAAAGTTCACAGAAGTAGCATCTTTTATTTTTACGCTCTTCTTAAATGCGTTTTTGTTATGCTTTTCGGAAAAATCAATTTTTAGCATAGATTTAAAACCACCCGTTTTACATATTTTTTTCACTTGCCACCACTTTTTACACACGCACACACTCACACTCACGTACACATAAACATAGGATGCAAAAAAACCGTTCAACCGTAAAATGAAAACCAAAACATTTATGAAACAGTTCCGCTAAAAATTCCGAACGTTATGGCGCACGACTCAAAACTGCATTCAAAATTCGTTTCGTTGTGAAAAATCAACTCGAAACAGTTGTACGGATGAACAAAAAAAAAACAAAAGACTTAACAATTTTATATGCGAAAAAGCTTTAAAAGTTTAGAGTCTGCGCATTGCATCAACTTTGAAATCCGCGCAAAAGGTGAGAGCAGCAGCAGCAGCTTGAGCTTGAAGAGTCAAATTTAGCAAAAAAAAAAACACCCACAAAAGAATGGGTGACAGAAAGAACGACAACAACCACCACGACGTTAACGTAGCAAAGAAATTCGTCTGAGGAAACATGTCAAAAAAGCACAAAAACAAAGGAAATAAGGAAAATCTCAATCATTTTTCCTACATTCAGTCAGCGAAAAAGCTCTGCTCTGTGTCATTTTCATTCATTCAAAAATGGTTTTGTTTATTTTCGAAAACTTTCGATATTTGTGTATGAATTATGAGAAATTAAGTTTAATTAATTGTTTTCGAAATACGAAAAACAACTGCCGAAATGTTCGCAATAGTATTTGAAAAGTTAAGAAATTTCGAAATACATATTTTCGAAGATTTTATTATTATAAGTAAATTTTTTTATATCTTTAATATATAAGTTTTATATAGCCGATAATTAAATTAAAAATTCAATCAAATTATTTTTAATTAATTCAAATTTTTTAATTATTCACAATTCGGATATTGTGACCATTACAAGTTGGAAAAAAAAGAAAAAGACTCAATTTGAAATATTTATTGTGAAAAAAACTATGCAACACAGAAACTTTAAATTTTTTGCGTAAATAATACAAAAACAAAATTGCAAAAAATTTTTTTAATGCATCTTCAACTCGCTAGGTGGTGCAGAAAAAAGTAGTCGTTTTAAGCAGGAGTCAAAATATTTTGGTCCAAATTTATCGGAATCAAAAAAATTAAAGTGCATATTAATAAACGTGGTTCTCGCTACAACATATCCATACATGGGCAAATTGTAACCAAACATAAATACCGATAAATTGGAACCAAAATATCTTGACCCCGGCTGAAAACGACTACTTTTTTCGGCACCACCTAGCGATTAGAAGATGCATTAAAAAACTTTTTGTAATTTTGTTTTTAGCTACCGGAATCGAAAGGGTTGAAAATTACGGCGATTTTAAAAAAGCAGCGCTAAATTTTTCCTATTAGACCAAACTTTAGTTTTAAGCGTATTAAATTGAGACCAAAATATATTGACGGCTGAAAACGACTACTGTAACGGCACCACCTAGCAAGAAGAAGATGGATTAAAAACAAAAACCACATTTTTTGGAATTTTATGTCACTATTTATCTTTTCACAATAAATGTTTAAAATTGAGTAAATTTTTTTTTAACGTCAATGTCACCTTACGGACTTCGTGGAAAACACAGGGTCACAAAATAAGACTTTGCAAAATTGCAGGACATACTAAAATCAATTATAGACCATTACCAATAGTATTCAAAAGAGTTCAATTGAAATTCAGAATAACATTAAGAACTGAAAAAAATTTCAATTGAAATTGATCTCTTCTCAATTCAGAAAAGAAATTCTGAAAAGATCATTTGATATTCTTAATATATCAAAAAGTATTCAGAATAGGTCAATTGAAATAAAGAATAGATCAACTGTAATTCAGAGAAGATCAATTTAAATTCAGAATTTCATTTAAGATTCAAAAAATATCAATTTAAATTGAGAAAAGATCAATGGAAATTCAGAAAAGATCAATTTAAATTGAGAAAAAATCAATTGAAATTCAGAAAAGACTAATACAAATTCAGAAAAGAGCGCTCGAAATTCAGAAATTCCATAGTGTTCCTAATTTCAGAAAAGGTCACTTAAAATTCAGAAAAGATCCTTTCATATTCTTAATATATCAAAAATTATTCAGAATAGGTCAATTGAAATAAAGAATAGATCAACTGTAACGCAAAGAAGATCAATTTAAATTCAGATTATTTCAGATCATTTAAGATTAAAAAAATATCAATTTAAATTGAGAAAAGATCAACGGAAATTCAAAAAATATCAATTTAAATTGAAAAAAAATCAATTGAAATTCAGAAAAATTCAATTGAAATTCGGAAAAGATTAATACAAATTCAGAAAAGAGCACTCGAAATTCAGAAATTCTAAAGTATTCCTAATTCCAAAAAAGATCACTTGAATTTTAGAAAAGAACATTTGAAATTCAAAATAGATCAATTTAAATTCAAAATTTAATTTAAAATTTATAAAAGATCAATCGAAATTGAGAAAAGATCAATTGAAATTCAGAAAAAATCAATTGAGAATAGACGAACTTTACTGAATTTCAGAATAGACGAAATAATATTCAGTAAAGTTCAATTGTAAAAAAAGAATAGATCAGTTGAAATTCAGAGAAGATCGATTGAAATTCAGAATTGATCAGTTGAAATTCAGAAATCCATTTGAAATTCAGAATAGATCAATTGAAGTTCCGAAGAGATCAATCGGAATTCAGAGAAAGCATTTTGCTATTTTTTTAAGCTCAGTGAAGATCAACTGAAATTCAGAAAAGGCCACATAAAATTCAGAACAGTCCAAGATCATTTGAAATGCAGTAAAAATCAATTGGCATTTAGAAAGTTTATAAAATTTAAATTCAGTGTAGATTAATTGAAATTTAGAAAATATATTTGAAATTCACAAAAGATCAATTAAAATTCAGAATAGATTGATTGGAAAAATAAATGTATTTTAAAAAAATATTATTTACTTTACAACCTAAATTTTATTATATCCCTTAAAGCTCTTAAATGGCTCGGTATGGAATTCCAAAGACGAGTGGCATTAGTAAATAATATTAGAATAGATTTAAATTTTTATATTATTATTGTTATTTATTATTAACAAAAGCATCAGTACAGTAAGAACTAAGTTATTTTATAGAACAACATATTTACATTCAAGATAAGGTTAATATTTTCTCAAATTCAATTAATGTTTCAATTGAAATTCAATTTGTGTTTATGTTCATGCTTTCATCATTTTTAGTATAGTTGCCGAACGTAACCATATAAACTTAATTACCAAAATTTAGTCCAATACGACGAAAACCGTCTGAAATATAGCTTTTTTATTAATTTGTGAGCGGTAAATGGGGGTGTGGCTTAAAATGTCAGCTTAATTTAGTTTTATACCTAGCTCACTTTACTTCACTACACGCTTATCCCCTGAAAAATGGGCGTAAACATATTGTGAACACCTTCATTTTTAGCACAGTTGCCGAAAGAATCCATAAGAACTAACTCACCAAATTTTAATCTTAAACGACCATAACCGTGTGAAATATAGCACTTTCATTCATTTGTGGGCGGTAAAAAGGGGCGTGGAAGCCCATTTTTATTACAGTTGCTGACAGTAACCATATAAACTAAATTAGTCTTATGCAACCTAAACTGTCTGAAATATATATTTTTTATTCATTTTCTGGCAGTGAAAGTGGAAGGGCAAAATTTTTATTTTGTACAATCCTTGTCCTTATAATTAAAAACGCAACAAAAGAGTCACTAAGTAAATCGGACGCTTCGTTCTTGAGTTACGGAATTTCAAACACATTTCACGACTTTGTTTTATATATCGTCGGCACACTTGTTGTATCTCCATACTTTTCTGAAATTGACTTTTTGATGCCATTTTAAAGGGTAATTCAATATCTCTTTAACACTACAATTTTTTCTTCTAAACCAATGCTTAAAACATAATCGTTGGCCATTTTTTGTGTAAGAAAAAAATAATTTTTTCAGTTTTCATATAAAAAGTATTTAGTTTCTTGGACGATAAGCAAGTTTTTAGTATAGATATCTATAAGCGTTCCAATAAATAACTTAAATGATGATTGACCAGGACAATGGAAGTTATGGTATGTGGGCATAGGGCATAGATTCGCTTATGCCGCACCCCTAAATCCGATGTGCTATTTACTACAGCCGATCCAGCTATGGGAGGATTTTCCAATGTGAGGGTACCCCTTGGCGACTTATTATCATTAGTTATGAAAAAAAATCTATTAAGCATTGCGCGATACGCAGTTGACGTTTCAGAGATAAAGTTGATAAAGAATAAAGTTCAGGTTCAGGTTCGAGAACTACTTGTAGAAGAACAGACGGAACAGTGTTGTAGATTACTTTTAGCTTCAGTACTCCTTGAAGATCTTACCGATAAGGGAAGCCTTACCAATAGCAACGCTACCACGGATTCGTGCACCTACAGAGCCCCCTCATTGCTTCAATCCGGCGATTGTAATATAATGCAATTATGAGCAATGCAACTTATAATTGAACATTGACTTCAAAAAAGGCAAGATTTGACATTTCAACTGTCATAATCGGTTAAGAAATGGAGTAGATATCTTCTCTACAAACTTAATTTCTCAGATATGGGCATTTCCACCAAAAGGTCTATTGCGACTAAAAAATAAAATGTTACTGAAATTTTTTTTAAACCTTCATAACAGAGAACAAAATTTTAAATTTATATTGTGAGAGTACTGAGAGCTGATCTAAATTTAAATTTTGAAAAAATGGCAACAAACATGATGAATGGCAACAAAATTAGAAAAATGGTGACAAAAGTTGAAAAATTTTAACAAAAATAGGAATTTTATAAGTATAATGAATACTCGTATAATCCAAAGTTTAATTCAATTTTTTCAGTTTTCTATTTTTACGGGCCTGAATTACACTTTATATGATTTTTAAGTTCAATTTAATAAATGAATCTATAAAAAATTTTTGCTTCTTTGAAGGGAAAAATCTGTATCGTAACGTATGTATCGAAACGTATTATGTTATGGCTTGTATAAAAATAATTAAAAAATAATTTTCAATGAAACAATTATGAATATATAGCAACATCACTTCAGAAATCATTAAAATATTTTTAATAAAAAAGCTCGTGCACACTTCCCAAATTTTTGATTATATTAATGCAGCGAAAAACAAATTCCATTTTTTGTATCGTAACGTGTCCTTTTTTGATTGCTTATATCTTTGGACAATACTTTCGATCGCTTCCACCTTTTACACTTAATATAGTACTTCTAGAATGCTATCCAAAAATTAAAACAGGACAAAACAATTGCTTTGCTTTTTTTAATTTTTAATAACAAAAAAGGCGTAAGAACGTTACGTGCGTGACTATAGAAATGCCCTTATGTAATATTTAAAATTAATGTAAACAGCAAAATATAATAGATAATTCATTGATTTTTCGAAAATTTGCTTAAGAAATCTTCAAGGAACAATTTGTAAAAATACAAAGAGGCACAACAAATGTACATAAACATAAGATATGAATTTATAAATATAATTAAGAAAAATGCAATTTTTATTAATGTTCTCTTTTTAAAATGGAGTTGTTAATTTTTATAAAATCTTATACAGGAATTAACATTTAATTTAAGCATTCAAAAACATTACAACTATTATATTTTAATTAAAATTGGTCGAATTGTCAATCAAAAGTTTGATTTTTAAGTTTTTTGTACGTTTTTTTCAAATAAATCGAACAAAAACATACTTTTGTAAAAAAAAACTATTGAAACAAATATCTGTTTTATTTTTTATAGAGTAGCACTTTTAATTGATAGTATTTATAACTAAAGTTAATCTAAATTGAAGTTCCCAGGGCAAACCGAAATCCTCATTTTTGAAAAAAAAACAAAAAACTTATTTATACTAACTTTCATAGCCTATACTTCAATTGCTACTGTATAATTGTTGTTTATTTTGTCAGCATCTTTTTTGCAATTTATTGCTCTTTTCCCCTTTTTTTTTTGTATTTTTAAACTTTTTAATGTTATTTTCTAATTTATTTTGTTTTCAAACAAAAAGGGAGAAGAGTAATAATTTTCAAAGAAAACACTAGTTTAAATAAACAATGGATTCTGCATCTACAGATAGGTCTTCAAAAATTTGCATACTCAAATTGCGTTGACATTGCAGATCGAATAAAAGTTGCTTCCTGCACACTAGTGATGGGCACTATGGAATGATTTCAACTATTGATGGCTTACTATCGAATGACTTCAACTATCGAACAATTCGTTCGAATATTTCGTTCATTCATTTAATTCAAAAAAATAGTAAATAGTACACGAAACTATCGAATGATTTAAACTATCGAATAATTCACTCATTCATTCGAATTAAAAAATAGTAACTAATAGCAAAAACTATCGTACGATTTTTACTTATGAACAAATTATTCATTCATTCGAATTATATTAATAGTAGCTAGTACAAAGATCAAGTGATTTTTGCTATCAATTCAATTATTCATTCATTCGATTAAAAAAACCTCTAAATAGCTATTAACTGGTGTGATTTCTTCATAATTTCCATTTAAACACAAATCAAGCAGTGTTGTTAAACGTACTTTTCCAGTTAAATTTGCAGTACTCATGATTCATGAACGTAAGCAAACGAAAAGCAATTGAAAAAGCTATCGAATAAAAAAAAACTATCGAATAAATGAATAATTTTGAACCATCGAATTATTCGAATATTTTAATTCGATAGTTCCCATCACTACTGGACACCGTGTGCAACGTTTGGTTTGAGTAATTTAAAATCAAGTCTATGTAATGAAAAAATGAATGTAAAGTAGGTTTTGTTTTTGATTGTTTCGATAAATTGTTAAATATTGTGTTTTAGATGTCGCCAAAAAAGTGATGAAACGTTGGGAAAAAATTTAGTTTTATATTTTTTCATATAAAAATTGCAATGGAAATGTAATAGTCAAAAAATCTGCAACATTATTAAGTAAATAAATCTTTGTTAAAATATAAGAATAGAAACTTCATGACCATGTGATTCCTGCTGGGTAGGCGTACGAAATCACTTTGGGGAGTACGATTGAAACTTCGAAAATTTAAAAACTTTAGCGCACAATAAGCTAAAGAATTGCGAGTAATATTACAAAGCTTTCATAGACAAGCTTTGCACTGTTTTTTCGAAATAACTTTAACTTGCGCACGTTAAAGGATACGTTTGTTTACATTTACCAAGGTTACATTGTATGTTGTTGCTACTGGCTCCAGCGGATCCCTGGGGAAATTTCATATAAAAGTTTTTTATGCTACTTTAAGTTTCGATTATTTGCACTAAATGATTTATTGCGAATAAAAAAAGCTCTCCAGTGAACTAGCATCCATCCATACCTCAACCAGCCGCCGTGAGAACAGACATCAACAACTCTTTATTAAACGAAAAAAAAAAAAAAAAGTTATGTGTCCCAGACGTGCTGACGTCTACGGGCTTCCTTCGGTTAAACATTAAACAAAAGAACTGCAGGTGATACTGGAAAAGAGAGAGAGAGAGAGAGAGAGAGAAAGAGGGAGTTTTAATTCAATAACCCACAGTCAAATCACCGCTACAGTTTTAAAGATATTTCCTTATACTTTGAAAAACATTTTAAATTTTTTTTGCACTCAAGAAAAATTTTGTTTAAATAATAACTATTCTTTTAAGTGTGGAACAAGTTGTATGGGTCTTTTTTTAACCCTTTGAAAATGAAAAGGTTAAAAATGTCGTTAAAAAGTAGTCGTTACGGGTTGAAATTTTCCTCGAAAATGTTTCTTGAAAATTTTACTTTAAGACTTTTTTGGCAAGATTTTCGTAATGCTTATATCTATGGAGATAAAATTTTTATCTAGTTGTATGGGAGGTAGAAGTGTCAGTAGATCGAGCACGTCAATTTTTTTAACTTAAATAGGTATAAAATAAATCCATCGAAATATGACAATTTAAGAAAATTTTGAAAACATCTTTCTAATGTCTAGAAGTAATTTTACAAAATCAAAATTTCACTATTTTTAACCGACTATAAAAAAGAGGAGGTTCTCAAGTTGGTTAGTTTCTTTGTTTTTTTTTTTAATTAAAAATTCTAAAAAAATCTGTAATCTTACAGCCCTATTCTGACAATGTGACAATTGTTACCCAGTATTTTTTTTAAATTTCTATATGTTTGTTGTAATTTTTTGATTTCAAAACAAAATTTTAGCTCAATAATAATAAATTTTGATAAAAATTGTCACCTGCTTTTCAGACAGTGACAATTTCATTAAAAAATTTGGTTTTGAGCTTTAAATTTCGTTTTGAAATCAAAAAATTACGACAAACACATCAATATTTTAAAAATACTGGGTAACAATTGTCACTTTGCCAGAATAGGGCTGTTAATTGAAATTTAGGCGGCCTCGATAGTCTAGTGGTAGTGAGCTTAGTGTCGCTCAGGGGTCCCGGGTTTGAATCCTGGCCGGGCCATGATTGAGGATAGGGTTGCCACCTTAGTTTTTTTGTATTTTTATGAATTCGGGTCTGACAAAAAAAAATGGTACACCAAAAATGGGTCGCTGAATACGAATTCATGGTCAGAATTTCAAAATTATAAAGTTTTGAAATAATAGGATTGCCACCTAATAATATGCATTTTTAAGAATTTTAAACATAATTTAACAGTGTTAGGAAGTCACTGATTCCGAATCTGAGGTCAGAATTTCAAAATTGAGGATAGGGTTGCCACCTTAATTTTTTGTATTATTATGAATTCGGGGCTGGCAAAAAAACGGTATGGCTAAAATGGGTCGCTGAATCCAAATCCATGGTCAGAATTTCAAAATTATAAAATTTTGAAATAATAGGGTTGCTTTTACTTTTGAAAATACATATTATTAGGTGGCAGCCCTATTATTATAAAATTTTATCATTTTGAAATTCTGACCACGGATTCGGATTCAGCGACCCATTTTTACCTTATAGTTCGCACCAGCCCCGAATTCATAAAAATAAAAAAATTAAGGTGGCAACCCTATTCACCATCTTGAATTTTAAAATTCTGATTTCAGATTCGAAATCAGTGACTCCCTAACACTGTTAAATGATGTGTAAAATTCTAAAAAACACATACTATAAGGTGGCAACCCTATTATTTCAAAACTTTATCATTTTGAAATTCTGGCCACGGATTCGGATTCAGCGACCCATTTTTTGGTATACCATTTTTTTGGCAGCCCCGAATTCGTAAAAATTTAGAAAATTAAGGTGGCAACCCTTATCCACCATCTTGAATTTAAAAATTTTGAGTTCAGATTCGAAATCAGTAACCCCCCATTACTGTTCCCTATGTGTAGAAAAATTTTCGAATTTTGAAATTCTGACAACGGATTCGGATTCAGCGACCCATTTTTACCCTTTAGTTCGCGCAGGCCCCGAATTCGCACTATTTTTTCCTGTAGCGGAATTCCCAAAATCTTAACGTGCTTCAATCGCTAACGTTAACTAACAACGTTTATAGCTTGCAGTAACGTTTGCCGTATTCTCATTTCGAGGCTTAGCTACAACAATAGCTAAGAGTTGCGATAGAAAAGTTAGCGTAAATACTGTTAAAATTTTTTAAGATATAACAGCACTGGTATATCTTAAAAAAATTTTATTTATAATTTTATTTTATAATTATTATAATTTTTTAATTATTATTTATAATTTTAGATATAACAGCAAAAAATTAAGGTGGCAACCTTATGCAACATCTTGAATTTTAAAATTCTGACACCAGATTCAAAATCAGTAACCCCCAATACTGTTTCCCTATTTTTAAAATCTGTATTTTCAATATTTGGACACCAAGTAAATAAAAAATATTAAAATGAGAGTGATGAGATCGAATTAAAAATCTTAACTCACCAATTTTCACGAGTTAAATATTTCTGGGATTAAGCTATCTCGCCACCATTTTTATCTCCAGCCTGAAGAGTTAAATGCTTAACTCATTGTGAACAAATTAAAAAATGGAAAAATCATGGAATTAACTCGGGGATAAATTTATCTCTCTGTGAACAAAATGGCCCTTTGAGGCTGTGAGCTGTCTCGGGGGTCAAGCGGTAAAGCTTTATAAATTTGGATTGCTCCAAATCAAAGGGTCTGTCCATTTGGCGAAGATCAGCACAGTCCCTTGCGCTGTCGCGCATTTCAATTTCGCTCTCCAACACAGCTGCATCCATTGCAAAATATTGAAATGCTATTAAATATTTTTATTTTATTAAAAACCACTCAAATTTACGAATAAAGTAAAAAAATATGTCACTAAATTTCTAAACGTTGTTATTTTTATAGTTAACATCGGCTAAAAATTCGTCGTTAAGCGAGCAACAGATATTGTTAAATAACTGTCAAAGTTATCGTCAAAAATAGCTTAGGCTTAGTTTGGGACTACGAGTTAACGATAATTGTAGCTTAGACCAGTTAACGTTAACGTAAATAACGTTCACATGTTTGGGAATCCCGCTACTGATTAAAGTTTCTTAAGAGGTGTTCACACGTCTATCAAATGATTGAAGTATATCGTGATTTTTTGCTCTCTTTTACTCACTCTAAAATTTTTGATTTATTTCTGCTCACACATGATTTTTTGATTGAAGTACCGATGCAGGCATTTGTTACTCTTCTGCCTACTTTTTTGCCTACTTTTCTGTCTACTCTTCCTTTTTTCTCTTAAAAAAACTGCTTTTGTATTCAAATACGTACTTTTTAGAAATAATTTGCTACTAAACAACAGACAAGTAAAAAATGCAACCCTTTGACTGATTGATGCAGGTCTGGAGCTCAATCAAAATTTTGACTGATGCAATGAAGAGTTTGAAGTTCATTTTCGCTCTCGCAGAGAGTTCATTTTTTGAACATAGGAAAGCAACAACAAATTTTGATTGATTCAATCATTTGACAGGCGTGGATTGTTTGCTATTTTTGCGGCATAGCATTCATTCTATTGAAGTGAAGTCATTACAATGTATTAAATTATTGTAGAAAAGCTTAATACAAACATTTTGGTATACTTTTTAACTATCTGAGACATCTGGTTCCTGAGATATATATTTTTACTGAAAAAATTGGAGGTTTGTCAAATTTAAAATTTTTTTTACACATTGATCTTAAAAAAACTATTCAAGATACGATATTGAAATGTTCTACACAAATTTTCATCAATGCATTACGCATCATTTGGTACCAAACACTTAGCTCTTAGACTTCCTCTTAACCTATACCGGCCCAACTGCCCCACTATACCCTACTTTTCGGAAATTTTTGCAGATACGCAAATATTTTACACTGAACTTTCGGGCTAGAATTGACCAAGTAAAAAATTATATTTATCAAACGTTTTTTGACGCATCTGTTGACGTCACTGTTTTGACGCATCTTTTGATGTAGCCCGTGTACAAATAGTTCAGATTTGGAACCATGAATTCACGGACGATGGTAACTACAGTTTCAGATATTGCATTGCGCAATTTTAAAATCCGGCGATATGCCAACGAAGGAATCGGTTCTCGATCGTTGTTGCACATCGCCACAGTTTCTTAATTTAAGGGAAGCCGATTTTTTTTTTTTGAGTGAAGGATTTCTTTTCACAAATACTGTCAAATTGACACTAACATCATTTGAAAGTAAATTATCATCAGAAACAACTCTTACTGAGTATAAAGAACTTAAATATCTTCATTACTTTTAAAGGAATGCAAGCAAAATTTTTACAATCAGAATTATGCAAGGATTTTTCAAAAAGCTTTAACCCTTTCAGACCGTGATGCATCGATTGTGCGGGTAACTTTTAGTCTAAATATCTTTATTTCTATTTCACGAATATTTATCAATTTTACATGTATCGATTTCACAGGTTTTTGTTTATGTTTGCCTTTCATATTAATTGAGCTGTTAATTTTGTCGTTTCTTAAATTTTCTCGAAATTCTTGCGTCGCATTTAATTTTTTTTTAAATAAGTTGTTGCAGTTGGTTTTTTTTTTTTTTTGTTCATATACTAAAATACTAATAGTGCAATTTTAGTGAAGTTGACACATTTTAACTAAAAAAATAACATATTTTAAAATCTCAAATGATTTGACAACATTTGATGCAAAAAAAAAAATTTCAGAACAAACTTTCGTTTCTTGAAAATCCTTGAAGGATATGAAAATATCAAAATTTAGGCATTAAGACCATTTACTCCAAAAAATCATAAAAAATTCTCAGTAGCTTAGCGTCAGGTCTAAAAGGGTTAAAACATCCAGAATATTATTGGAAATCTTCAAAGAAGTTTAGACATAAACCTTGCTTTTATTATATCGAAATTCAATAAATGTCGTTATTTTTGTAATATAAATGTAGGAAAAACTTATCTCTAAATAAACGAAAGGTGGTTTTGTAACGAATTTAATTGATTTTTCAAGAATTTTCTAGTCCGTACATTGCACGAATAGTACTCTAGTTGATTTTCGATTCGAATAAATCGATTTTTCATGTAACTCAAAATTAACGATCCCAATATATCCAGAGTTGCATGCATATATGAAACATGCATGCTGTATGCATTCAAAAGTATGGAAAAGGCATGCATTGTCAGAAAATAAACAAAAATTATTTAAAATCGCTGAAATGTTTGTTTTACCGCTATTTGATGCTAACAGTATGCATGTTACCGAGCATTCGTAGTTACAACAATAATAAAAACTGGGTAAAATTCCTATAAATTTTAGCCAAGCCGATTTTCAGAGTATCATAGATACGAAAATATGCATGCTGTCTCTGTGCTAAAGCATTAATCCTGCATGTATAGTCTTGTTTAAAACAGATGAACTCCCATTGTGCATTAAAGCTTTAAGGAGTGCGGTTCAAAAAAAAAAATATTAATGCTACTATTAAATATTAATATAATAAATAACAAAATACAATTTTAAGAATAAAAATAAATAAGATGAACAAAAAATTGCTGGGTGAGTACTAATTAATGACAACAGCACTTTTTTATTACAGTATTAATGCCAATGTATGCATACAGTATTAATGACAATTTATGCATTCAGTATCAATGACACAGTACACATGCTCTTGCATAACATCGCAATTCCTATAAAATTTGGCCAAGCCGATTTTCAGAGTATCATAGATACGAAAATATGCATGCTGTCTCTGTGCTAAAGCATGAATCCTGCATATATAGTCTTGTTTAAAACAAATGAACTCCCATTGTGCATTAAAACTTTAAGGAGTGCGGTTCAAAAAAAAATATTAATGTAACTATTAAATATTAATATAATAAATAGCAAAATACAATTTTAAAAATAAAAATAAATAAGATGAACAAAAAAATGGCTGGGTGAGTACTAATTAAGGACAACAGCAATTTTTTTATAACAGTATTAATGCCAATGTATGCATACAGTATTAATGACAATTTATGCATACAGTATCAATGACACAGTACACATGCTCCTGCATGACATCGCCGTGAAAAATGGAAAGGAGCTTGCATTTATGCAGGCATGCATACTAAACATGAAACGTATGCATACATCATCAATGCTGTATGCATGAATGTACTTAGTGGGATTAACTAGTCCTTTTCTGGACTATTTCCAATGTTTTTTATTCAAAGTGTAATCTGTTTTTTCTTGCATTTTTTCATATTCACTCGCAATATTACATACCCAGCAGAAATTAAGACCTTAATAAAATTTATACCTGACTTCAATAATACTGTAGGGACGTCAAAATGACGCACGAAAATGCCGAGATATGTAAACTTATTTTTAATCGTAGAATTTAGTGGATTTAGTAGAATTTTAGTAATATATAAAAAGCTTTATACATTACCTTTTGAAAAATAACTCAATCATCAATATCGGTTATACACTAAGAAAACTAAAGCTAGTTTTTCTTAAAAGACACTTATAAGAAACATTTTCTTAAAAAATCGATAGCTTGAAAATAAATCGATATTTCCTTCGGTCATTCTTATTTTTAATGAAAGTACTTTACGAATCCATTATCAAATTGCAGCACTAAGGAAATCGTAGTCCCTTTAGAAAGCAGAATTCAGCCCAATCATGAGACATTTTCTCCCGGGACTTGTAAAAGGGTTTGTACACGGGCTACATCATAAAGTTGAAAAACATTTTAGAATTTTTTAATTCAATTTTTTCAACCGTCAATGCTCATTAGTGTAAAATAAAAATATGAGACGTCTTTGTCTGCTATTTTAAAAACAGAAACTCCCTTTTACAACTCCCGGAAGAAAATTTTTCATCATTGTGCAGAATCAGCAAATTCAAGGCTTTTTATAATGCATGTTTTAGTATGCACGTAGACAGAAAAAACCGGATTTGTTTTATTTGATAATTTCATGAGATTATATGTAATTTAAAATTTTTGATTGAAAATTTGATGAAATAATTAGTAGTTGAAAAACGTTTGAAATTAGGTTTAAACGTGAGATGACTGTAACGTACATTATGGCATAGGTATATTCTCCCTATCAACAATTTTAAAGTGCTTTATTAAAAAGGTCTTCACTCTGCCTATTAATAGAGCTTTTGAAAAGTGCTTTGCTCCCGCTACAAATTAAGCCTAAAAAAGCTGTTTGCTTTCGAGATTCTTCGTTATTTTTCGTTATCTACTCTGCTGACTAATCGTACTCTCATCACTAACATCGCTTGTTGTTTTCTCATCATTATTCATCACTAGTATATGCAAAAAGTTTGATTCGTTAAAAAGTGTTGCAGCAAAATAGTGAACAAATAAGGTTAAATCGTTTGTAAAGTGTTAAATTGTAATGTTTTCATAAAAAAGCTAATAAAATTAGTGGCAAGTGGTTTGGATATTCAAAACATAAATGCAAAATATTGCATCGGGCAAAAATATACGCCATCGAAAATGAAGCCGCGGATGCAGGTGCGAACAAAGAAGGTGCTATTTCCGAAGGGAGATCAAAGCGCTTTTTTAATCACTTTTCATAGCGAAAACAAAGGTCTTCTTTCCAATGACATGACAGTGTTAAATAAAGCTCTATTTAAAGCGAGAACAAAGCTCTATTGTGGTTTTGTAAAGTGCTTTGAAAGTGGTTTTGAAGCGCTTTGTTTCCTAAAGGGCTGGGTACTTATGACTTGTATTCGGTTGTCTAAGTTGTTGTCTAGGTTGTTGTCTACATTGTTGTCAAATTTTGTTCCAGATTCGAGTTATGTGACTGTTTAAATTTCCAGGCTTATTTTTAATGAAAATTTTAGTATTGTTAATTGGTCGTAATAGAATTTTTTACTGGGATTTTGAAAGAATTTTAATGGATTTTCTAGAATTTTGAAACGGTTGTTAATTAGAATTTTTTACTGGAATTTACTAGAACTTTTATAGAATCTTTAATTGATTGTGATAGAATTTTATAGAAGCTTTATACCAAATGAAAGACAAATTTTCAAGCTTCAATAAATTACATTCCATAATTCATAGTAATAACGGTTGTTTTTGGGAAAATGGCGCCTTAATGTAAAGGTGTCCCCAGACTATATGTTTCATCCAAATAACATGTCAAAAAAATTACATACCGAATTTCATCTGTGTGTCAAAATTAAGTTTTTGTCATTCAGTTTTTTTATTTTGTCTCCACACTATCTGACACGTCATTCGAAAATAAAATACTGCTTTCGAAATTTTTTTAAACTATAAAGATACTCCTTTTGCCATTCAAACTAAGAATAAATTCATTACAATTCAATTTATTGAATAAATATCTTAAAATTTGCCTTTTCTTCTATTTTCACATAAAAAATTTATCAAACTGTCATTTTGTACAGATGGAAAAACATACGAAATTAGATACTGTTCTAATTCAAAAATTTATAGACGCAAATACAAACATTTCAAAACAACATTTTCATATGTTCCACACTATCTGTAGCTAAAAACCATTTTTAATTTTTGACGTGTCATATGTATGAAACATATAGTGTAGAGGCACTTTAAATATTTTATAAATATTTTACTTTTGCATACAAATGGGTGTATATATTGAATACTCAGCGAATTTTATTTATTAAAAAATTATGTGAAATATTGACATATTACCTTTACCATCTGTATCGATTATAGACTGAGATAAAAAAAGGTAGTTTTCTTAAAAGATAAAAAAACAAAAAATCTTAAAAACTCGAAAACCGACTTTTCCTTCGGCCATTATTTTTATTTCATGAATTCATTGTCAAATTGCGGCACCTCGGAAATATTAGTCTCACCCTTAAATCTATTAAATGAATAAAAGACAATTTCGATTTATTAAAAATTTTGTTTATTTATAGCTTTCATATAAAAATTATTTGCTTAAGCTGACAAAATTCCCTTTTGTACATATACACTTTACAGAAGGCAGCACTGTCCTCAAGGCGGCTGTCAAAATCGCACAAGTATGCCAACGAATACCTGCAGACGATGAAACACCCTGTCTTCTGTGATGGCGCATACGGTTAGCGTTTCGCGATTTCTGCTGCTAGTTTAACAACTATTTCAGACGCAGTTTCGCACCAACATACAACAAAACACTCACAAACACTGAAATATGCCACGGTGCATCGCAGTTGCATGAAATTTGGCCATAAATTCACCAATTTCTTTGCTAAAATTAAATCCCAAAAAATTGCCACAGAAAACCTTTCGGACACAGAACAACACGCAGCAGACAAGGTGAGTGCAAATCTCCTTCAATTTTCTTTGCATTTGACAGCAATGCGACCGCTTCGACTCGGATTCGTTGCCGTATGTTCTTTCGTTGCCTACTTCGTTTTTCACACGAGAACGTTGCCGATAAAACTGAAGTTTGATTGGGTTAAAATTCACCATTAGTTATGTTGCGTTGCTATGAGTTTCGCAACAAACAAGGTGGTGAATTTAGGAGCGCAGACGCTAATGTATGTGTCGTCAAATGTTGCTAACGTGGTGAAAGACGCTTGAAACAGTGCGGGTCCGTGTTTTATGCAGAGGCAAGCAAAGCTGCCTTCAAAGCAATGATATGCCATAGTTTTTTTTCAATATTTTGTCTTATGCAGGAGTCTGAACAACGACAGCCTTTCGCGTAATTTCCTAGACAAATTAACTGAGATAGGACTTCATGGTGTAGACACCGTTATAACGAGGTTTTTAAAAAATGCCTACCCTAGCTTATTAGATATTTTTGCTTTTTCTGATGCTACGTCTGTTTTTGTCTTTGGGGTACTTCCAGCGGTTACTTACACTACAAACGAGATTTTTTTATGTTAGGATAAAGGTTTCTATGATGGTTTCCCTCCATGTATTTTTGAAGTGAAACTTATTTAGCACCGCTGTGATTTGAAACTGGATGAAACAAAAAATGACACAAATAAACCAATATGTAAGTTAATTTTTGAAGTGAAGAAACTCGACGAAACGAAAAATGGCATAAAAAACAAATATATAAGTTTAATTTTTCTTTGAATGTAGTGATGTGCGATTTTGTAACAAAAAAATTTTTGTAACAACTCAGCATGCTGTGAACCATCTGTAATTTAAAAACCAGTTCTCTCATGAATATTATAGTTGTTTTTTTTTTAGTACAATTTCGAGTTTATTTTTCGCAAATCTGTGAAAATGTTATATTGTTGAGTTAAAAGTGTGCATTAAAATAGAGCCAACCAATATAATTAAAAAAATTTTTAATCTAAAAAATTATCTTTTTAATAAAATTTTACTACAAAACGTTCTCAGTTTTATGATTTAAAAATAAATTTAAGTGTTTCAAACAATAAGGTCTAAAAATAGGAAGAGTCAAGCACTGCAGTCCTGAAAACCGAAAAGTATTAAAATTTTGCGTACACAAGGTAAAAACCAAAGAGAAATAGACAGTGTAGTTGGCTTCTCAAAGAAATTGGTTAAGAACGCATTAAAGTTTACACAAAAAACAGAAAACAGAGTGAAAGAATCCATAATTGTAGTAGGTTGCAAAGACGAATCCTACGTCACGTAAAAAAAAAAGATCCGTTTGTGACCTCTTCCACTGTCAAAAAACAATATTCCTTGGGCGTGAACACATCAACGATTCGAAAACTTTTAATTAAAAATGGATTGAAGGCTTAAGCTGCACGGAAGGTACCATTCCTGGCCAAATTTAATGTTCGCAAGCGATTAAAATTCGCAAAGAATCATGTTAATTGGCCAACAAGCAAATGGCGAAACATTTTTTGGTCAGATGAAACCAAACTTAATTTATTTAACCCCCCAACACCGAACTTCTCCCTCAACATACTATAAAAACGCTTAAATGTGGTGGTGGGAGTATAATGATTTTGGGTGTGTTTCGCATATAATGGCACAGGTCCCTTATTTCCCATCGAGCGAAAAATGGATACTTTAAAATAGACCACGATTTTAAGTGAAACCATGTTGCCGTACGCAGAGTTTAATATGCCACTTCGATGGGTGATTCAGCAGGCTAACGACCCGAAACACAGATCGAAGCGGGCAAAAAATGTTCAGACAAAAAACATCGAACTTTTAAGCTGGCCGCCACAGTCTCCAGACCTTAATCGTATCGAAAATGTATGGCAAGAGGTTACAATGGATCTTAAAGACAAACATCCAACCAACTAATGTGATCTTTGGAGGTTAATTAAGGACGCATGGATGAAAATTCCAGCTACTAAGTGCCAAAAACTAGTGGATTCGATGCCTAGACCTTGCTCAGCAGTTATCAAAAATAATGGATACTCAGCCAAATAATGAGGTAGAAATAATTATATTCAATCATTTCAATTGATTTTATCATCAAATTTCAAATTTTCTAATAACAGGTTATGGCTAAAATTAAATAACTACTTCTAGCTCTATTTCAAATCACAGTCGAAAGAGGACATATAATTGAATTTTGATTTTTTTTCGTTTATGTTTCACACTTACGTTAACTAATTAATTTATATTAATTAATTAATTTATTAAATAATTTTAATAGCACTGGCTCTATTGCATCGCACATCACTGTATGTACATCGATAACTCTTAGGGCCGCTTTATCAATGTCCGGTTGAGCACTAATCAGAACTTTAGCCAGCAGTTAGCAAAAAAGCCCTTTCTCAATGTTCGGTTAAGGCTTAACTATCAGTTAAGTGCTGATTAAGTTAACGGCAAGTTATGGTTTCGGTTAGCCTGCTAATCGGAAGAACAGCTGAATAGAGTTTACTCTATTTTTTGTTTATTTTACACAAAAATAGACAGAATTTCAATAATTTCTTTTCTTTATAATTAAAGTTTACACCAAAATAGAGAAAGGGCATATGCAATTACCGAACCTCGAACTCCAGGGCAATCTTCCCCCACACTTTCTTTGTTTTTCTTCCAGACAACAGCATTTTTTTTTATTTTCAATGATGTGGGCGTGCTCTTCTGCCAATGAAAAATGTTCCCTCGTATGATGTGAAATTAGACAGTCTGTTGCGTTTTGCCATTTTTTTTTTTTATATATTTGCAGCACAAAATCAAAAAATATGTAAACACGAGACAGCTGATATGATGTTTTTACGTATTCACAATTGAAAAATTCATAATTAGTCATCTAACCGACAGTTGCTTAACCAGCACTTTGTGAAATCAAAATTATTTTTTTAGCTATCGCATGGTTAGCTAACTGCTGGTTAAGAGCTAGACTAACCGGACATTGAGATAGTGGCTCTTAAAGTACTTTCCCGATTGCCGTGATTTTTTGTCAACAGATAGAGACATTGAACACAAAAGTGCTCATTTAAAAAGTGGGCGGTATTCAACAAAGGGGAGTGCCAATATTTTAAAAATACTGTTTCTCGATTAATATTGACACTAGGGTACTCTATAGAGTACTCTTCTTTGCATAAGTCATATGATGAATGAAGTACACTTCAGTACTATACTCATTGTAGAGCGCAGTTCAACACATTCGTACAGCTCTCTAGTACCTATTCTATGCAATTTTAATGAAAGCCACTTATCTTGCTCAAATGAGTTTGATGTCAATGAAGTCAGCGAACTGAACCTAGCCCGTTGCATTAAATACAAACTAAATATAAGGCAATTTGAGAAGACGATACCTCTATATGATATATAAAACTTATTCTGCCAATTTCATAGACTTGCATATACAACTTAGTTGTTTGTTTTCCCAATATACCAAATGTACCAACAATAAATATAACATTTTAAACATATATACGAGTACATAAAACTAAATCAAATAAAGAACATTGAAAAGTCCTTTTCGCTTTTCTCTAAGGCCAGCAATGCATGAAAAAAATTTTTAAAATCTAAATTTTGAAATATCGATAAATTACTTCAGAAACTTTTTTAAAATATGCTGTTAAAATTTTAAAGCGAGTAAAAGCCGTTTGAAAGTTGAAAGTTTGAAAGCTGCAGCCGGCTTCTACCAAGCCCGAAACTTTGAACGTGTTTTTTTCAAAACTGCATTTTTACAAATGGCGTACATCATAACTCAAACAAATTTTAACCAATTAATTCGAAATTTTGCACACATATACTTTACAATATTTGCAAAAATATGCCAAGAAAAATTTTCCAAATTCGGATTCTGGCGTATATATGAATGTAACGTAGATTTTAAAATTTGTTTTGCTTTGTTTCATATGAATAACGGCGATGCTAAGATGCACGCCAAATCTGAGATCTGTCTTTACACTCTACAATACAACTTCATATATATACTCTTTTTAGAGTTATAATTTTTTGTTTATTCTGAAAACATGCCCCAATATATCCTCAAACTTTCAAATAAATCGCTTCAGTATTTTAATCTTGAGAAATGTTTATTTTTGAACCTTGATTTCATGTATTTCTGGCATCAATAAAACCTTTTACAAAAGTTTCATAAAGTCGTGGGTTTGAATCTGCAATATCTTTAAGGAGTTAATATTCGAGCAAACTATTTTCATACTTTTATTCACTAAAATATCCACATTAAGTGCAACCTCTCAAAATTAATAAATTGTCTCCATTTCAATTTTAGTTCCTCAGCGTAACACTTTGTAAAATTAAATCTGAAAAATGACTTCCACGACAGAAATAAAGTACGTAACCGAAGTTCCCAGCAGTCTGAAACAGCTGGCGCGGTTAGTTGTACGCGGCTTCTATTCCATAGAAGATGCGCTCATTATTGATATGTTGGTGCGTAATCCTTGCATGAAAGAAGATGATATCGCAGAATTACTACGCTTCGAAAAGAAACAAATGCGTGCTCGTATATCAACACTGCGCAATGATAAATTTATACAAATTCGCCTGAAAATGGAAACTGGACCTGATGGCAAAGCACAAAAGGTCAATTATTACTTTATCAATTACAAAACCTTCGTGAATGTTGTCAAATATAAATTGGATTTAATGCGCAAACGTATGGAAACTGAAGAACGAGATGCCACAAGTCGCGCCAGTTTCAAATGCACCAATTGTGATAAAACATTCACCGATCTAGAAGCTGATCAATTGTTTGATTTTGCTACACAAGAATTTCGATGCACATTCTGTGGAGCACCGGTGGAAGAAGATAGTCTGGCTATGCCTAAGAAAGACTCAAGACTGATGTTGGCTCGTTTCAATGAGCAGTTGCAGCCATTGTACGATTTGCTGCGTGAGGTAGAAGGCATTAAATTGGCACCAGAAATACTCGAACCAGAACCAGTTGATATTGATACGATACGAGGCATCAACAAACAAACATCTCAACGTCCCGATGGGCAACAATGGTCCGGCGAAGCGACGCGTAATCAAGGTTTTGCTGTGGAAGAAACTCGAGTTGATGTTAATATCGGTGGCGATGATGTTCCAGAAGCTGTAGCCGAACGTAAATCTCGTCCCGTATGGATGACAGAGAGCACTGTTATTACGGAGGAAAATGCCGATAGCCCCGACGCTATCCTAAATGCTGCAGCACAATCGTCAACACAACCCACGGCGACCACTAGTAGCGCTTCTTCGAATAACAGCCGTAACAAGAAGGAAAATGAAGATATTATGTCTGTGCTGCTGCAACATGAGAAACAGCCAGGTCAGAAAGATTCAAACATAAAGGCTTTAAAACTGGGTTCGTCCAATGTCAACTCCAGTGATTCAAGCGATGATGAACAGGAAATTGAAAACACAAAAATACGTAAGTTAAAATATGAAAATTTAACTGTCTATAACTTTACTCAATTTAATTTTATAGTCCCAAATCAATTTTAAGGTTTTATTTCGTTTTTCCTTAAGTTCCTTCACGTTTTAAGCTTTTCTTAATAAATACTAAAATGTTTGCCCTTCCCGCAGCAAATGTTGACTACAACAATTTTATTAACTCAGAATCTGAAGAAGAAGACGACGATGTTCCTACGGTGCATGTTACCGGACGCCCACATCCTATCGATCAAATTAACGATGAACTAATTGCGCAGATGACACAGCAAGAAAAGGAGAATTATATTCATGTCTATCAGCAACACTATAGCCATATATACGATTAATCTCGTTTATCTTATTTATGAAATTTGTAGTTGATTAATATTCTTTACATATACATACATATAAATAATTATACAAAAAAATAAATTCTGCTGATGTTTTTGGAATTTAAATCAATCATGTAAATTAAAATTAAACTTTATTTAAAAAACTATCGTTACAAATGATTTCAATCAAACCAGAGTTTTAAAATATATCACTGGTTTATTTATCGTTACATTACAATAGTATAAAAAGAGTTTCTTAGCTCAAACCTGAATCTGAGGAATTTATATATTTGTAAATGAATGTCTTAGACGATTTACTTGTCATAAAACCAAACAAAATATTAATATTTAATCAAAATAAAATAAAAATAAACAATTGCCATTTACTTTCCTCCAACTTATTACGTGGGAATACAATAAGATAACTTTAAACAGCAGCTCACATCTATTCAACTTTCCCCCAAACAAATTTCTAGTCTTCAGAGTATAATTTTGTTAAATTGAACAAATATTCAGCGAGAAATGGTTTAAATTTCTGCCTAATCTTTAGCCATATCTTATCTCTACACCAAATTCAGTGTCATATTAGGCAACGATCAGGAAATTTAACCAATTTTGGAGCCTAATTTATTAATAAACCTAATTGTCACATAAAATCTACTGAATAGGCTTTGTGTGTATCTGATTACCCAAAACGTAACGTTACATAGAAGTATGTTGATCTCAGATTTTTATGTTACATCGCATAACAGTTCAGTGAAGCTTTTTGTAAAGCAGCGAAATTGGGTGCTTTTGCCATATTTATGGCGATTTATATTTTGTTTCATTTTGGGCCATATTTCATATGAAAAATCAAACTTTTTGTGCAATTTTTCTTTTTCAATATTTAATGGATTTAACATGAGAATAACGGAAAGCATTTCTTCAAAGACTGCTGCATTCAGGGGGTTATCTTGTTTATCAATTTTTTGTTGGCATATTTTTTGTGTATTTATAAGCGTGTATTGACTTCATGTTATTCACATGTACGTTTACACCTTAGCTGATTTGCTCATTTCGGCCAAAAATCACATATGAGAAGCGTAATTAGCTCATCTCCCATACAAATTCATATTCGAATTTCCAACTCATTTTACCGAAATGAGTAGCAAATGAGATAAGTTAACACATTTCATGTTACACAGCTCTGAGCAAATTAGACTGCTTGGTGAACATACCCTTCAAAGCAAAATGTAAAAAAAAAATTATGATAAAAAAATAACCGTCAAGCAAAATGAGATAAAAAAAAAAGTGTGAACACTTTTTAAAGAGGTATGAAAAAAGTTTAATTTGGCTTTGGTGTGAACGTACTCTGAGAATCCATTGAATGAATGCAAATGAATCAATTGATTCATAAATAAAATTTATAATCCACATTCAATTTTCAATTTATTAGCTACATTTCAATTATTTATTTTCGTTATTCAGAATTATAAATCAATTACTTATTTATTTTTTTAATCATTTTTTATTCATGGCTTAGGATTCGAGCTATGTTCTGAATAATGAAATTGAAAAAATTAATAACAAAAAGATAATGAATAGAAAATTAATAATGAATAAAAAATTACAACAAATGAATTAAAAATAACAACAAATGAATAAAAAAATAATAATGAATAAAAAAATAATAATTAATTACAAATTAATAATGAAAAAAATTAATACTGGAAAAAAAAAGAATGATTGATTAATTTTGAAATTCAAATGAATAAAAAATTTTTGTCATTTAGGGTTTTCACATGCTGTTGTATTGTTGTGTTTCGTATGGCGTTTTCAATAAAAAATACAACTGTGAACATACCCTAAGGGTTTATTTTGTTGTATGTCGTTTTTATACAACTGACTGTAGAAACAGACAAATGACTGGAGAAAATAATTTTTTTTAAATGCCTAAACAAAACGAGAAGAATAAAATAATAAGAACTTTCCACATTGGTTTTTGACATTTCTGCAAAGCGTTTATAAAATGTTTGAGCCATTGGCTTCTAAAAACAATAAAATGAGCAAACTTACAAATATGTTTTGTAAAACTAAAAACCTTAAAGCTCCTATTTTCCATAAAAAGTATATAAATGTTCTTTCTTCGGCGACTGTCCATTTTTTATTTGGATAACAGCGGTTGGATTTTGCGCTTGGCTAAAAATATATTTTATTAGTTTAATTTAACATTCGTTTATCTGCATTATAGCTTACCTCAGAATCAGAAAGCCACGTCAAAACTTTTAAGAAATTCAATTTCTTCTCCAAACATTTTTGCCTCGCAAAATAAAAAGAAAAGTTGTTTGGTAGTGATCTTATTTATGAAATGTACACGGTAATAACAAATAAGTAACAACAAACAATAGCACTGGTGAAATACGACAAATAGTATACATAAAAACGCGATTGTATTGTCGTAAATTAATTTTAACAACAAAAAATTTACAACTGTTGTGAAGAAATACGACAATACAACAATAAGACAGCTTGTGAAAACCCTAATTATTTTTAATAAAGAAAATTAATAAGTGAAATTAATAACTAGTTAACTTTTCACAATGGAATGTGAATTAAAAAAATTTATTTATAAGTTAGTTTTGAATTCATTAAATAGATTCTTATGTCGTTGTTCAGTTGTACTTAAAATTCTGAATATAAACGCAGATTTTACAGATCTAACTTTAACAATACTAACTCTGAATACCCCTATAATAATTACAGAAATCATTCATGGTAAAATTGTACAAGGCGGAAGTGGCAGCTTACTATTTTCTTACTCAAGTGGGCACTTAGTGTCTTTTTCTTGAATACTTCAACCTCAAATTTATTAGGGGTATTCACGATTCAGTGCACTTGCCTGTGCAGTTGAGGACTTGTGCACTTTACAAAAACAAAAAGGGTTTTCATGCAAAGTGGCAGGCTTCTAATTTGGGCAATTAGTTATATTTATCAGACAGGTTGTATGAACAGCCCTTAAAGTCGATTGTGCATTTGCAGCATATAAGTCAGCTGTGCGATCTGCCAGCGATGCGTTCCATTTAAACGGGGACGCTTTGCGGATTGTTTGCTTGTTTTCTGAAATTTTTTGAATTAAATCTTTATTAGTTTTGCTCAAATTATAACTTTTCCTTCAAAAAAGAAAACAGCTGATTGATCATATAAGTTTGCCACCTCGTTTGCTCACCTAAATCGAAGAGCAAATTTATCTGGTTTGTGCAAAAGCTTTTTCATACGATTTTTGACAGTTCATTTATAAGGCTGATAAACTTATAAGGTTTATACCATTTATAAGGGTATTGCCCATTTGCATGAAAACCCTTAAAATGTAAGTACGTCAAAAATCTGCACAAGTGCTTTTCTACTATTACCTTCAACTTGAGGACTTGAGGACTTGAGCAGTTGTGCACTTGTGTGCATTAAAAAATGTTGACAGCTTTGAAATGGTGATGGTGGTGTGTTCACGAAAACATAGCTGCACAACTGCACAAGTGCTCAAGTCCTCAACTGCACAGGCAAGTGCACTGAATCGTGAATACTCCTATTAACTTTTTTCTAATTTTGACTTTAATCAAATACCAAAAGAGCTGTACAACCTTGTATAACTTTACCATGAATCAATCAACATCATGCAGCTGCTTATTTTTATCTTTGAACAGCCAAACGCCACTGTTTGTTGCTAAAATAAATATTAATAATTTTCCACCAAAGCTGTTATCAACATCAAGCAAAAATTTCACCACGAAATATTTCAATAAAATGTTGCCTGGCAACTTGATTACTAAACATTTTCAAGCAGCTGCTGGGAAAAAACGAATATCAAAGAAGAAACAAATTTTGACATTTTCCATTTCTTTTACTATTAATTTCGTTCTGTTGTGGTTCGTTGTGGTTATTTTGAAAGTTTTTGTCTATTGAAACTTCAACTTCAGCATAAAAGAAGAAAAAAAAAGTATATTTTCTTGGAATTTTATGTAATTAAATATGAAATATCTAGACTCGTGTGGGAATAAAAATAAAGAAACTTTTTTTCAATTTACAGAGTACAAAGTACGCGTAAAAGAGAATTTGAGTAAAAAGAAGAGCAGCAACAGCATAAAATTCAGGAAACCGGAGACGTCTGTGAAAACTTTGTGCCGGGATTTGAGACTCTCAAATCAACAAAGCAGCCGATAAACCGCTGAGTTGGATTTATTTGTTGTCTAAAATGCCACAAATTTAAATTATATTTTGTGTTAAATGAAAACACAAGCAAAACTATTGTTTATCTGGAACGCCTCCAGCACTGTGCCGTCGTTATCATCTTTCAAACAATTTAGATCAAACAGCCATACATTATTGCATTGCATTCAATAGTGATAAAAGCAAAAGCAATTAAGTTAAATCTTAATGCAGTTGATGCATTTGGGACTAGGTGCTGATATGAGAGTGACTTCAAATAAGAAGAATACCCTCATTAATTAAAGACTAGACTAGTTTAGTTGTAGTAAAGCACAAAACAGAAGTAATCATGAACCTCAGAGTGGATAAGGAGCTGCTGCCTATGAAGGCGCATTATTTTCTATTTAATGCAGGTAAGCAAACAACATTCGCTGTCTTCATAACTTCCAAAGACAAAAACGTAACTTCATCAACGTGATGACTGTTTCATATTTTGATATATGTCTTCAAGTGGTTATTTTATTGATAAATATATGTATGCTAAGCAGTTGTGAAACGCGGTTAACAGGCGTAATAATTTTTTTTTTTTCATTTAAAAAGATAAGCCAGCAACCACTATAAATAAGCAATAGTTTGTCAAGATAACGTTTTTGTTGAGATAATGGTTCTTTTAGCTACATTGTACTTGTTTATTTTTATTGCATTTTTTACTAGGACTAAATGCTAAATTTTTACTTTGGTTACGTAGAATGCGATCTTAAAACTGTATTTTTGTGGGTTCTTGTTTTAGGACTCTTCTCCCATAAACATTAATTCTTCCTGCACTATGAAAAGAAGGAAGCCATCTATATTACCCAGGAAAATCAAGCTATCTCAGGCCAAGTACAAACTATTAGATAAAACCACATGAAGGAAAAAAAACATTTTTTTTTAATTACAAAAATAAGTTAAATTTGTTAGAAAATACTCAAAACAAAATGCATGTAATAAAATTAATGTGATAATGATAAAAATTCATGTTAGCTTTATAAAAGCATAATCTCTTTGTGTTCAGCAACATTGTTTGTTATCATCAAATGTTTTGAATTTTTTGTTGATTTTATAAATTGGTCTTCCCTGTCAGAAACTAAATTTTGTATTCCGAGAAATTTCTGCTGGAAAAAGAATTAAAAAGGGTACAAATTCTTTAAAGCAGCTGACCTTTTTCAAGTGACTAACGTTGCGCCTATACCTTTTTCCAGTCCCTGTTTAAACTATTGATTCACTGCCTTTTTCAATGACCTTGAGTAATTTCGGTTATAATTCCTCCACATCTTGAGGACACTCAGCTATACAGGAAGATGCAAAGTACTTGGGAGTTATTTTGAATAGAAAGTTAAGCTGGAAACCGAACATTCTCGAGCGAATTAGGAAAGCCTGTAAGAAATCTATATGTATAACATGGGGACTTAACCCGAATATTGCACTTTGGTTTTATACAGCTTTAGTGAGGCCAATCTTGCTATACGGTGTATATGTGTGGTGGATAGCAATTAATACACAGTCAAATTGCAAATTGCTAGAGAAAGTAAAAAAAACTGCGGTCGTATGTATGAGCGGAGCACTTAGATCCACTTCATCTGAGGCGCTAAATGCCGTTCTTTACTTAAAACCTCTTTATATTATAGAAAAAAGGATGGCACAGGAAACAGCCATCCGCCTTAGAGCAACCTCGCAGTGGGCTAACACTCGTACAGGTCACTATTTTACTATCGATCTTGCAGGAGCAGTACCTGGCAACATCGATTACACTATTGCCACTCCCTTATTCGAGAACGGCTCAAAACTTGACAGCAAAATCAGGAGAGGCGTCTTTTCTATGAATCTGGAGATCAGAACCTCATTTAGACTGCCAGATCATTACAGCGTCTTCCAGGCTGTTAATAGAGCTGTGGAATGGCTGAGGTATAGTGAGATATTAATTAGAGATGTCTACATTTTTACGGACAGCCAAGCAGCGATCAAATCCCTTGTAGGTGTGTTCCTAACATCACCAACACACCTTAAATGTCGCTAGTTTCTTAATGATCACCTAGATGACCGATAAGTTCGACATTTCTTTGGTCTGGGTACCGGGGCATAGGAACATTCCTGGCAAGTGTAGAGCGGATGAGCTCGCTAGAGAAGGTACAACGGTAATGCTGCTGCCTGGCAAGGAAACATTAGGCATGCCACTTGCGTCGTCCAAGCTGGCTCTAAGACAACATGACACAGAAATGGCTAATTTCAGGTGGAAGCATAGCACTATCTCTAACACTGCTAGACAGATGGGGCCTAGTTTTACCGAAAAAGGACGACGAAGCTCACTTAAATGGCGGGGACAGATCTCTCCGCTCTGATAGGCGTTATAAGCAGGGTGTGTAAAGCAATCAAAATGCTCTCTCGCTCTTCTGAGTTATCTTTGCTATGAGTTTATCATTTTATTATATTCAGAGCGTATGCGGATAAAATATTCACTCTTCTTATAACTCCTCAACTCCTTTCCTCGTTCGTGAGTTTGTATGCTGAGAAATTTAAAAAGAGCAACGTCGTGTTGATGAGAGATGTTGCGTTTTCATTGCTCGTGAATTTTGAAATGATAAATTCATTGAATCGCTCGATTGCATTTGATGCAAAACTTTAGATAAGTACTTCGCACTAAATAAATTTATGGTGCTATATAAAATAAGAAATTTGTTAAGATATTAAATATAATAACTTAATTTAATACAAATAGCAAATAGCTATGTAATAAATTGAAAGGATTTAGATCAATAATATTAAGTACTTTTCTTAATAATATATTGCATTATAAAAAATTAAAAAATCACTATATTTTATGAAATTATAAGAAACTAAGACAAATAAACAAAAAGAAACATTTAAAAAATTTATTAAGTACTTTAATATTTCATTAAAAAATGCAAAAAATATAGTTCATCATAAAACAGGTATTTATTTTTAATTAACAAGATTACACGGAATAAATGAGCGAACGCAAAAATTTCAATGAAATGAGTTTGTCTTTGCAAAAACTCGCGAAAAGGCGTTGTTTAACTCAGTTTTTTGAGGAGCGCAATCTACGAGCGAATAATATGAAAGAGCGAAGAAAAAGTTTTGATCACTCTAAATATTTAACATAAAAGTGCTCAAGTTTTTTTTCTTCACGAATGAGAAAAACAAAGTTAATCGTTCGTCAGTGGAATAATATTGATGAGGAGGAGTGCAATTTTTCTCTTTTCAATTGAGAATTTTTGCGAACCCTGTTTATAACAGGGCACTGTCTTATAGGTAGGCATGCTTTAGAATGGGGGCTTATGCGAATTACTTCTGCAGGAGTTGCAGGTATGAGGAAGAGGGGAGACGGCATCTCCTCTGTACATGCCCCGCTCAATCTCGCAGAAGACATAAGCATCTAGGTAGCCTCTTTTTTTATGATCTCAGGGATCTTTAGAAGGTAGACGTTAGGCGTCTACTGCTTTTTATTATTAATACAGGTTGGTTCTACGGCAGTGCTTAGAAGGGAAGGCATAGATCCCTGTGGTATTACAACAGACCAAAAATCTGGTCTATTTGGGCCGGTCTTTGACTGGCCGCCACCTTAACCTAACCTAATGATACTACAGACCCTAAAGTTATCTATTAGGAAGAATGCAAAAAATCTCTTCTCTCTCTCTCTCTGATTAACTATTAAAAATAATGCTTTTCCTGTAAAATTTTTTGGCTGTTGAGGCGCCATCGTGATGTGTGTTAGTTTTCTTTTTTGCCAGTTAAAAAGTTTCCCAACCCGCTCTTATCGTTTTCCATTCGGATCTATATTAAGCTATGTATAGAAGCAGAAATATTTACCCAAATTTTACATGATGATAATGTTTATAGATCCTTTTTTGTTACGTACCGAATCTTAATATCCCAGCATCAGTATTTTCGAGCTATTACGTTTATTTCTTTGACACAATTAAAATTAATTTTGTTCAAACAAAGTTGGTAATTTTGGAAATTTGTGCTCAACCAAATAATTATTTAAATAATTTAGCTACGAAGTTTCATATTAATTAATTAATAATTACATATTAATTTCTTTGCAATTTATTTTCCTTTAAGTAGGGCATGACTCAGAAATGGTTGAGCAACACTGTTCTACAACAAATATTTTCTTTTAACTTTATATTCCACAGGTACTGCACCGGTTGTGCCTTTTATGCCCACCCTAGCCAGACAGCTGGGATTCTCCACCGTCATAGTAGGTACCATGTACACAATACTGCCTATTATAGGCATGCTGGCGAAGCCTTTATTTGGATTCATTGCTGATCGGTAGGTTTAATAAGCATTGAAAATTAAATTTTATATGTATTTTTTTTAATTTCTGCAGTTATCAGCGTCATCGTCAGCTTTTTCTTGTATCAGAGGTAGTTACCGCTATTGCCTTCTTTTTGATAATGTTCATTCCCGCCATACCACAACCACCACCCACCGTACAGTTTCATTGTCATGCAGGTGCCTCCGAGCTGCGTTTTTGTCCAGCACTCGATACTGATACCTGTATTGAGCACAATTTAGGCACGCATTTTGGCACTGAAGCGATAACCTGTAAGCTGCACTGCAATGCCGAGCCCTATATGTGGGATATTGTGTGTCAGGATTGGCTACTGCCGAATAACACACAATGCAACAGCAGCATGAATAAAACAAGCCCATACCTCGATTTTAGCACATCTGTCAACATGTCCAACATAATAAAAGTAGATCAGTGCCTTTTCTTTACTTTGATACACGATCGTGGCGAAATTAATGGGGAGAATGTTGTGCTGAAGTGTCCCAAGGAGAAAAAGTATTTTAATGCTAGCTGCGAGATTGATTGCAATGATGAGTACATGACCAACGAATTGTCCAACAGTCCGGTTATAAAAAATAGTGATGCCATTGGTCTTTATCAGTTTTGGCTATTTTTCGGCTTATTAATCATTAGCTGGGTTGGAATGGCTGTCGTTGTCAGTATTGGTGATGCAATTTGCTTTGCTATTTTGGGTGAGCGTCACCATTTGTATGGTAAACAACGGTTATGCGGCTCTGTGGGTTGGGGTTTATTTTCAATTATTTCTGGACTGTTGGTGGATAAACTATCTGGTGGTAGCCCTATAAAAGACTACACCGTCGTCTTCTGGATGACTGCCGTGATCATTGGATTTGATGTGCTTGCTTCCTCGAAATTAAAGGTGAGCATTTAAGGGTAGAGTTTATGAAGGGGTGGTTTATATACTTTTTTTTTTTATTTTACTATTAATAAAAAATCAAACCCATTCAATAATATTGCAAGAAAATTCTTTCCCTAATCAAATTCGAAACGCGCCAAATGCTAACCCTTAAATATATGAACACATTTTCCGCTTTTTTTGTTAAGAAAAGAATGGATGTGCGCTTTTGTAGCAATTTGAATTGGGTGTATTAGACATTATAGTAGACATTTAGAGAGCAGCTGACTAACATTGAAAACTGTCTTGAATATAAAAAAATTAATGAAAAGAATTGTAAATTGATCGACCAAAAACAATAGATGCCGAACTACAGACAAACCAATACATCGCAGGTCGACGAACGCATAGATAAAAAAACACTCAATAAATACCTTTATGACACACTCCATCTCTTCACCTGCTTAGCAAGACCCAATCATCTGGTCCTGGACTAACCTTGTCAAAGTGTTCCAATTCAATCAAATGGATTCTGCTTCTAAAGTAAAAAAAATTAACTTTGTAAAATATAATACTAAAAATGTATATATATACTAGCTGATATACCCTGTGTTATTCGAGAAGTTATATATCTTTATCCATATTTTTGACCTTTTTCCATCGCCAAACATACAAAGGTCCTCAGATTCATCAAACACCTTAAATGTTTAAGGTAAATAATCTGCCATGCAAAAATTTTCAAAGTTATATTATTGCAATTTGATAATTGCATACCTTTGTGGTAAGTAACATCCTTGGTTTAGATGTCTTTTAACAGAAAAATTTCGTTTTTTATAGGAACATGCCAGTTGCTTCAAATTTCCAAGAAATTGACACCACAAAACTTTCGTATCTGAAACACACAAAAAGTTTTTATTACTAATTTTATTTTTTGGTGAAATAGAATAAAAATCAATCAAAAATGAAAGTGCTGACTTTGAAAGTTAATAACAAGATCATGTTACAAAGGATTCTATTAATTTTTTTTTAAATTTTGATTAATTGTCCGTCTAGTCGTGTTTCCACCTTTTTCATTTTCGTTATTTTTAAAAAAAAACCTTTAAGAATTTCTGTATTTCGCAAAAAACTTTGGTAAAAATATTTGTTGTTGAAAAAAATATTTGAAACCAAAAATGGCTTTTTTTAATGTTATTTCATATGCTATGCATAAATGTAGGGTTGATTTAAAGTTTCTATCGTAAAAATTTAAAAACGTTTTATACAATCGAAAAATCAAGCCAAACTATCATAAAAATTTAAGATTTTTTTAGTTGCATTCATTTTCTATTTTTGTAATTTTTACAGACTCAGCCACATACCCACACCAAATTTCATCAAAATTGGTTCAGTTGCTTAGGCGGAGTTCAGTGACAAAGCCATGTACAGAAGAATTTTATATATAAAGATTTTTGTTAACTCTAATGATTCTTATTTAAAAAACCATTTTATTTTCTAATAAACTTTTATTAAAAACTATATTTTATTAAAATCAACAGCAAACACAAACACATTTCTCGACCAATATACTAAAAGATGTCGGCCAAATGTTTCTCTCTGTACGCTGCGTCATCTTTTTTATTTGGTGCATTTCGATTGGACTCTGCACGGCATTGATTTGGAATTTTCTCTTTTGGTATTTGGAAGATTTGGGTGCTCAAATCGACGGTTGTAACAATTCCATGAAGACACTGCAAGGCTTAGCAATGGGCATTCAGTGCTTCGGTGGCGAGTTGCCATTTTTCTTTCTTTCCGGTTGGATTTTAAAGAAAATTGGACATGTCAATGCCATGAGTTTGGTACTCTTTGGATTCGGTGTACGCTTTATACTATATTCCATGCTGGAAGATCCTTGGTATGTGCTACCTATAGAGCTTATGAATGGCATAACATTTGGCATCTTCTATTCGACAATGGCTTCATATGCCAGTATTGTGGCACCACCAGGCACAGAAGCCACCATGCAGGTTAGTTGATAGTTTCACTTAAATCTCCCAATTTTTTAAATTGATTTCGTTTCATTTTAAAACAGGGTCTGGTGGGCGCTATTTTTGAAGGCATCGGTGTTTCCATGGGCAGCTTCATTGGTGGTATACTCTTTAATTCCGTTGGGGGCGGACACACGTTCGCAATCTTTGGTGTCGCTGCATTTATAGCATTTGTTGTGCACGTCTGCCTGCAATTGTTTTTACAACGTCAGCAAGCCACCAGCTCTGGTAGCCAAAATGGTAAGAATATAGAAAACACTACCGAAAATTCTAAAGAAGAACCTGTTTCGCTGGATGACAGTACAAGCAAAACAAAACTAACAAATAATGTCAAAGTTGATAATAATGAGGGCGACACCTTCACTGAAGTTGACTTGCGGTGAAGTTTTGTATTATTTTTATGTTGTTTTTTTATTAACTTTTTTATAATATTCCTTTTTTAATATATAATATACTATTACTTTTTTATGTATTGAAATTGATATCACTTAAAACACTGTTAACTATACCTCAATGGGTATAACCTAAAGAAAAATACATGTTTAAACAATTTCAAAATTTTTTGGCAAAATTATTCTAAATTCTTTATTTAGCTGCTGATTTTTAAAAAGCTGAATTTTTTAGATTCTGAATTTTAATTTTTAGATTTACGGATACGGATTGTTTAAATTTTGAAAATTTTTGCAAAATGCTTTATGATGCTATATTTTATTCACAATATATATCTGTGTTTGGATAAAAATACTTGATAAAAATCTACACAAATATTAAAAATATTAAAAAAAAGAAAATTAAATAAATATAAAGTAAAAAATAAAAAAAATTAAATATTTAAAATCTAATAATAAAATATTATTAACAAAAAATAAAAAAATAATTAATACTATTTTGTTATAAGAAACAATATAGAAACATTAATATGTAAATATATATAAACTAATAAAAAAAATATATATGTTCATAAAGTTTAACTGCTTTATTCTGTATAACGAAAATGCACACCAACAACAAGCAAGACACGAGAAGTCACAGAATTTCGTATAGAAAAAGTATTACTTCTCGTGTCTTGCTTGTCGTTGGTGTGTTGCTTTGTAATACAGAATAAGAGCCTAAACAGAATCAAAAATCGTTGCGGCCGACGATTCGTTGTTGTTGGAAAATACATGCAAAATGTAGAAAAAAAAACGCAGCTCGTTTTCCGCAACGATAAATCGCAGACTAACTGCATTATTCTGTATCACGAACAAGCACACCAACGATGAGAAAGACACGGGAAGCAATACATTTTTCCATACAAAATTGTATTGCTTCTCTTTTCTTTCTCATCTCTTCTGTGCTAGTTAGTGTGCTTCTTCGTGATCAGAATAATGCAGTTAGAATCTATGCTATTTCAATCGTCGGTCGCAACGATTTTTGATTCTGTTCCGGCTCTAATGCAGTAAGAAAAAAGTCATAAAACAAAAATTTTACAAAAGCAATGAATATAATAATTAATATACATATCGATGGCTTAATATAGAAAAGGCCTAACTCGTTTTTGTTTCGATATCGCGTTTTTAACATATTCTAGTAGATTACTCTCAAATAAACCTATCTTAAAAAAATCAGTGCGCTTTGATTGCAAATTTCTAGCCTATTTTATATAAAAACTACATTTAAAAAGTTTTTATATCCAAAGTTTTTCAGACTGAATTCAGTTTTTCCTCTCCTGTATAGAAATAAAAAAAATTGAGTTACGCCTTTTCTAAATTAAGCCATCGATATGTAGATCAATAAAAACAAAAAAATCTAAGTCATTAAAAAAAGATGAAAGATTTAAATATAAATAAAAACAGAAAAGAATTAGAATTTAGCAAAAATTAAGAAAGTAATAATAATATTCAAAATAATTACTTAAATAATAAATTAGAAAATACATTTAAAAAGTTTCAAAATTAAAAACAATCAAAAATCAAATAAGTTAAAAAATATATAAATTGAAATAGCATATAATAAGAAATTAATAAAAAATACTATATATAAATCAATAATATGCATAAATAAATCAATAACATAATTAAAATAAATCAAAATTAAAATAAATAAATAAAATTTATGAATAAATAATATTTAATAAATTAGCCATTTTGTCGAGATTGGAACAGTACATCCCTAAAATGTTTGGATATACATTAAATTAATATTATAAAATTTGTCCAAGTGCTTAAGGCTTACTGAGTTCACGCTCAGCAGTTCCCATTCTGTTCAAAAGGCTTAAGAGATAATTTCGAAATGTACTTACGACAATTACTTGGTTTTCAACTAAATAAAAATAATAAATTAAACAAATGCTACAACATTTATGTTTCTACACCATTTCCAATTGTAATTTGAAAAAGATCAATTAAAATTTAGAATAGTTAATTTAAAGTGCATAAAAGATCAACTGAAATTCAGATATTCCCATTCGAAATTCGGAATAGATCAATTGAAATTCAGAAAATATCAACTGAAATTAAGAATTCCATTTGAAAGTAAAATAGATCTATTGAAATTCAAAAAAGATTAGTTGGAATATAGAACTCCATTTTAAATTCATAATAAATCAGATCAAATTCAGAATAAGTCAATTATCTTGAATGATATTCTTTGAATTTCAGTTCATCTATTCTGAATTACAAATGGGATTTCTACATTTCACTTGATCTTTTCTGAATTTCTAAAAAAATTTCTGAATTGCAATTGATCTAGTCTGATTTTCAATTAATCTATTCTTAATTTCAAATGGCATTTCTGAATTTCAATTTAAATTGTATTTTTTTAATTTGAATTGATCTTTTCTGAATCTCAATTGATCTATTCTTAATTTCAAATGGGATTTTTTAATTTCAATTGATCTTTTCTGAATTTCAAATTATATTTTCTGAATTTCAATTGATATAATCTGAATTTTGAATTTCAATAGATCTTTTCTGGATTTTAATTGATTTCTTATTTAATTGATTTGATCTTTTCTTAATTTAAATTTATCTTTTTTGAATTTCAATTGGTTTATTCTGAATTCCAAATAGAATTTCTCAATTTTAATTGATATATTATGAATTAAAAATAGAATTTCTGACTTTCAATTGATCTTTTCTGAATTTCAAGTGATCTCTTTTTAATTTCAATTGATTTTTTCTGAATCTCAATTGATCTATTCTTAATTTCAAATGGGATTTTTTAATTTCAATAGATCTTTTCTGGATTTTAATTGATTTCTTATTTAATTGATTTTCAATTGATCTTTTCTTAATTTAAATTTATCTTTTCTGAATTTCAATTGGTTTATTCTGAATTCCAAATAGAATTTGTCAATTTTAATTGATGTATTATGAATTTAAAATAGAATTTCTGACTTTCAATTGATTTTTTTCTGAATCTCAATTGATCTATTCTTAATTTCAAATGGAATTGCTTAATTTTAATTTATCTTTTCTGAATTTCAATTGATCTTTTCTGAATTTCTTTTTTAAATTTCAATTGATTATTTCTGAATTTTAATTGATCTTTTCTAAATTTCAATCGATCTTTTCTGGATTTTAATTGATTTATTATTTAATTCATTTTCAATTGATCTTTTCATAATTTAAATTTATGTTTTCTGAATTTCAATCGATTTATTTTGAACTGCAAATAGAATTTTTAAATTTTAATTGTTGTATTATTTAAAATAGAATTTCTGACTTTCAATTGATCTTTTCTGAATTTCAAGTGATCTTTGTTTAATTTCAATTGATATTTTCTGAATCCAAATTAATCTATTCTTAATTTCAAATGGGATTTCTTAATTTCAATTGATCTTTTCTGAATTTCCAATTATATTTTCTGAATTTCAATTGATATATTCTGAATTTAAATTGATCTTTTCTGGATTTTAATTGATTTAATCTGAGCTACAATTGTTCTTTTCTGAATTACAGCTGTTGTATTCTAAATTTCAATTTATTTTTCGGAATTTTTATTGATCTGTACAGAATTTCAATTGAATTACAATTAGAAATAGTGTTTTATAAGAAACTAAATTCAAAGATCTGGTAACTGCTTAAAAATGTTATTTAAAAATAAACAAAAGCTAAACACTTGGCTTTTATTGTTTCTTTATTCAGCGTATTTAAAGCAGAGGTTAAGACTTTTATGACTTTTTTACAAAAAGTCTCTGAAATAAGAGTCTTAAAAACTTTTATTATATTGAAGTTATTATTGATAGTCGAAAGTAAGAGTTATTTATAACTTTTTTTTAACTCTCTCTTAATAACTTTTATTTTTAACTTCCGTTAAAATAAAAGCAAACTTAAGAGTCTTTGAAGACTTCTAAATTAGTAAAAAAATTTTAAAAGTCTTTGAAAACTTTTATTTAAAAAAGTTAATTTTACGAGTCTTTGGAGACTTTTATTTTATAAAAGTCTTTTTAAAAGTCTTTAAAAAATATTGTAAGTTATTTATTTGTTCAATATGAATCTTTCCAATAGTCGACAAGACTAACAAAATCAATCGGTGGAATAAATTGGTTGCTGAAACCGATTCATAAATAAACATATTTTGAATTTTTTTTTCGCAGTTCTTTTATTGCAAGACTTTTATAAATAAACTGTTAACTTATATTTTTATAAATAAAAGTTAAAAGTAATTTTTAACTTTTTTAATTAAATAAAAAAGTTCAGTCAGTCGGACTTGACTTAAAAAATTAAATTTTTAAAAGTTATTTTCAGGCTCTGATTTAAAGTCATCCTCATAAGTCAAGAACGATCCTAGCATGCAAACAATAAGGACTCAAAAAAAAAATTAGATAAAAATGTTGGCAATGTAAAAGAATTTTCCCCACCTTTAAAGGGTTAAACTGATTACAAAAATGTGTAAAAAACAATCAGCAAATTTTATTTACAGTTGGCCGTAAATTTAATGACTTAAGATTGCTGTAGCAAAATTACCTTCACAAACTGAAAGTTTTACAAACACCACACCACACTTAAACAATATGCGCAAAAATAATAATAATTTAAACAATTTCAATGTTAAATCTAAACAAAACATTTTTTCCTACTTCTAGGCACAGTACGATATTTAAGGCCAAACGATGCAATGCATATACTTGATGAACTGGAATATAGCATTGTTTCCTAGAGTTGATGTCGATGTTTGTGATATGCTTGTTGTTCCAGCAGAATGTAGAAACTTAAACCACTAAATGGAATGTGTTGTTAAAAATTTCTTTAAATATCTTTTAGTAAATGTAGAGATTTTCTAGAAACTTTTAAAAGTATGCTGCATGCTTTTAATCGAATTGAAAAAGTATTTTAATTTTAAGTTGTGCATGGTTAGTACATTTAATAATTAGTTTTAATTGTAAAGTTTTCATTAAAAACTCTAAGCATTTGCAACTGGTTCATATTTTATGTATTTTTTTTTTTTAGTAAAATTCTAAGTAAGTTTTTACAATTGAAGCCAAAGCATGTGTTTTTTTATTTCTAAGTTGAAATAAACTATTCATGGATCTATTTTGATTTTAAATGCCTATTCTGAGAACTTAGCAATAGTTGAGTTTAATTTTCATATTTAAAATTTTAATAAAATTTATAATAAAACAAAAACTGTAGAAAATTTATCTTAGTTTTACATTAAGTGAATAGTATATACAAGGCCAATGTCAACACAACCAGCTGAAAAATATATTTTTTGCTTAATTTGAAATACTTAAGCATTGCTCTGAAGTTATTGGAGGCAAGTGCAACATTTTCAGTTGGTAGTGTTTTTGTTAAATACTAAGTTTGCTCCTGCTGCGGTTGTTTACCAATCAATGATTCCTCTTGTTGTTGTTTTTGTAGTATACGCTGTAGTTCTTTCTGCTTGCATGTTTGTATATATAAAGCACGTTTCTGTAATAAACATCTAATAGAAGATTGTGAAGAATCTTGTTTTAATCTTATATGTACCTTCAACACTTTAGTACGCTGATAAATATTCTGCATTTGTTTCTTGATTCTTATCAGTTTTTCCCTGTAGATTTTTATATTGTTCATCTGTAAAGAAAAATAGAAAAGGAGCAATTTGATTTATAAGTTTTAGATAAACTTTCTCTTACCATCTGTTGCACGTTGGCCACCTCGGCATTGTCCAGCTTGTATTTTTCAGCCGATAGATCAATATAAATTTTATTCTGCTTGCCTCTGCGTTAAATTTCAATACAAAAGTTAATAAAACTTGCATTTGCATCATTTTATATATTAGCTACATTAGTTCTTTGAGTTGTCCTTTGGCCCTCAGTAAAGGTGGCTCAAAAATTTGCAGCATACCCGCTGCTAACTGCACGGACGCCAATGTGGGGGACAACACATGTGGAACATCATTGTTGGCAGTGTTAACCTGTGTGACTGTGTTGTTCCTGCTGCCCTGAGAAGTACCTTGTCTGCTCCTATCGTCTGAATCTATTGAATTGCTGGCAGATACGCTAGCGCTATCAATTCTTTCTGCATCGTCACCTGCTATTAAACTGAAACAATTATGGCTTTGTTATTTAAAATGTACAATTAATTTCTTTCATTAGGTATAAAAAAAGTCTGTTAAGCACATTATTGCTTAACTAATCAGCTTGGTTAATAAAATCACTTAATATTTGCTTTCGTCAGCCAACTGTTTTCCGTCGTTTTATAGCTGTTGTTATTTTTGTATTTTTTACCTGTTTAGATTGCTGCTTTCAAGCATTTTTGTCACAGCTGCGGAGTAACTCTTTTTAGTAATGGTTTTGAAAACAGCAAAATCATTTAACAAAATAAAAAATAACCAAAAAATAAATAAAAACGAACAGCTGTTTTTGACAACTTGGCTTTATTTTGCATTTATTTATATTCCTTCTTCCGCGCTGTATTGAAGCATGTTGCATCAACATTTGATGCTCATGTTGACAGTGGTGTTTCTATTTTTTTTCAACATGGGATTATTAACAAAAAGAGTAAAATTTATGAACGCAAAAGCGATTAAGTTGATTTTTGCTTGTGTGGAAATTTCATGTGTTATACAAATTTAGTGACCGATTGTTTGTCTTTTTGAAATAATTCAAGAATAGAGCACGATTACGATTTCCGTGGCGCCAAGATCTGAAAATGCAGTTTTCTAGTACTCATTGAGAAAATAAGATTCGCTGGAGGAATTATCGATACATCGATTAGTTATTGAGCTATCGATTTTTTAAAAATATTTTACTTTACTAAATCTATATAAAAAATTCGGCTTTATCTGTGACCGATCTGATTAATTCGGCTACTATTCGAAAGGAATTTTATGTATATTTAAAACAAAAGAGAAAACAAATCATTTCTTTCCTGCCCGGTCACGCTACAGAAGGTGTTTTTCCATATCTTTATTTTTGTTTGCATAAAATCGTTATTTCCTCTAAAAAATCCGTTATTAAAGGGAAACAGAAACACCATATATTAAAAGCTGAAGTATTGACCTTTCGTTTGGTGTATAAAATGCAAAATTTTTTCATTGTATTTCTTATTTTTGTTTATATACTAGGTTGAACAGTAAAATGATATGGTTTTTTCTTTTTAAATAATAGTTCATTTGCAGAATTCTGGGGAATTTATATTTTATCTTAAAGGTTTATATATTTTCTTGCCAATAGTACCCAAATCATTCAGATCGGTCAAACATAAGAAAAGATTTAGCCGAATTTTCATATAAGCTTTATAAAGTAGTCATTTAAAAAACGATAACAAAAAATATATCGATAATTTTTCAGTGAATTTTATTTTCTCGATGAGTTTATTTTCTCGATCTCAGCGCCACGGAAACCGTAATCTTCCCAAGAATAGCGACAACTCGAATTTTTATTTTGTTTTTTGTGGACTATATGGACTAGGACCACCTAAATCCACTATAACTTCTGAACCACTTAAGAGCGGCCTGATTTTTTTATCATTAGCTTTTTTAGCTTCAAATACACAGCTTGGAAAAACAAAAATTGAATAATTCTAGAATAGCGACAACTCTAATTTTTATTTTTTGTGGATTATATGGATTTCGATCTCCTAAATTCAAATCAGAAAAATTTCAGACTGCTCGCAATTGGTTTTGAAGTTACACCTCGTGCCAAAAAAAAAAACGCATCACCAGATATGTTTTAAGAAAAGGTACAAAATCACCCAAAATTAGTATGTTCACAAAAAATTTGGGTAAGGATGTGTTGATGTTTTAACTAAAACCCTGCCACAAAGATTGTAATAGCTGAGACGAGAGCAAATCAGCAGATTGCTTTATATAAAAAAAGGCGAAAGATCATAATATTTTTATGTCGGGTTTTTCATCAACAATAGTAAAAAGAATTATGAAAACATAGGATGCTCAAGTATTTCTGAATACAACATATTTTATTTTTAGGTTAGGTAAAGTAAAGCACCATTGCCGGCGCTTCCGCGGTTGTGCCCCCTCAACTTGACTCCAACCACTCAATTATATATATTTTATTGATTATCGAAACAAGGGCGAAACTTCCATACAATCCTTTTATTCGCCAGGAAATTTGTTTTACTTACATAGCTATTACACTTTTTTTTATTTGGGCTCAAAATCCGGTTTAAATGGCGAACATTTCAATATATCTTGAAGTTTCTATCAAGACATATTAGGTAACATTCAAAAAGTTAAAAACATTTCGCAACTTTGCGAAAAAATTTGTTTATATGGCAATAACTTCAAACTGCGATTATATCAAAAATGGACTGCCATTTTTTATTAAAGACTATTATAACAGTAATATAATTAGTAAATTTATATTATTTTTTAATTGTATAAAAATAATTATTAAATAAAACTGCAATTGCAGCGAGAATCATTCGCACATCTTGTTAATCAACTTGCACTTGCACTTGTAGTCGCCTGCAACTTGCATTGCAGCCAATTTCGAGTTTTTTCGAATTTTTCGACGACAATATTTATTTCTTGCTTGCAAGTGATTACTGTCCCTTGTAGACGCAGAGTAATGTGTGCAACATTCAGGGCTGCTTATTTTTGTTATTTGCAAGTGTTGATAAGCGCAAAATTTTAACAAAAGAAACATTTTTAGTGATAAGTACATTTTTTCACCATTCGAATTTTGACATAAACTTGATGAAAAAAGCGAAATCTACGAAAATTCTGTGTGAAATCCTTCAAAATCCGTAGGACGGTCGCTGTTGTCCACTTATCTGCGCCAGGTTACTCCCACTATTACGAAAATGGTCAAAAAGAAAGAAAAAACAAACCCCGTTTTAACATTACCTTAATTAAAACGAATTTTTCACATCAAAATTTTAATAATTTTCACATTGTTTTAAGTGTTTTTTTTTTTAATTAATTTTTTTGTAAGTAAGTACGCAAGTGTGGATATTTTAAAAAGTGGAAAGCTATTTTGTGCTATATTGCAACAAATTGACATAAAAAGTTTACCTTTGAACGTTTTACTTAAAGTACAGTGTAGCAGTGAGTATATTTTGAAGATTTTTTTTACTTTGAAAGATAGAGGAAGGAAGTTAATTATTTCGCATTATTTTGATTTTAGCTGTATGTGAATTTGATGATAATTTTATTGTCTTTTTGATAAATTATGAAGTGTTTTGCCCATTTTCGCCCAAATTGGTTTTTTTTGGACGGTTGACTAATAATCGCTAGAAAACGGTTTTTAGAGTGCATTCTGCACATGTCATACAGACCAAGTCATAGCAGGCACGAGGCCAACAAAAGAAGTGTTCCTCAAAAAAAGAACCCCTGTAACTTTATGGAATTGGGCATGGCAAGGTTCAAAACTTTATAGTTTTTTTACGATAATTTGAGTTAAGCTGTTATGACTTGTGACCACAGAAATACTTTTTTGATATGCATTTTATTTAATATTGTAACAGTTGGAAAACATATATTTATAGAAAAATTTTGTCCACTTATATTGTTAAAATTTCACACTGTGCAATGTATGTTTCGGCTCGGCTCAGCATTAAGCGTCCACGCGGCCTTAGGTTGCGGCCAGAGTGAACGCCAATTCAGACAGGCAGGCAGTAACCTACGCAGAAACGAGATAGGAATAAAGCCAAGCTGACTTTAATTTCGCTTGTTCACACAATTTGCTTGCGCCTGTCTGCCTGCCTGTCTGAATCAGCCACTCTGTCCGCAATCCTAACAAAGAAATTGCAAAACATGAAAAGTTCTCTGAAATAAATAAGAACTATTGAAATGGAAACTAGAAACATGGCAAATTGTATAAAAACTATATATAAATGTAAATTTGAGAATTAATTTCAATATTGTAACACATATGAATGTGAATATATTTCTTAATTTCGCCGCTGAAACCTAATTTTTTACATTACAGAACCGATTCGTCAGCATGCCTGTGAACACGATTACAGCTGTAATTTTCAAGCGATCGTTATAAAATTTTATGTATAAAGCTTTTGTTTAAAAAATAAAAGTCAAGTTAAAAAATGAGCCAGATCGAATGAAAACCATGCCTACCTCCCATACAAAATGATTTTATCAAAACGGGAAAATTCTTTTAAATTCCACAAAATTTGTGAAATGACTTGAAATTTTGCATTTACGCTTTGATTTATAGTACAAAATCAGAAATTTTGTAAAACTAAATATAAACGACGCCTGCCTCCCATACAAAGCGTCGTCATAAATACATAAAAATGTCCTAAAATTCCACAAAAATTAATAAAACTACTTTTAATTTTGCACATAAGCTTTCATTTTTAATTTGCACTCTGATTATGGAATTTGGAATGAATGGTACACGACCACCTCCCATACAAAATGACTTCAACAAAGCATCAAATCCTTCATAAATTCCACATAAAATTATAAATTAACTTAATAATTTGCACATAAACTCTGGTGTTTGTTTGAAATACTTCTATCCCACTTACAAATTGATATAATAAAAAAATAAAATGATCATTGTTACGAAAACACGGTCGTGGGGTATTTTAACTTTGACCCAGACAAAGACTAGTTTGTAAAAAAACAACAAAAAAGTAAGACAAATGCAAAGAATAATGTCAACATTTTTTTTCTTATTTACCCAAAAATTCAGTCTTTGATTTTTAATAAATAATGTATGTTTACTTTTTTTCGTAAAATAAGTTATTTTTAATACCGCATGAATACTATTTCCAAGAATATTTCCTTAAAATTCTATCAAAATATGTTGGAATTTGTGTGTAGAGGCGTGCTCCTTTAAAAAATCGCCATGTATACGAAATATTAACCCTCGAAATGCACTCTACGTAGCGATACCCGAGCCTAATTTTACTGCTCTTGGTATTTGCAAAAAGTTATAGTAAGGGATCCAAGAGTGGTTGGGGAAAAAAGTAGGGACCCCTGTAACCGATTGTTTATTTAATAACATAAATGTATATATTCAATGTTTTTTTTTAATATTAATTTTCTACATCGTGTGACGTTTTGATGGGAAAAAAATCAAATCAATATGGCAGTTAGGATCGGAGATATAAGCAATCGAAAATTCTTGGGTACGTTACACCCAAAGTGCCTTTAATGGAAAACAACGATAGCGCGACCGCTGAGGGTTAAAGCACTCTGACATCTTTTACATTAGCATGAACTCATTTGGAAATTATCGAGCATTCAAAAATTCGAATACTTAAAAAAATTGATATTAAACGTATGTTGAAAATTGCGTGGCCCGCAAGCTAAAGAACCGCGGTTTGAACCTCAGACAGAATGTTTTCAATTGCATTAAAATTTTTGTCCGGCGCGACCTCTCTGCAGACAATGGCAAACCTTAGAGCATAAATATTGCCATGTAAAGTTTCTTGAGGAGAACCCAAACCGTTAGGTCGGCATAAAAATCAGTAGTTTCAGTTTTCGATAATTTGTGTTCAAACATTTAACAACACGCACAACACAATGGATCAATATAAGCTCGGCTACAGTCCTTCAAGGGCTGAAATGGTCAATCACTTTATTTGTTTATGATATGTAAGCACTCACCTAAATTCCAGTAACAAATAAGTGCATGATTTTATATTTTTTCTTCGTATATTAAGATTTATTTATAATATTTCATTTGTATATTGTAATAACAGCTTTTTTTATTGCGTATTAATCGTTTCAATCGTTTATGTTGGTTTGCTCAGCTTTTTCTCGAGTAGAAAAAAATAAATAAATTAAATCTTAAAATACACGACAAAAAAAAAAAACAACTAAAAAATTCCAACTAACTTAAAGTATGTCGAGAAAGTAAATTGAACACCATAGACAAGTGAACGTTGATATTATGATGTGTTGTTATTTACACTAACTAACATAGACTAACAACGAACACTATTTATTTATTTTGATTTTAAAATAAACACATAACAAGCTAGTTAATGATTTAAGAAGCAATTTGTGAGCAAATATCACACGAATTAGTTAAGTTTAATATATGTTATAATAAGATAGCATATATTTGCTAAGGACTAAATAGGAGATGTATACAGGTTTATCCCTTTTTATAGTCTAGGATGTCAGGAATTGAGGCCAAGCTGGTCGGATCATCGTCTTTCTCCAACTCACTGCGTGCGCAACGCCCACAACAGGCTGCAGACGGTTTGTTCTCACATTCGCCTAAAGCGGGGGGCTTAAAATTAGGCGTCCAGGGACCTAAACTGCCGGTGGCATAGAAATCCATGGGGTAAGCATCATTTTTGGGCGTCGCATTGTGTGGTGTCCACTCGACATCGCCGAGCACAACGGACAGCTCGTATGGATTAAGTAGCGGCTTGGAAAACGCAGAACCCCAATCTATAGATAAACGTGGGCAGGCAATCTGAACAAAGGCATCCACATCCGCAAAGAGATCCAATTTTTGTGGAAATATTTCCGAGAGCAAAATCGTAACAGTTTGAAAACCTTTGGCGCGCAGACGTTTCTCAAGAAAACGCAGCACACGTGAGCTACCTTGACGTCCCAAAGTGCCTAGTATGATGCCAATCTTTTTGGCCTTTTTAGCAATAGTCACTTGTTCGTGACGCATCCGCTGCATTGTCTTGTGATCGTATTCTTCAATGGTAAACTTTTTTTCATATGGATCGTATTTATAAGCCTGCAAAATGACAAGGAAAAAGATATATTAGCAACAGCATTAGACATCACAGCAATACAATAAATAATTAACCTTCAACTTTGGATTTGCTATCATGGTTGACTCCAAGTGGAAACGTCCGTCGCCAAGGTAAATAATCATTTTTGTACTATCAGGTAGTTGTGGAGAAGTGCAACCAAGTATCTCGCCAGGACTTAAAGGCTTGGCTTGCGGCACTATAACATCATAGCCAGTAGACTTGAGTTCCGTTGCAGCTGCCTGCAAGGTAGTGACAAATTGTATCGTACTAACCAACGCTATCTGACCATCTTCAGGCTTAAAATTCAAACGCACAGAGTCCAAAAAATGCAATGGATCAATTTTGATATCGACAAAAATATACAGCACTTTAATGCCAGTCGTTTGATCGACAGGTATGAGACAACTGTGTCCATAGTGTACGAGCAAATCAGCGCCTAGAGCTTTGGCAGTATAATCATCGACGCAGCAAGCGCCATATGTGACGTCACCCATGATCACGGTATCGGCATCGGTGAAACGCTCAATTATATCACTAATGATCATTGAATACATGAGTAGTCCTTCGGGCAGTTGAAGTGCAACACGTTTTGCCTTCATTTCACGTATGCGCCATATGGTTTTGTGCAACTCAAAGTTATAGTTCGCTGGCAGACGATCGATGGACTGCTGCAACAATGGATCATCGAGCAGTGTTTGTGGTATACGATTGATGCGTGCTTTGGGCTTAAAAACTTTTTTGGGTTTAGCGCGTACGACAACGATTTCATTGGAAGCATCATTGTTGCTGGCGATAGTAGAGGTGGATGTGGTTAAAGCAGCTGCCAAAACTTGCTGAGAAGGTTGAACGAGATCCAACATAATAATATTGGTACTGGAGAGGATGGATGGTAGAAGAGAAGAGGAGGAAGCTGAATCGAAACAAAATAGGAAACAGAATTAAAAATATGGCTCAAGTCAAATATCTACATATATTCAGATCTGTACTGCTATGTACAGTGTTGCGCAAAACAATAGCAACAAAATCAGTGCGCTGCTACAAAATCGTGTATCTTTTTAAATATTGGGGACACACAAAAATTATCATAGGAACCAAAGCATGTATTCATTCCAGAGGTAGACTTTTATGACTTTTTTACAAAAAGTCTCTGAGTCTAAGTCTTAAAAAACTTTTGTTATATAAAAGTTATTATTGATATTTTTAACAGTTATTTTTAAGTTTTATAAAATAAAATCAAACTTAAGAGTCTTTGAAGACTTTTAAATTATAAAAATAATTTTAAACGTCTTTGAAGACTTTTATTTAAAAAGTTAATTTTAAGAGTCTTCTGAGAATTTTATTTTATAAGTCTTTTTTTAAAAAAAAAAGTATTGTATTATATTTATTTGTTCAATATGATTTTTTCCAATAGTCGATAATATTAACAAAATCAGTCGGTGGAATAAATTGGTTGCTGAAACCGTTTCATAAATAATTATATTTTGCATTTTTTCGCAGTTTTTTATAGTAAGACTTTTTAAAATAAAAGTCTCGAAGTCTTTAAGGACTTATAAAAATTTTTTCGTAAAATAAAAGTCTTTGGAGACTCTTAAATTTTACTTTTAAATTTAAAAGTTAAAAGTAAGGGAAAACTTTTATTTTTAAAGGTAAAAGTCAACTCTTAACTTATATTTTTATAAATAAAAGTTAAAAGTAATTTTTAACTTTTTTAATTAAATAAAAAAGTTAACAGTCGGACTTAACTTAAAAAATTAAACTTTTAAAAGTTATTTTCAGGCTCTGATTCATACATCATATTATAAACAAATCATATTCAAATTGTTTTGTTTTTTTTATTAAGTTTAAAATAAATGTGACTCCACTCAATTTGTCTGAGAAACAAGGAACATAATTAATATTTGGTGTAAGATCCATTATTCTTGATAACCGCTGCACATCTGAATGGCATCGACTCTATTAAATTAGATGTGTTGGTATTAGGTATTTGTTCCCAATTAAGTTTCAGGGCTTCATACAGTGTAGTCTTAATGAAAAACCTTTGACCAGCAACTTTTACCTTTGAAATCCAAAAAGATTTACGATGGGATTCAAGTCATTGTGATTGTGCCGGCCAATCAAGGACTTGGATCCAACGCCGAAGATAGGGGGTTCAGGGGGTTCAACTCCTCCCCCCTTAGAAATTAAACATTTTTTTATATATTAAATAAAAGCACAGATATTCCAAAGTATTTAATTGCCATAACATGAAGATAAATTGGAGATAAATTGAAAATTGTTCAATGTACATGCTTAGTTTGTTTAGTAGACATTAATTTAAATATAATACAATATAAATGGTTTTCTTAATTGTTTTCCTATGTAGTGTTGCTTACGTACTAACGTTTGCAGAACGTATACATATAAATTGAGCAAAATTATTCTAAGACAGTCTGTGAAATTCAAATGATGATAAGCAATGCTTCATTGTTCGTTAAATTACACTGTAGGTAAATTTTCTTCTTTTGAAAAGACACAAAAAAACGCTGAGACACGTAAACTTAATTTTCGGTCGTAGAATTTAGTGGCATATTCAGTTTTCCAAATCAGATCAAATTCTCGTGATATTCAGATTTTTGTTATTTGACCATCATTTGACCTTCATTTAAAAATTCTTTTAAAGTATTTTAACAATTACTTTTTATTATATTTTCGAAAATACCTCCAACGTGAAAATCAAGTTACCCTTGTGTAATCTATGATTTTTCAAATGTTAAGCAATTTTGCATTTCTCTCCATTTTGACCAAATTTGAATGTTCAACATAAAATCTTTAAAAAAATCTTAAAATTTTTTTTACTCAAATTAGCATTTTTATAAGTAGATTAAATTCTGAAAGTTTAAGCAAAATCGGAGGTGGTCAAAATTTTTGTTCTCAAAAATAAGGAAAATATAACTAAAAATGTTTCTAAAAGTGACTAAATTTCAATCGCAAATATCTCGAGATTTTGATCTGATTGGGAAAAACTGAGTATGCCACTAAATTCTACGGATGCAATTTATTTAATACATAATATTACTGTTGCAAAAAATCGATTAAGATCTAATAGAATGATGTTATGGCTTAGCGCTATTAAATTTTCATAAGGATATTTCTATGAACGAGGAAACTGTCATCGATAAATTGTCTTCGCGTTCCAAAAAAAATAATGAACTAACTAGCTAAGTATCTACAACTGTGTATATTAAATCGCCTATTGCTCCATAGAAAATAAAAAAGTTGATCGTGTCTTTCCTTCAAAATAAACCTGGGCTTATTCAAATATTTCGACTCTACAGGTTGCCATCCGTGAGCTGGAATGGTTTGAAATAACCTCTAAAAATCGATTTTTGTGTAAAAATATTGGCTGGCGTAATAGTTAAAAAAACTATCAGAAATAATAGGCCGGAAAAATCTCTTCCAATCTGCATCAAAAAATTTTTGATATTTTTTATTTTATTTCCATACAAAAACTTTAAAAATTTAAATAACTTCAAAACTTTTTTTTTAATTTCTTACAATAGCTTTTCAGTAGGTGTTTATTTTATAATTAATATTTTAGTTAATAATTGATTTTTGTAGGCTTTGGCCGTAAAAATTAAACACGAGTTTTGATTTTATGTATTTATTTTTCGATATTTCGACTAAAATTGTTAGTCATCATCAGGATCGACCTACAGCAAAAAAACATTAATCATTATCACAATCATTAATCGCAACACTTAAACGTTATATTAACACAATGAATTCAATAAAAAGCAATAAAAATTACAATTAAACATTAAAAAATTATCATTACCAGTAACACTAAACAAAAAGGTACTTGTTAACTAATGTTTTGTCTAATTAAATGTTTGTAAATATGAGCGCAGTTATCAGTGTCTGTTTTATAGTTCAGTCTCTTTTGTATTAAAACTCGTGTTCAATTTTAACGGCCAAAGACTACAAAAATCAATTATAAAATAAATATTAAAAGGCCGATAACATCAATAATTAATATTTTAGTTTTAATTTTTTTCAGTTTAAGCAATTCTGGTCAGCAGTTCTGATCAGTGAGGATATCATTATAAATAATTAAGATTTTTGAACTTTAGTGAAAAATAACTTTAAAAAAAATTATAAAAGTGTACGAAAAACATAATTTTTTTTTAATGATTTTAATGAATGCAAAAATTTAAAATTTTTTGATGCAGATTGGGAGAACTTTTTCAAAAATATTATTTCAGATCATTTCACTTTTTCTAACTAAAACACCAGCCAATATTTTTACAAAAAAAAACTCGATTTTTAGAGGTTATTTCAAACCATTGCCGCTCAAGGATGGCTATCGCTAGAGTCGAAATACTTGGGGAATCATCATAACATAAGCCAAGGATTATTTTGAGGAACTTCCCCGAACTACTTTTTTTTCGTGAGGCGTCTTAATGTACAGTGTGAACCAGAATAACTGTCACTGTTTTTTGGTTTGCTCCCTACCTTAAGAAGTTCAATTTAAAAACTTTTTAAGTTGGCCAAGCTTTTTGAAATTGAATTACAAACAGACAATAATTAAACATTTCCAGAGCTTAGCCATTTTTAAATCAGTATCGCAATGGAAGCTAAACGGGAGCTAGTTGTAAACTTGTATTTAAAAAAATTAAAAATGTGCGAGATTATTAAGAAGCTTAAACCGCTCGATATCGGGAAGAGATTTATTTATAGAACTGCAAAACGGTTTAATGAAACGGGAAGTTGTAAAATTGCAAAGAAATCTGGGTGCAAACGAACTGTGAGAACAAAAGCGACCATAAAATGCGTCAGAGAAAGAATAAGACGAAATCCAGCTCAATCGGGTCGATCTATGGCAAAGGGCATGCAGATATCCCAGTCATCAATACGGCGGATATTGAAAAATGATCTTGGGCTCACAGCTTATAAGAAGCAGCGCGTGCATGGCCTTACTGACACGCAAAAAAAATTGCGAGTTGAAAAAAGCAGAGATCTTTTGCGTTGGCATGAAGGAGATGAAATTTTATTTTCTGATGAAAAAATGTTTCTACTACAAGATAGCCACAATCAACAAAACAATCGCGTGTATGCAGTAAGTCTCGCAGATGCTCCCAGAGATAAATTGGCCGTGGAGCGTTACCAGAATGTGTCGAAAGTAATGGTATGGGGAGCAATATCAAAAGGCAAGTTACCGCTACTTTTCATAGATCGAGGGGTCAAAATTGATACAAACTATTACATCGAACACGTTTTGGAAGGCCATTTAAAACCTCATGCCCAGGACTTATATGGCGATGAATATTTTTGTTTCCAGCAAGATTCTGCGCCTTCACATAAGGCAAAACGCACTCAAGACTGGTGTCAGCAAAATGTTCCCGATTTTATATCAGCCAAAGAATGGCCAGCTGCGTCGCCAGATCTTAACCCTCTCGACTTCTGAGTATGGCGCTATATGTTGAGCAAAATTGGCAACACAAAAGGTCTTAACATTGATAATTTCAAAGCTCGGCTGATAGACATTTGGAATGAAATGGATCAAGACATGGTGCGTGCCGCTTGCAAATCATTCTTCAAACGTTTGCGTCAAACAATCAAAGAGAAAGGAGAAAGATTTGAATTAACGGCCTGATTCCCTTAACTTTGTAATATTTTTTTAGCAAATAAAAAGAAATTATGAAATTTCATTGACTACTTTAGTATTTATGGCGCATTATTTTAGTGACACTTATTCTGGTTCACACTGTATATATATATTTTTCTTTTTTAAATGTCTGTTTTCGTTATATTACTTAAATAAATACTTGTCGTCGCTCCAAATAAAGCGATTGAGTCGGTTTTTTATATTTTTGCTTTAGTTCAAATAGAAATTGAGTAGGGAAATGAACCCCATGGTATCACAATGGGCCTCATTGGCTTAAGTGTGTCTCTGAAAAGTGACAGCCAGTTTAACTTAACCTAACCCCCCACCTTATGAAACACCTATCTACGGCGTTGCTTGGATCCCACTGTCTCTAATGCAATCTTTGATGAGCTTTGAAGTTTCTTCGGATTGTTGTCGGGCTGAAACCGTCAGTGAAGCGACATATTCCACTCTGCATGTGGTCGTATCTTGCTTTCTAAAATGTCTATATACAAATCGATCCATAATTCCATGGATTTTTTGATATGGTTCAACTTCATTGTAGGAAAAACAAGTTCAGACCATAATACCCCAGCCTACGTGCTTCAAATTTATTTTGCAGTTTCGGGCTTCAAGTCGTGGAGCTGGGCGGCGCCGTGCAGTGCATATCCCATCCGAATTAATCAAGTTGATCTTTAATTCATCGTTAAAAACTGGTTTCCAATTTTTGAACGGTCTAATTTAGGTGCTCTTTTACAAGACTGAGTCTAAAAAACAATAAATTAAAACTCATTGTCACAATTTCAGAGAGAATTGTTTAAATTACAGCACCTCACCTTGTTTTGTATGCTTAGATGTAAGCAAAGGTTTCTTTGCAATTCTGTAACTTCTTAAATCGTTCTCAACGGCTCGTCTTCGAACAGTGCTGTGATGGATAGCTAAATGAAGTGTCCGAACAACCTTTTTGGATGTGGCAAATGGATTTCGCTTGAAATGCCACAAATATTCCGGTCATCACGCAGCGATGTCTTCCGCGGCCGCCCTCTTTAATGTACCGTTGTTACGTCTTTTGTGATATTTTACTTCTTAATTAATCTGCAAACTATTGAACGATTAATATCAAACTGTTTCGCGTTAGATATTTGCGAATTTTTCTTTTTATATTCGGAAACAATTTTTAATTTTAGAGCTTCACAGTATTTATAACGAGCCATTATAAATGGAACATTATAAATGTCACAACTAGCGCAAAAACAAAACTAAACTTAAATGTTTTTGACTCACACACAACACGTTCTTTACAATAACGGAACTTTTACCGATAATTCTTGAAACTTCTGTTCTCTTTTTACATTTTAAAGATTTGTTGCTGTTTTTTGCTCTCAGAAAAATATAATGTAGTCACATTATTTTTAAATTTAATAAAAATAAAATCAAATTTGAATATGATTTGTTTTATATATGATGTATGATATTCTTTGATTCCTATCTACTCATTTTTGTGTGTCCCCAATATTAAAAAAGATACACGATTTTGTAGCAGCTCACTGATTTTGTTCCTATTGTTTTGCGCAACGCTGTATAACTCTAGTACTAACGCACAGTGGAAAAACTCTATGTTTGCACCCAAATTGATTTTTCGGTCATAGTATTTGAGCTAGATGAAAACTTTCATAATTAATTATTGCAATATAATGATCTTAAAAATTGAGTTTTTGAGTTCGTTTATTTTTTAAATTACTACATAATGCGCAAAAAATTCTTTACAGAATATGTTAAAAACTCCTTAAAGTTTGTTTCTGTCATTCAATTTTTTTAATACAAAAAATAATATTATTTACAACTTTTAACTTGATTATCCCACTATTTTTTTTGTATTAAAAAATCTATATTTTAATCTGTCTGGCCGTATTGGTAGAATTTTTATTTTCTATATTTCTCAATTTGTATTGAAAATGTGAATTTTTACCAAGACTAAATTTTTTCGAACTAAAACTAAACCTATAGTTTAAAAAATACAGATATTAAAACTTTTTTTATGTTTCTTTTTTAACGTTTTTCAATTATCTTTCAATCTGTTTAGTAAGACTTTTTACTTAAATATTTTTTTTTAATTTTTGTATTGAAACCCTTATTTCTAAAAAAAGTTTTTTAAATAATATTTAACCTGAATAATATTAATTCTTTCGTTAACCTTGAGAATTGTAATGGACATGCATTTGAAATGAGTGAAATGAGCGGAATGCAAACCGTTATTTTTGATAAAGAATGCATTGTAAACAGTGCATTGATCTATTCTTTTTTCTATTTTTGCCTTTCATTACGAGATTCCTTTTCATAACAATAACACGTGCTGATTCAATGAGAGCATGTTGAGCCGAAAAGAAAACAACCAAAGTGAGTGACAATTTTTTTAATTATATTTATAAATAAACTTATTTGCTTGTTTTATTGTTTGATATAGAAAATAAATGCAAAATAGTAGTGAATGTAATAAAAAAATTTTTAATTGCTTTACTTGGAAAAAATTTTCTTTGTTTATCTTTCTCCCATTGGTCTCATTAATGAAGAGATACCTGTGGACATAGACTTTAATCTTCCTCTGTTACCAAATTTTTATATAAAATCACTCACAGGCTCTCATAGAGGTTAATTTATTGTTTTTTATTCTAACTTTCTTATAAGTATATATCTATAAATATATAAACATATATATTAAATTAAATAAACCTATCTGAATGTTATTTTCTTTTGTATCTAGCATCTAATGTTTATTTAACTGTTCTTACTTTCTTCCAGTGTAGTTGCTGCTGTTGACTAGCTATGTACTTATTTTTAACTTTTCTTTGATTCATTAAATTTGTTCGTGAAGTTTGTTGGAATGTTTTTAGTTTGCTGCGATTGACTAGCTATGTTTAAGTCGTTGCTTATTTTTTCACATTTCTTTGATTAATTGCATGAACAGCTAATTTTGACAACTACCCATCGCCGCTCGTGAGAAAAAAATCTAGTCTACGCTACTACCTTGTCAGTAATCGTACCATGGATAGAGGTAGCTGCAGCGCTGACTGTGCTCTCTTTCCATACTGCCATGTCTGTCAAATTCAGCTGTGTGGCAAATGGAAACAAAAGAAAATAAATGAAAAGTTTTGCTTCGTTTTAACTTTTCCGGCAGTATGCTCTCATCTGTTGCATCTACCTGTATTCTTCTACCATGGCCGGGAGCAACCATTGCCAGCATTCAGTGGAAGGAACTGTTCCACAACTTTCGGGCTGAATGGTATGCACTCACAGAACATGTTCCTTGAGCTGTCACAATTTATATAGTGAAAAAATGTTATGCTACTTTACTACCTGAGCGCTTTTTTGGAAGGAATGCAGGCATTGTTTTATATTTTGCATGTCTGTGACTAATTCTGTCCTTTTCTCTTTTTTCTGTGTCAGCACGTTGCATTCATCTTGTTCATGTCATTAGAATAGTACAAATATAGTTCCAAGTTGTCTTTATGTTAGTGTGTAAAATTGAATTGTGAAAAAATGATTGAAGTCTCAATAAATTTTACTTACTAATGCTATGTTTGAATTGAGCTAAATGCGCATTTACGAAATCCACTTTTACGAACGCCTTATACTCGTTCTAGGAGTAACAGGGACAAATATATATAGTAAATGCTCTAAATGCGCATTTAGCTCTGTGTGAACATAAAATTACTTACTTACTTGGAAAAAATTATTAAAGAGTAATGTCCATTGTAATGGACAAAGAAAATACGTTGTAAAAAATGTCTAAATAAAATGTGAGTTTTTGTGAGCTTTGCATTTGTGATCGTCCATTTAATTTCTTTGTCCATTGTGATGGACATGCTCCAAAACCTAATTCCTTTTTTTAATTTACTTTTATTAGAATGTATCATAAATTTAGCCTTTCTACATTCTTTTCATTATTGTATCTTAAAGGGTACTGAAAGGGTAATTTTTAAAAAAAATTTTAAAAAATGCTTATAGTTAACCAAAGAATACGTGTTAGCATTTTCAAATCTTTTTTTAACCATTTTTGTATTTTCGAATAACACCACTTTTTAAAAAATCTAAAAAATTCGGAAAAATGCACACGGGTGTTATAACATATCCTGAGTAATTTATGTTAAATAAAATTTTTAGAAAAGTTCTTACATTTTATTGAAATTATTCGAAAAATTATATTTTTAGAAAATATGTTTTTATAGTACAAAAATTAAAAAAAAAAAGAATTAAAACTGAAAATACGACTAAACATTTTGATAAATAATTAAAAAACAACATATTATATTAAAAATAGTTTTCACTATTTTTGGACAAAAACCGAATAAAATAAAAAATTGTAAAAATATAAAAAAATAGAATTAAACTTAAATAAAAACAACATACATTAAAAATTGAAAAGAAAAATAGAATACAATAAATTTTAAGCAAAAATTAAAAATCCGGCCAAATTTTTAAAGATAGGCAATTTAATTATAAACATGTTATAACAAATAAACAATTATAATTATAAAAATTGTTTCACATGCTCAAATACTAAGGACTGTATCGAAAAGAAACTGCACACTTTCAAGTTAATATTTCTCGCAGTGTAGATGTTTGATTGCAATGCGGTAAGCATCGTTAGAAAGTATAATCAATTCTACTTTCATTGTTTCTTTTTTCTTCACTATCCTTATCTTAGTTTTTGCGATGCCTCTAATCGAAGAGCACGCGCGTAAGAAAATTGTGCACAGTAACTGCACTGAAAAAGAAATTTCTCACAGAAAGCTAGCCAAAAAGTATAAAGCTAGTGTAAATAGTTTCAAAAATAATATAATAAAGTTCAAAGATTCTTGTTCTCTCAAAGATTTACCAAAAAGTGAAAGAAAAAAGTCTAAGAGATCCGAAACTTGATTTTAAGGTACTTACTTTAATAAAAAAATAATTCAATGTCTGTGTGAGATTTGGCAAAAAAAAAAGCTAGGACCAGTGTTACCATGATCCAAAGAGTGAAACAATGACATAAAGTTAGAACGTACAGAAAGCAAAAAGTACCCAAAAAAGTGAAAGACAAGCGAAAGTGAAGAAAAGAAGGATTTACGACCGTTTGTTTCAAGATAATTTTCAGTACATTGTTATAGGCGATGAAACCCTCGAAAAAATTAACTCTTTTTGTTGCGACTTTCAGTCTTGAATCTGATGATTGGACCAAAATGTTACGATTTCAGGAAAAATAGATTCAATGTCCGATTTTGCATATATTTCTTTAATAAAGAAATGTATTGTATATATGACTTTATGTTTATATATAATTAATATTTTTCCATATATATCTTTTTTACTGACATCATATAATTTGGTAGTTTTTGTTGGAAAAAAAAACAAAATTTTTCGTTAATTAACTCGAAGCAAAATTAACACTGTCGTTGTGTTTCAGAGCTTCACATATCCGACGAAAATCCGACAAACTGAGTGCAAAAGTTACGATATGAAAATTTTATCATGGCAACACTATTACCAGCTCGCCAATTTTACACAAAACAGAAAGGTGGTACTGCTGACTAATAAATTTCAACAATTCGCGCCAAATTTTTAAATTACAATTGTTGAAATTTATTAGTCAGCAGTACCACCTTTCTGTTTTGTGTAAAATTGGCGAGCTGGTAATAGTGTTGCCATGATAAAATTTTCATATCGTAACTTTTGCACTCAGCTTGTCGGATTCTCGTCGGCTGCTGACTGAAATTTACAAAATGAAAAGGAGAGTCTCATTTATCTCCTTATATCATTTTATAAAAAAAAAACGATGTGTCAAAAATGTTTTGGCCTGATTAAGCCACTACACAGTTTGCTCGTTCTATATTTAATTTGCTAAAAGAAAACAATATCAGTTATGTTGCAAAAGAGGAGAACCCGCCTACCGCTCCAGAACTTCGTTCGATAGAGAGGTATTGGGCTATTGTCAAACGAAACTAAAAGAAGGATGGGCGAGTTGTCGGTGACATCGAAGTATTTAAAAAAAACTGGCTTAAGGCAAGCAGTTCCGTTGCAAAAGAAATTGTGCAAAAAATTCGGTGTATATTAAGATAATAAGTCTATTTTAAAAGTTTGAATGAAAAATTAATGGAAATATATTTTATTTTAATAAAAAAAAGTTTCAAGTGAAAAGAAATAAAAACCATTGCATTACATGCAAAACTATGTGTGCAGTTTTTTTTTCCATACAGTCCTTACGTCCGGAAAATCAATTTGGTTAGAACAATGCGGTTTTTTCCTACTGTGCGGCGGGGCAGAACTTGAAAACTTTCTCATCTTGAACAAATAAAAAGCTACTTTATTCACATAAGCCGTTTCCTTTTTTGTTTTGACCACGCACCTTTTTAATAAAATTTCTGGTTTTTTGACGTTAAAACCATCCACATTTTGTTGAAGAATTTATTTTTTTAAACATATTTAAAATTTTTGAAGTCCTTGAAAAAGTGATTAAGAATGTGAAAAAAGTGACAATAAGATAATCCAAAGTTTTAACTTTCGATACCAATATCTCCGCGGTTTTATAATATTTGTATTTAACTTAAAACCCGTTGTCTTTACTAAAGGCCAATCAATCCAATAGGCTAGGTTTGGTTTAGCCGTTGCTCAGTGGAAAAAATCGGGTTTTTTGAATTCGGTGGTCAAAAATCTATATCTTCTTAACGAAGAAAAATTCAATTTTTTGCAACCAAAAGTAAAAACATGCACCTTTAATATGAATACAATTTTTTTTCTTCTTTAGGTTAGGAAGTTGATTTTTTAAAATGTTCACTACTTTACGGCAAAAATTTTATTATGCATTTCATTTAAACGTTAAAACTTTTTTCAAGTCAGTTTTGTGCAGTTGAAAGATAAAACATAAACCTTGAATATGAGCTATTTCATAGTAGAATTAGAAAAGGTAGATGCATTTCGGAGAGACAGACTGCCGGAACTGTCAAAACGAAGTTTACAGCTCATGCAAAATCTGAAAACGATGAGAATACGATAAGAAAGCAAAAATAAGCAAGAATAGCAAAATGCTTGAGTTTGACAATTCTGGCTATGAGAAAAAGAGAGCAGTCTGAAATGCATATACCTTCACTAGTTCTACCATGAGCTATTGTAGGAATTTCTGGGATTTTTTTTTGTAATTTTTTTGGGTGTAAAGTTGGTTTTTTCAAAAATAAAAAAAATGTCTAACCACTTCTACAAATATTTCTAGTTAATACGTGTTTTTTTGCACTAACCCATTAACCGCGGTTGGATATTTTTTTACCAATGAAAATGCTTCTGCAGAATTGATCACATCCCAGGATTGGTGGGACCGAACCATAATTTTTTTTTTTTAATTTTCTGAAAATTGGACTTAATTCATAATTTTCGTTTAGGTTCTATTTCATAATGAACTTACTCCTAAATGTCAGGTTTTATTTCATCTTTTCTTTAGGTCTTATTTCACAAGGAATTAGGAGTTATTTCATCTTTCAACGTTAGGACTTATTTCATTTACTGTTAGGAGTTCTTTCATTAGGAGTTATTTCGCGGAGCCGGTAAAGTTTTCCCAATATTTTCTTGTTCGCATAGTTCACATAGTTTTCTTGCGCCTGTCTGCCTGCCTGCTTCGGCGCTTACTATGCAGCCAGCCTTAGGAGTTATTTTGCGGAGCCGGTAAAGTTTTTCCAATATTTTTTTTCCAAAAATATTTTGGGTCGTATTTTATTTTCGGTTTGGGCGTTAATTTTTTTGAGCTTTATTTAATTTTTCATTTTGGGCGCTATTTCATTTTTAGAAGACCAAAATATTTTTGGTCTTATTTCATTTTCAGTTTGGGCGTTATATCATTTTTTTTTGCTTTAATTTTTTATTTTGGGCGCTATTTCCATTTTTTCATAACCCAAAATGTTTTGGGCTTTATTATATTTTTTATTTTGGGCGTTATTTCGCTAAACCCTAGCACTATATGACTCAGTAATAAAGTTATTCTGAAAATATGTAGCAAACAGTCACAAATTTTTGTTTCAAAATTAGAAATATCCCCATTATAAGCCATATTTTTTGGTTAACCATTTGAATTTCTTTTAGAATTAAGAGCATAATTGAAGAATAGTGAAAACTCAAATTTTATATTGTTTTTCTTTTTTAACTATATGTATTAAGACCTTCTTAGTATAAATCCGGAAAAATTTCAGGCCGCTCTCAAGTCGTTTAGAAGTTATACTGCCTTCCTAAGAAAGAAAGTCACAATCGCCAAAATTCCAAAATGTAGAAAATGGTAGATTCGGAACAGTGAATGAGTTTCTCATTTTTCCAACTCCAAATGACTGAAAAATTGAAGTAAAGTGGTCACTTCTAGTGTGTTTCTTAGAAAGATAAAAAACGTAAAAGCTAAATATCTCAAAACTACATCAATGGAGATATGACTTTTTTACTTAGGAGGGTAGTATAGGGGTCCAAAGTTGTAAAAATTGGCCTGAAAAACTCGTGATTTTTTTTTTCCTACAAAACTAATTATTATGGGTATCAAAAGAAAGGTAATGCTGTTACCTATTCAACGAATGCATTTTACAAGTTACAAATTACACGTTTGCAACAATGGTTCAATTGTTCAAGGACTAAAAAGCCTTGGAATTAGATTTTATACAAGACAAAATTTTAAATATATACTGCCTATACAAACATTTTTTCAGAAATTCATATTCTCTTAGAAACCGCATATAACACAAATCATCTCGAAATACTAGAAATATATCAAAATAAAATTCTTATGAAATAAAAAATTAAAGTTACATCTTAAAAATTAAAATTCTCGTTAAAATCGTTAAAATTCTTTTAAATTAGTCACATGTCCCCAATTTTTATAATCAGTATTTATAAATATAGCTACATACATAATATACTAAATTCAAAGTATATTTAACATGACCATTTAATGATATGTTAAAACAAAGCACAGCAACAATTAAACTTACCTTTTGCTAACCTCTGCAGACGTCTCGTGCAAAACGTTTATCGTTTTCTTTTCTTTTTAATTAAAAGTTAACTTTTGGTTTTATTTTAGAATAAACACTTTTTTGCACTTTTTTGTGTTACTGCAATACTTGAATGTTTTGTTTGACCCTGCTTGTTAGCCAAATCTTAAGCTTTTTATGCACTTATTTCTTTTGAGTACATATATATTTCATATATTAAGTTTTTCTTCCAACAGTTTAATGAAACAAAATACACGACCGCAACGCAGCAATGTGTAAAAGACTCTAACGTCCAAAAAATGAAGGCTGGGCTGTCTGTCGACAAAGAACCAAAAAGATTTGCCCTGCTGGCTGCTACACGGAACTGCAAGGTTTGGCTTTGTTTTTATTTACTTGCTTTAATGTTTGTATTCGCTGCTCTGGCCACCATTAACACTGGCTCGTAAGTCACGTAGGCATCCAAGCATTGATGTTGCTCACACAGGTAGAGGGTTGGGAATGAAGGCGCACCAACTTTTGAGTCACTTGTTGAATTTGATACTGATTTATTTATTCATTAGTTATTTATTTTCTTTTCTTTTGTATTATACAGTTATTTTCTGCGCTTTAAATAACTATTTGAACGCATTTTTACTATTACCTTTGTCTATTTTTTCTTGCTTAACCGAGGTTAACTGGTTCACTTTTTACCACAAACGCGTGAAAAATTATTTGACATTTACTAAATGAGAGCAATGAGGTTTTTGATAAGAGAGATTGCGACAGACTCTCTATTATGGTACGAAGTTGGCTGTGTGTACTGTCGGGTATTATTGCAGTGATAACAAAAGCACTGCCAGAAACAAATTTTATACAAATGGCGAATATATACTTTATAACACGCGGCCTACATGCCGTCTCCACGGGACATGAATCATGGTAGAACAACTGTCAAATTCAATTTCCTAGCATGAATATGTTCAGCAAAATTTTATACGAGGTCATTCTTTGTTATAATCTTCCATATTGAAATGAAATGAAAAAAGAAGAAGCGTAAAATTACAGCTCGTTGCTTAACATGAATGTTAATGGAAAATATCGCAAGACATTAATATCAGAACATGAGCACAAGTGGTCTCCACCTGCAATATTCATGGCAAACATGATACAATTATTTGACAAGGTAGCCGCGTAGACTGGCTTTTTTCTCACGAGCGGCGATGGGTAGCTGTCAAAATTAGCTGTTTATGCAATTAATCAAAGAAAAGTGAAAAAATAAGCGACGAATTAAGCATAGCTAGTCAACCGCAACAAACTAAAAATATTTCAATCAACTTGGCGAATAAATTTAATGAATAAAATAAGATAAGTTAAAAATAAGCACATTGCTAGTCAACAGCAGCAAACTACAATATTCTTTAGCTGTTTTTGACAACTACCAATCGCCAAAAAACTGTCACGGCTACCTTGTCAAATAATTGTATCATGCATGGCAAAAATACATTCATAACATGATATATGGTTCGTCGAGACCGCGTGTAACACAGTGTCTCCACTCACAATTAGGCTATTCACAGTTTAAGCGTACATTCAACAAATCGTATTTATAGCATTCGTTATTGTTCAAACTGTGAGCACCTCGCCATGTGACTGTCGTATTAAAAAATAATGCAACCCTGTGATGTATGTGATTATGGTGCTGTAGACAGAACATAAAAATACGAGTTGCAACAAACACGTCCAAGGGCTACTTTAATTACGCGTGCCCGCGTATTTGCATTTGTATGCAAAACAACAACAAAGCAAAATACGCCTCGTAAATTGGCGTACATATAGCAAATTGTACAAATAGCAGACCAGCGTATTCAAACTGTGAATAGCCTTAATATTTGATTGCATGCGAACTGTCCAATTGAATTTCATGATATATATCTCAAGTGTAGACCACTCATATGAAATTGTTCACATCATGAAATATATCTCAAGAGATGAGCTGCAACTTTTCAGTTAAATATGTAAGTGTGTGCATTTTTAAGAACTTTTCAAGCAAAAAATATTGCAAAACCATTAAGAGAGTGAAAAACGTAAAATGAAATGGCGAATGAAAGAAATTATTAATTTAACTAACTTTTACAAACAATTCCAAAATAAAATTTCATGAGATGAAATATTATTCCCACCTAAATAATATATCATGAAATTCAATTTGACAGTTCGCATACAATCAAGTATTGTAAGTGGAGACAGTGTGTAACACGAGACAGTACTGTTAAAATAGTTGCAACAAATTCACAAATTTTTACGCACACACACTTACTTTTGCTACTGTCTGCTCTACTGTCTTAAATTTTTTGTAGACAGTTGGCGGGACAGTAGCTAGGATAGTAGAATGATATTTAGCATAACAAATGATAGAAAACGAGTACTGTTTTTTAAGACAGTACTGTTAAAATAGTTGCAACACATTCACAAATTTTTACGCACACACACTTACTTTTGCTACTGTCTGCTCTACTGTCTTAAATTTTTTGTAGATAGTTGGCGGGACAGTAGCTAGGATAGTAGAATGATATTTAGCATAACAAATGATAGAAAACGAGTAAATCTCAAATAATTAATTGAAAATTTGCAATTCTTTGGCGTGCTCGTAGTTTTAACAAAAATTTTCTTCATAACATAGAAATTTTGTACTATTTATTCTACTGTCTTGCCAACTGTCTTACCAACTTCCTGGACTCTTATTCAATGTCTTAACAGTACTGTCTCGTGTAACTCCTGTGTAAGCTAAAGTTATGATCCCGTTTTTCACTTGGTAATTCACTGGCATCAAATTGACGTCAATCAGGTATATGTGTTAGTAAATATTTGTTTGTATGCATTACACAGACACGTTGATGGCTTGATTGATCAAAATCTAAATTTTTAGATATTTTGCAATGCTGGTCAAGCGGCTGTATGTGTGTAAGGGCTTGATTGATCAATATTTCGTCATTTCATTTGCTTTCGTCGTGCAGTAAACATGACTGCAGGAAGAAAAATAGCTGTAAATAATAAATTTAAGAGGACAAATACTTTTTGGCAGAGTTAATTGACTCTTTTCCTTATATTTTTACGCTTTTTAATGCGTAGCTAATATTTACTTGATTAGCAAATAATGAATTATGCGCGATACAATCGTCTGTTTAACTCATTGCACGTCTGTGTTCCATAAAAAATAGCGCAGAATGAAAATTTGACGATATGATTGATGTGTGTAAGGGCTAGCATCAATCCACACGTACAAATGCTGGATGTCAAATAATTGACCGTGTAAGGTGCGCATTATGCATGGGCAATTCATGAGCAATTAATAGCTGGGAATTTTTTGACGTTTGCAGCTATTTCCAGGCTCACTCACGCACACACATGAAGCACACAGCCAAAAATGCGAAAAGAACGCACGTGCTGTACTGGAAGTTCCAGAATTGCGCAGTGTGCCATATTACACTCTGCAATTTTCGAGCAATAATTGCCTTTGCCGCTAGCAGTTTGGTGGTAATTTGCCGCATCGGTGAGGGGGGGGGGGTTGACAAAAGTAAAAGTCTCGTTTTCACTCACTAAGGCGAAAAACTGCCGGCAATTTTCTGACGTTTCCTTTTGAACTTGCCGAAGGCTTATAAATGGGCAATTAATTGATGGCAATTTTTTGACGTTTGCAGCTTGATTTTCTTGTAAAACTTGTGACTTTTTATGACTTTCGTCTACCCCCTGATGCGGCAAATTGTCCGCAAACTGCTTGCGACAAAAAAAATATTTACCGTGTGTAAAACGGGCTAATAATAATCTAATTTATCTCCCACTTAGAAAGTTTCAACTCGTTGTACGAAAGAAATGCAGAATTGAAGAAAATTTTTATCTGTTAAAAATTAATTCTAATTTTTGCTGTGTCAGCAAAAATGAAAAACCATAAAAATGTTATCCAGAAATTTTGATCCACCTTTTTCAGAATACGAGATTTCTTAAGACTCATTTCACTGGTAATTTTTCTACTACTTATCTTTCGCTGGGGGAAAAAGGCTGCTTTTAGTAAAATGCAAGTAAACGCAATATAAAAGCAGTTTTTGTCCATAAAAATAACAATAGAAGAAAGCAGCTTAGTGCAACTTAATGTCACTTTTATTATACTTTTTTGTAAGTGTCACCTGTAATTTGTCGGCACTTCCGAAATTCAAAGTTAATTTTTTGTCATATGTCAATAACAAATATAATAAACAAAAGCAATAAGTATAGGATTGTAAGTTATTTCTATATTTACCTCTTTTTTTATTCCAAAAAATGGCAAAGGAGAATCGATAAGCTTGGACTGCTGTAGCACAAAAATTTCAAAATAAAAGCTAATGCTGCATTAAGGCCAGCACTAACGCGGTTCAAAAAAGCATATTCAAAAATGTAAAACGAAGCTTTTTTAATTGTTTTGATAGTTTTACCTATATAAAAGTTACAGCTTTAAGTTTTTTGAACCGGCACTTTTAAGATTTTTGATGTATGTGAACGCCGCTGGCGAAAAAAATGTAACTTTAATATACCGACAAAACATATTTTTCAAAGTAATATTCTATTTTTTTTCTACATAATTTTTATCTTTTTAGGCTTTAATACTATCAGCTTCAGATGTTTCAGCTTCCTCCGCATCCTCTGCAAACAAAAATTCAAAATTAAACAACGGATATCTAAGATTAGTATAAATTATTATAAGTTGACACAATCAATACCTACGCTTTCCACCTGGTATGCGCCTGAGACGCTCTTGCTCAATAGCAGCAAAATATTCCGCCTCTGCCTGCTCACAGGCACTTTTAAAGGGCGCCACATTCACTTTGCCATTCAGCATTGTCAGATCACTTTGATCTTGGCCTAGATTTGTTTTAACCTTCAGCTTAATTTCACGAGTTTTTGCCTCCAAAATTTTTTCACGACGATTTTCACGCTCAAACATCTAATAACAGGGACAAAAAATGTTATCATGCAAGAAATTAGTAAAAGCGTCTTAAACTCACCGCTGTGAGTAGCGGTTTGTCATTCTTGTTGGACATGACCATATTGTCGGAGACCTCAATTAAGAAGGTAGCACCCAGTTTGCTGCCACAGCTAACAAACTTTCCATTCTCATTAGTACGCACACAATACAAGGGCTCGTCGCACACCTTAACAGTGAGAACTGGCTCATTTTGCTGCTGTAAAAGATCCCATGTATCCAGCACACCATCCATACGAGTTATGAAGAATTGGGAAATCCTATTAGTAATATAAAATTTTCTCAATTTAATTTAAGCTTTGGATTTTAAGATAACCTAAAATACGATAGATTTGTTTACTTCGTATAGCTCCAAGCTCCATCGGTTAACATGGCTGCACTACTTTTGGTCCATATAATGGAGCTCTCACGACAGTCTTCAGACCATATTCGCGCACACCAATCGCCAACTGTTAAGAAATTCTTAACAAAGGCTGGATTTCTTGTAATTGCATATACGGGTCCCAAATGGCACATCATCTATGTTAGTAAAAAAATATTAGAATATTACTTTAAATAAAGACTTCATGCTCAGAACTCACCCGTATTTGTATCTTCTCCATTGGAGTCTTGCCTTTGCGATTGCAACCAAACAACATACCCATTTCTGTGCCTGCCATAAATCGTGTCGGTATAGTTGTCTCGTATTCCAAAACTGAGATGCCATAAGAACGTGATAAGTCCTGCTCATCTGTTCGTACTGGATCCATTAACAGCTTATCAAGCGGCTCACTAAGCTTGCGTGTGTCCCACCACAAAACCTGACCATCTGAAGCTCCGGAGAAAAATTCAGTGCCACTCTTGGAGTTATTCCACAGCACCGAGTTAACTGGATCGCGATGACAAACCTCTCGTTCGCTAATCATGACCGGATATTTACCATGTCGTGTATCCCAAGCCGCTACTTGTCCATTATACATACCGCTGACCAAACTCGTTGGATCCTTTTGATTGTATTCCAAACAGACACAAGGTACTTTTGGTTCGAGTGTAAGGAATGGCTCATTCGGGTTCTCCACTTCCCAAATGTATGAGTTGCACTTTTGGCCTGTCTTATCACCCTGAAATTTCATGTCACAGTGACTGACGGCCATTTTAATACCACCATCGGGCGACCAAGAGAGATGAGTGACAGGTACTTTAATCGGATTTGGATCCCGATAAACGTTAACAGTGCGCGATTTACAGGGTTCAGGCAATGGAGCAGGCTCAAGACCTTCAAAATAGTTTTCATAAATATTGACAGCATTGTTCTGGTGTATGTAATGCTCCATGGGTTTGATGAGATTCATAACTTGGGTGATGTAGTTTTCGTCTTTTTCAATTTTGCGTTTATACCTAAGAAAGAAAGCTAATTTATGTTAAAATCTTTGACTAAACATGAATATTATATCATGACCTTAGTGAAAGAACGAACCATAGCCGTCGAAAAAGTGTAACTGACAAAAACAAAATTTTACAGAAGAAGCAATTTTCTAGTTTTTCTGCACAAGCTGTACATGTAAACTCGATTTTTGTGATGCGTATAATTTAAGAACGCTTTACTAAGAGATCTAAAAATTTTGGTTTGTAGTAGTTTGGTTTGTAGGGTCCGGTTTCACCAACTAAACTGAGGTTTATTTAATTAGATTTGTTCTGTTTTACTGATTGTTTTGCAAAATAAAATCATTTGTTTGCTGTCAATGACTTAAGTATAACTTAAGTCACACATTTTCTATACTTAAGTTGAATTTAAGTATGGCTGATGAAATGCATTTTTAGAGCTTTTACTTAAGTTTACTTGGTGAAACCGGAAACCGGACCTTATAGTACTATCGTTTGCCATTTAAAAGAGCATTTCGGGTTTCGTGTTGGTTACACTTTTTTGGTGGTTATTGCTCGATAAGATCGTAAGTTATTACAATGAGAGATATATGACACGAAAAAATTTAAAATATATGCAGGCTTTTAAATAAAGTTATTTATATTATCAAAAATATCTGATAATAAAAGATAAATTGAGCGCAAAAATATTAAAAAGTTACTTACGTTATATACTTACGCTATACAAAATATAATAAAAAATCTTAGGGCCACTTTCTCAATGTCCGGTTAGTCAAGCTCTTAACCAGGCTAACCCTTAGCTAACAATATGATAGCTAAAAAAAGAATTTTGATTTCACCAAGTGCTGGTTAAGCAACCGACGGTTTCTTGTCAGCTTGTCAGCTGTTCCTTCGATTAGCAGCTAACCGAAACCACAACTTGTCGTTATTTTAATCAGCACTTAACTGACAGTTAAGCCTTAACCGAACATTGAGAAAGAGCTTTTTTGCTAACTGCTGGTTAAATTCTGATTAGTACTTAACCGGACATTGAAAAAGCGGCCTTTAGTTTACTCAGGCGGTGTTATGAAGTTACAGCTGTTTACCTAACAGTTTGCTCTGGATCTTGCATATTTATGTCTTTGGGCCAACCACCTTCATTGTGCGTCAGCCCAACGTGCTGATATGTGGCGCGCTCTGTATTGGCTTCACTCAGTGCCATTTGATGTGTAAATTGCGTAGCACGGTCTATTGGGTTACGCATTATATACTGCTTGGCCAGTTCACGATTTGAGTTTTCACTGAACAACACTTCATCCTTATCCTCGAAAGAACGATGCTTGCCGAAATGACGGCGCTCTTTTTTATATATGAACTCCATTTTTTTTAATTTTTATAAATATTAGCCTATTGAAGTTTTTAGTTTAGATTGTTGTGCTTGAAAATATCCGAAATGTGTAAACTGTATTGTTGGATCAATAAACAAGACATTTCGCAGCCTGGCAACCTTATCGTTGTATTAAAAAAGTTTATCTGAAACACCCTCTGAAGACTGAAATAAGCCAGCGTACTGCCAGTAAATAAAAGTACCAACTTTTCAAATTTTATGGTATACCTAACAGAAATCATAAACCGTTGTTGTGTTAATTTCCGTTTCCGGTTACTTTAAGTTTTCGCAGTGAAAAAATTCGAATTGTGTCTCGTGCAAATCGGCCTAAAAATGGCCATCGCAATACCTCATAAACTAGCTCAACTCAATGTTAACATAACCAATGCGCTGCTAACCGTTTTAGTGATATCTAAGACTGAGCCGAGGTACTTTCAGGGTCAAGAATCCAATGAATATCGTGGCGTTATTAACTATACGGTGCGCGACTCCAAGCAGCACATCGTCAACTGCAAATACTGGGGTTCTAAAGAGCGTGTCGAACACTATCAGACATCCCTTAAGATTGGGGACATAATAGACATAATCAGTCCGCGTGTGCTTATAGGTGCCGTGACATCATCAAATGGTGTAGCTGTAGGTGTTGGAGCAGAGCAGCAGAATCGCTTTCAGCCGCTACCTACGCTACCCATTTCACTAGTGCTTAATGAAGGGCAATCAGTGCTGGTGAAGCACAACTATAACGACACAGATGTCTGTCGCGAACTCTGGAACTTGATGCGCTTATCGCACAAGCCGCTCCGCAGCGTGTTGCAGCTAGCTGATGTGCGTAGCGTAAGCGATGCTAACAATCACCACGCACAATTTGTTGATTTACTTGTGACGGTAGCCAGTTTGCGCAACGTCAAGCAAGTACGCAGCACGCGTTCCGGTGAACTGTTGAGCTGTCTGGAACTGATTGTTTTTGATCGCAGCACACCATCAGGCATGATTTTGAGCATTTGGCAGACGGATTGGATTCAACGCGCTCAGCAATGCTGGCAGCCAATGAAAACAATTTTGCATCTGATTGAGGTTAAGGTAGCGTACTCGGAGTTTTATCGCAGCGCTTTGTTGAGCTTCACCGCTCGTACGCTAGTCTATGAAAATCCATTTGGTCAAGAAGCACAAGCCTTGGCTGCATTTGCTGCAACGGCTCCCGTCAAGGAACTTGATGTGTTTGCTGCAGGTGCAGGAAATTTACCCAAACGTAAGTGTGAGATACATATTTAAAAAAAAAATTATGATTCTAATATTGTTTAACTCAGCTATAGTATTATTTTTTTATGATTACTTCACAGCCGAACAAATCGTTACGCAAATGACTGTCAAGCAAATCTACGCACGTGCTGAAGGTTCTTTAAAGGACGATACAGAACAATTTACCGCCGTGCTCAATGCCATGGTTACGAAATTTGACATCGATGGTCTAAGTTCGGTGGTGAGCAAAAAGTGGTAAGTGACTTTGTTATTTTAGTATTTAGCGGCTTGTAGAAAAGCTCTAAGACAAATGTTAGTTCAGTCTTATCTCGATAGCTCGGACACTAACTGATTTGTACATACAATTTTTTTCTTATTGTGACTCTGTAATCCGGACACTACACTTTTTAACTCAAAAATCCGAACATTTCTGTATTAAATCATGTTATTGTGCTAGTTTTATCGGAAAGTCTCCATTTTAATTTTATATATAACACTTTTAATATAAATAATCACAAATTAAAGGCTGATTTGAATGAAAAAAGGCAATGTACTCTCTTGTTATCGTTTACTAATTCTTAATTTAAGCATGCCTAAAACAAATGCATGCAATATCTTTTTAAAGTCATTTGCTTTTGATTTACTTTAAAATAACCTTGCTGGTACAATTGGTTTAATAGTAAAAGACAACGCAATGCACAATTTTCTTCGTAGCTTTTTTAGGAAGAGAGTGAAACTTATCTGTATTTTTTAAAATATCTACCAAGAAATTATCTAATAATCCTATCGTGTTATTCGAATTTCGTGTTATTCGTATTAAATAAGTGTTGTTCTAGAATTTATTAAAAAGCTGCGCGTACAATTAGTTGAGACTTTTTTGACATTTTCATAATTTTGTTTTACTTTTCAACTGTTTTTGGGAAATTCGTATAAATTTAAATTTAAAAAAAAACGGTTTTTTGGACTACTTGATCAAAAAAAAAAAGGTTCAAAGAAACAAAGTACAAAATAGTACAAAAATTTACATACCTATATTGGATGAATAAACAAAACTTATTATGTAGGTTGCTACATATATTTAGGCAATAAATCTGTGTCGATAAGCAATAATAGCTTAAGTCGATTTAAGACAGAACTGAGTTTTTGATATAGTTGTGTTCGACGTATATATCATTATGAACACACAAAATCTAGAACTTCTAGCATGATTTTAGCCAAAGATATGACGCAAAAACAAAAGACCCTTTCTATAACTTATATGGCGATTGAAAACTTTGAAGCAAGATTTCTGGAAACTATGAAATAAGACTTAAGCTGTTATTGCTCATCGACACAGAAATGTGAAGACCGATTTCTTGACCTTTTTTTTAAATATTCTCCTTTCTGATTAATACGTTTTTGCATGCGTCCGAACCATTTGTTGTAACATTTATTCCATTCCGCCTGAGACACCTCCAAACCATGGTTTTTGAACGCATCAACGGTTTCTTTTGGCGTCGAAAATCTTTGTCCTTGATGTACGGAAACAAAAGAAAAGTCATTGGATGCCAAATTAGATCTGTGCGGCGGATGACCCATTAATATGATGTTTTGAGTGCTCAAAAACGCCTTTGTTTTAGCTGATGTGTGGGAGCTCGCAATGTCTTGATGATGAGTGATTCTTCGGAGTTTGTTAGCTTTTCTTATTTAACGGAACACGCCTGGTAAACAAATGGTTGTGTACAATTCTGAAGTGACCGTCTTGACGATATTATAAACGTCTTTTAAAGTACCGTGATTGTATTTCTTCAGTGCTTTTTTGCACTAATCGACACGAGCCTTTGTTTGAGCAATTGTGGAATCCATCGTCAACAAATCTTTTTCACAACTATATTGTTGAGATAATTCACGCCGAAATTTGAAGGGAAGACCGGGGTAGCTGCGGAACTTTTTTAAGACCTATATTTCAGAAGATAATTAACTTACTTGAGAACCTTATAACAATACTTGCTCGACCAGACCTATAACCTAGACTATGTCACTTAAAAAAGAGTAAATGTGCAATTCCACTGTAGCACGGTGTAATCAATTATCATAATAATCTAAATACTATAAGAGTGAAATTTAAGAATATAAAATCCGGAAATATTGCTTTAAATCGATAAAATATGTAAAATCGTACATTTTACGCACTTAAGTCTGGATCTGAAATAGCCAGAGATGAAAAATGAATCTTCGCAAATCTGAAAAATCTAGAATTACAAAATCTTAGAGACTTCTAAAAACTCTTAAATTGAAAACATTGAATAGTACTACTAAAACTTATACCAAATACATCAACTGTTTGGCTCATTCTCTCAGAAAGTGTGATATTCTCACGAATTTTAATTTGCTCAAAACATCCTCCTGAAAAATAGAATTGTAAATATATTTATGATTTCAGTTTTTTTCCACATAGTCTACATATGCTTCAGTATTAAAAAAAATTGTTTCACTGATCTTCAGTGCATACGCTTTTATAGAGATCAAAATTTTTTTAAAAACTACGAAGAATTCGAATTTTTACGATATGCGGACATTCTAGGGCATCGCGCTACCTGAACAAATCAATTGTGGACCTTCTCCTTGCACAGGTTTTTTATTTATGAATTAAAGCACCAGAAAAATGCTATTAGAAGTTTATTAAAAAAACGATGCATCCTACTGTATATGTCACTGTATTGTCTGATTTAATTCTCACCCTTTTTTATTTTTATTTTGAGCACTTTTTTATGAATCTTTTAAGAATCTATTCTTCTGAAATATTTGTTTTGTTATATCGATTGGAAATGTCGAGAGAACAATTTGTTCTCGATTCTTCCTAGCAGATAATTTTCTTTTGACACGTTCACTGAAGCGTACATTGAAGAAGAGTTTCTAAATTTTCGTTAACACTTTTAATTTGATTTTTCGTCTTATTGGAAATGCTTTGCAATGTATTGCAGCTACACAGAGTCAAAACGACCTAAGAAAATGGAACAAAATCAATAAGGTTCCTTTATGGTTATCAACCAAAAAGATGATCTTATTACAACCATAGAAAAAATCTTCTTAAAAGCCGGTAATTTTCTATTAGTAAAATCACATAGTTTTAAGAAGAATTGTATTGTTTTTCACAAGAAACTTTTTAAATGTATTAGAAAGTTTTATTAAAAATATGTGCTTCTTTTATTAAATTTAAAATTTATCTTCTTGATACTTAATTGGGAAATTTTATTGATTTAATAAGATTTATTTTTGGTGTTGAATTAGGAAAGCTTATTGATTTTATAAGATATATTTTTAAGATTTAATAAGTGAAGCTTTTCAAAGCAAATTGCAATCTTATCAACCTTTTAACTGAAAATATACTTCCTTTTAATTGCCTATAAAACTATGGAAAAATAAATTTGTTAAGATTTTAATATAATTTATTAGCTTATAATATAAAAATTTGTAAAAATATTTGAAAAACTTACTAAAATTAAGTATAAATTAATTTCCAGTATTAACATAATGCTGCTACTTTTGTTTTGTTGCTACTTTTGTTGGACACCGAGTTTTTTCGTGACATACCTATTGCAGTTTTTTATTAACTTTTCCTATTTTTTCTCCGTTTTTCAAGCCAGCTTTTCCATTTTGCAATTTCCATTTTATTGAGCAGGTCCTTTGAGTTCAGGCCGTACATTTTAGAGTGCGCTAGTCTATCAACCCAGAGGTTCCTGGTTCGAATGCGGTTGCGGGCATGGCTCTTTTCACTTTCTTTGTTTTTTTCCACATTTAAGAATTATGGAAAACTAAAAATCCACAGAAAAATTGTGGAAAATGTGGAATCAAAGGACAGGAACACAACTAAGGGCTGGAAATGCTTGCAGAGGTTAAGGCGTAGCATTAGCCTTGGTTAAAAGCAATTCAAATTGTCTTTCACGGTTGTTTCGCCTAATCAATAATTCACGTATGGTTCCAGTCAATTCCTCTAAATATTCTATTCCTTTCCTTTTAGGTCAAAGACCAAACCTTGTTTGTATAAGGCGCATACCTTGGTTCTTTGAACTTTTAAAAAAAAAACCGTAACTGATTCACTCAAGCCCCACGACCGAAAAATGGTTTGAATTTCACGAATCTCAGTTTCGCCCAAAACAAGATCTGAAGCAGAAAAATAACTGTTCATATTTTTAATTCCAACATTAAACATCTTTATAATTTTTATTCTTCACGAATGCAGGTTAGGATGCATCGACCTCCACAGAAAAAAAAGTGTCCATGCCACCGACTAAAAATTAACCTCAACATATTCTATGATGGATTCCCAAAACATTTTGGCTGTCACGATAGCCGTCAGATTTTTTGAGTTTATTTCAACTCTAGTTTATTTGAAATTAGTTTAGCTCACTGGTGGTTATCGTGACAGCCAAAATATTTTGGAAATCATCGTAAAATAGATAATTTTTAGTCGGTGGCAATGCTAACTTTTTTTTGAGGCATCCTAATGTAGGTACTTCACAACCACGATAACGAATGAAAGCCAAAGCTATAATAGTATACATACATGTTAACATAAAAATAAGGATAAAACTTTCTTCTTAGTTTCAAGTGGTATCTTCTTAATAAGATTCCCAGACTGTTAATAAGATTTCCAGATCAAAAAGATTTTCTTCTGGAGTGGTTTCTTCTTAAACTTTAGCGAGACTTTCACATCGTTTTATTCATTCAATAACCAATTTTAATTTACAATCAATTTTGATAAGATTTTCTCCATAGAACTAAGAAGATTGCTCTATTGAAAATTCATCTTATTGGGTACTTTTAAGAAGAAAACCTAATGAAATAGCTAAATAAGGTGATTTTCTTGATTTTAAGTAGTGGCTTATGGCTCTGTGTATGTGGCAAGAGATTCTTTTGGGGGCTACACAGGCTCCAATGGATTAAACAATAATATTTGTTCCCAGGTGGGATATCTTAATTTTCAGATGGGCCGTTAGGAATTTATCAGATTTTATGATCCTTATCCATAAATGCATGAATTTATGGACAATCGGATGCACTGTAAAAATGAACAAACTTCTTTTTAGCTATACTTTTTAATAAAAATATTAATCTAGTTGGTCTAGGAACTATCTCCAATTTACAGAAACCTCTTCTTTTCTTCCTTCCAAGCAAATCCTGTCAACGCTTACTGACCAATGCCCAGGTCATCTGTGATTTTGAGCAGTGTCAGCTGGCTTTTTCGCTCAACCACAACACCGAGAAGTTCGATCGTTTCTTTAATATCAATATGCAGTTTAGTGATCACACCGGTACGCTTATTGAAGGACGCTTAAGCGGTGTCATTGCGGAACATTTGATGGATATCAGTGTCTCTAAATTTTTGCAACTTCCTGATACACACAAGGAACAGCTAAAATGGCGTTTTCTACTAGAATACTTTGAGATAAAATTGCTAATCAAGAAGGTATCAGCAGTACGCAGAAACATAGCGATCGTGGTGATCGATATGCAACCCATTGACTTGGAAAATATTGCTAAGAAAATAACAATATTTTAAATTACAGGATAAAGCGTGTATTTCAATATAAGATAAATATGTATATATAAATAAAGTAAGTTATTTATAAAGCCAACTCTTGCTTAGCCGCTGATCTATAGTTTTCTTTGACCTTTGTCCTGCTGCACTGCTGCCGTTGCCACTTCAGCACCCACATCTAGCAATGCAGCGGAGCCATCGTCATAAATTTCCTCGAACTCGGTGCGTTCCATAACGAATTCGCGTTCCTGTCGTTTCTTTTCCCACTTCATCGTCATTTCATTGAATTGCTTGAGTGCATCTTTAAACTCTACATCGTTTTCGACAAGCTGCAGAAATTGTTCCGGATCATCGGGATCAAGTTCTTCCAGCATCGCCAGCTGATCCTCGGCCAATGCTCTTTGTTCGGCATCCCAAAGTGAAGTCTTCTGCTTCAATTTCATTTCCTCAACGCGGCCATCTAACAGCTTACAACGTAGCTGTTCACGTTCAAACATCTAAAATGAGATGGGCTTTGAAAAATGGATTTCGCATGCAGAGATGGCACACCACTTACCGCTGCAATCAGCGGCTTATCCCTGTGTCCACTACGCTTCATATTCTCATCCAATTCCAGCAGATGGATATCGCCATTAGTTAGAGCCACCGCAAGGAATTCGCCATCGGAACGAAATTTTATATTTGTGATCCTTATCTTTAGTTTTATGGTAAAGATTGGTTCACGCTGGTGCAGTAGTAAATCCCAAAAGTCCAGCTCACCCGTAGAGTCTCCGGTGACAAATAGCGAACAACGTGCTGTGCTCCAAGTGCCACACATTATTTGGTTTTTCTTTTTAATAACCAAAGTCGTAGGTGAACCTTTACATTCCTCAGCCCAGATCTTAGCACACCAATCGCCAACAATCAGAAAATTCTTAACGAAGAACGGATTACGTTCAACGGTGCGTATGGGACCCGAAAGGATGCGGTAATTGGCCAGCAGCGTCTCTGTTGGAGTCATACCTTTGCGGTTACCTATAAAGACGTAACCCTGATTGCTGGCTATAATAAAGCGCACCGGTATTGTGTACTCGAACTCCAGCACACATACGCCATGGGCACGTTCACGTGCCTGATTATCCGTTTGGTCAGGATCGAGTAGTATTTCCTGTATGGGCTCGGTAAGATCGCGACCATCCCAGTACTTAACTGAACCATCATTGGAGCCCGTATAGAACTCGGAATTGGATTTTGAGTGCACCCAACAGATGGCGGAGACGCTTTCACGATGTGCTGCCTCCAGCGGGCACGTCCTTATAGGCATTCCGCCGGTACGCGAGTCCCAAACGACTGATTTGCCCGAACGCACACCACCGGCCACGTAGTTCTCATCGCGTGGACAGTAGAGTGCGCGCGTCACTACCTCCTGACAATCGAAAACTGTGAAAGGTTTCAACGGATTATCCAAGTCCCAAATGTAGAATGCATTATCGCTGCCATTTTCGAAATTTTCAAACGGCTTAGACACACTATCCTCCATAAGTTCTTTATGCGCTGAAGTGTGCTGCGCCATTAACTTGCTCAGATCGTTGGGAGCCCAATCGAGAATCTGCACTTTGCGATACGGATTTCGTGGATCGTGAAATATATTGAAACGACGCGATTCAAAGGGTGACTTTATATCCATACCCAACTCAGGTGGCAAATCTTCAAAAAACTCTTGATAGATGTTCACAGCGCTGTTCTGAGCCGCCACATCCATGGTCAGGTGTATAAGATTATTAACCTGTATGCCCCAGCTGTCCTCACGTTCGATTTTCTTGCGGTAACGCATTGTTTGCTCCTCATCGTTGATGTTTACGTCTCTTGGCCAACCGCCTTCATAGTGGTACATGCCATGCTGTGTTAAGGTAACGTTTTCCGTCTCCATTTCGCTCCATGCCTTCTGGTCACTTAGCTGAGTGCCCCTGTGCACCGGATTTCGTAAAATGTAAGAACGTCGTAGACGGCGACTAGGAGTTATACTCAACATTGGCGTCGTGCGATCAGTAAAAAGGCATTGACGTCCAAAATTACGACGCTCACGAGCATAAAGGAATTGATTGTAGGAATGCATGATGATGATTAGCGTTGATGTACAACAAGGAGGCGGTTGCTATTGATGTGGCTTTTAGTATTTAAAAAAGTTTATAAAAATCTATTGATGGCAACAAAATGTTTGACTGCTCGAAAAATATATTTGTTATTTTTGTTGTTGTTGTTGCTGTTTTTTAAGTAGAAAAATCAAAACGTAACAATAAGTACCCAGTTGTGCGAGAAAGCATTTTCAGATACATTACTTCTACACTACTTTTCTTCTAGCAAGCATTTAATTTTTCAAGCATTCAGGCAGAAAATGCATTAAGGGCTATTTTGTTCACAGAGAGATAAATTTATCCCCCAGTTAATTCCATGATTTTTCCTGTTTTTCATTTGTTCACAGTGAGTTAAACATTTAACTCTTCAAGCTGGAGATAAAAATGATGGCGAGATAGCTTAACCCCAGAAACATTTAACTCGTGAAAATTGGTGAGTTAAGATTTATAATTCGCTCTCATCACTCTCATTTTAATATTTTTTATTTACTTGGTGTCCAAATATGTAAACAGAAAAAGCTCTTTTAATTTTTAATTAAATTCTGAAAGAAGAGGTTTGACAAAAAGTTTTTAAAAAATAAAAGAAGAAAAAGGATAACAAAATGGATTTTTTGGTGCACTTTTGAAAGAACTGGATCGACGATGATGACGAAGTGGAAGTGACTTTGCGAGCTGAACGCAGGCAATATAAAATGCAGGAACGCATTGGATGGGACAAATGGGACGAGAATGACTTCGTTTCGATTGACGAAGGCCGCGGTCGCACGGGTGCTGCAATTAATTGAACCATGACCCTGTTCTCATTCGCCTAAAAAAAGGCAGATTAATGGCGTTATTTTGACACTATGCATCTGTCAGGTGTTCTTACTACCGACTTTTTTAAGACCACCTTATTTTGCATTCCGAGAACAGTCAATAAAATGTGCTGTTAAATTTCGGAAAATTCATTACTTTGTAAGTCTTAAATTAAATAGTAACGCAAACAATTACAAATAAGTAAAAGTGAAAAACCAACCAATGCTAAACAAACGTTATTTGCGCTTAAACATAAGAGAACCACGAGGAAAATGACAAACAATGAAACTTCAAAGCAACAGACGTCAAAATGAATCGCAAAATATTTAAAATTTTTGAAAAAGCTGCCTTACGTAACTCGTCACCTTCCCACTTCCCACCTTACCTGTATACGTCAAAACTAATCCGATGCTCCGCCTAACGTAAGGCGCGTGAGAACAGGCTCCATCTCTGCTACATACACGGTAAAAAAATTTTCTACACATAGGGTTGCCACCTACAAATGTTTTATTTTTAGTATTTCAAACATGGGGAAAGAGTTTGGGAGGTTACTGATTTCGAATCTGATGTCAGAATGTTACAATTCAAGATGTTGGATAAAGTTGCCACCTTAATTTTTATTTTTACGAATTCGGGGCTGGCGCGAACTAATGGGTAAAAATGGGTCGCTGAATCCGAATCCGTTGTCAGAATTTCAAAATTCGAAAATTTTTCTACACATAGAGTTGCCACCTAAAAATGTTTTATTTTAAGAATTTTAAACATGAGAAAACAGTATTGGGGGTTACTGATTTCGAATCTGAACTCAAAATTTTTAAATTCAAGATGGTGGATAGGGCTGCTACCTTAAATTTTTACGAATTCGGGGCTGGCAAAAAAAATGGTACACCAAAAATGGGTCGCTGAATCCGAATCTGTGGTCAGCATTTCAAAATTATAAAGTTTTGAAATAATAGGGTTGCCACCTAATAATATGTATTTTTAAGAATTTTAAACATCATTTAACAGTGTTAAGGAGTCACTGATTTCGAATCTGAAGTCAGAATTTTATAATTCAAGATGGTGGATAGGGTTGCCACCTTATTTTTTTGTATTTTTATGAATTCGGGGCTGGCAAAAAAAATGGTATGCCAAAAATGGGTCGCTGAATCCGAATCCGTGGTCAGAATTTCAAAATTATAAAATTATTAAATAATAGGATTGCTTTTACTTTTGAAAATACATATTATTAGACGGCAACCCTATTATTATAAAATTTTATAAGATTGAAATTCTGACCACGGATTCGGATTCAGCGACCCGTTTTTACCCTTCAGTTCGCGCCAGCCCCGAATTCGTAAAAATAAAAAAATTAAGCTGGCAACCCTATCCACCATCTTGAATTTTAAAATTCTAACTTTAGATTCGAAATCAGTGACTCTCTAACACTGTTAAATAATGTTTAAAACTCTTAAAAATGCATATTATTGGGTGGCAGCCCTAACTTCCATCTTAAATTTTAAAACATTGACATTGTATTCGAAATCAGTAACCAGTAACCCCAAAACTCTTTCCTCATGTTTAAAATAAAACATTTTTAGGTGGCAGCCCTATATGTAGAAAAATTTTCGAGTTTTGAAATTCTGACAACGGATTCGGAATCAGCGACCCAGTTTTACCTAGTGTTTCTTCTAGCGTCGAATTCGCAAAAATAAACAAGAAATTAGGTGGCAACTCTATCCGCCATTTTGAATTTTAAAATTCTGACACCAGATTCGAAAGAAGTAACCGGTAACCAATACTGTTTCTTCATGTTTAAAATTCTTACAAAAATGTTAAGTTGGCAGCCCTTTGCGTAGGAAAATTTTAGAATTTTGAAATTCTGACATCAGATGCAAAATCAGCGATCCGTTTTTACCTAGTGTTCACTTCAGCCCCCAAATTTGCAAAAATAAACCAAAAATCCCAACACATTTTTTAATTAATGAGCAACACTCTAACATTCCAATAGAAATCGATATAAACTGAGAGCAAATTTATGCTCTAAGCATAAAGCCGGTATAAAATGTGTTAATAGTTATCCCCGAATTAAATCATATTTATACCCGCGGAATAATTTTTCACGCGGAATACGAAAAGGGTGTTTTCATTTTTAAGGTAAAGCTCAAGGACATTTTGATAATTTTTAATGCAAATTTCTCGATAAACCGTTGATGAACAAATTTGCATTAAAAATTTCCAAACTGTTCTTGAGTCATATCTTAAAAATGAAAACTCCCTATTTCGATTCCGCGTGAAAAATTATTCATAATAGAATGTGAATTTTGAAATAAAAATATTTTTTTTTTATTGAATATAATCCCTCCAGGAAATGTGAGCCTTCCCGGATGTTACCAGGAACATTCCATGGAATGTAGGAAGCATTCCCCTTTGTTACACACTCCATTGCTTTTTTTACATAGCATGTCATTAGAGGGAAACATTCCTCCCCGCTGTGTTAAAAAGTCATGTGGAAACATTCCTCTCCGCTCTCTTAAAAAGTGAACTGGAAGCAGTTTGAAAGTTAAAGTGGAAACATTCCTTTTCCTTTTTATCAAAATGCCCGGCCAGGATTCGAACCCGGAACCCCTGAGCGTTAGTCAAGCACGCTACCACTAGACTATCGAATTCTACAATAAGCGGCTGAAAAACAATGATATTAATATTTTCTATTGTCATTGCTTGACAATAAATAAAAGTTTCCACATGTATTCCGATTTTTCCTGGAGGGAATTTCAACCAACGTCAATACAATTATATGATCCTTCAATAATTTTATACCATTCTCTGTAATGATTTCCCGAAAGCTCTGCAAAATACTGTTCCACAACTGTAATAGCTTCTTCTTTCAACAAAAACGCTTTCCACGCAAAAATGATTTTGAAGTTTCTGTAATAATAAAACGAAGAATAATAATAAATGCGTTGTGATATTTAGGTAACACTGCATTTTATTCATGTACTTTGTATATTTTATTCATGTACATTCATGTATATATGTATCTTCAACATCATTGTCAACTTTACATCATAATCTTCATAAATTTTTGTAAGCATAATTTCTATATACATATGTATAGTTTATTGATTTTGATTTAGTATTTTTCTTAAATGTCATAATTTGTTTTTTTTTTCGTTTGAGAATTCGACTTCTTCATATCTACATACATACATATACTCGTATATTTTAGTTTTTTTTTAAATTTCATATGTAGCAAATTTCTTATGCCTTTTTTTAAAGCAGCAATAATTTTAAGCAGTTTCAAGTCGTTTTAGTAATTTATACGAGTTCATTATTATTTTTTGCAAAAAATAGGAAAATCATTATATATCATTATCATTAAAATATGTTTCTTAAACATTAGATTTACAAACACTTATCCATCAAACTATATTCATCTTTGCTATTGCTGTTTTCTTTTTACTTAATATTTCATATATTTCGTGTTAAAAATACAATATTTTGTTTACAACTATACAAAAAGTTGTTTAGTTATCATTTAGCTCATCGTTCGGTTGCATTTAAATTCATTTTTTACACGCATTTAGACATTGTAATCATCACATTTTATTGTAAGTTTTTTTTCAGTGTAAGACAAGCAGAAGCAGAGTTAATGCTTTGAGAGAAAATAATTTTGTTATATAGAAGAGTCGGGAAAACCAGTTTTTAACTAATATCGAAACGATATTAAATATTAAATTATATATAGTAAAACCGCATTTACGATCATTCAAAAATAGTCGTTAGAATATTCGTTAATTGTTATCGTTTGTTGCTGTATTTCGTTAAACAATTTTTTGTCAATTTCTTTTTATGACTATATACATAGATCATTTAAGAATTAATAAAAATCTTACGAAAATTAAAATTAAAAGTTTAGTATAAGGTATAAATAATGGAGTAACAAATAATTAAAGCAGCTGCTTTGAAAAGTTTTCAAACACTCTTTGTTTTGTCTTAAATTTAGAAGAACTTCTCAGATAGGTATGATTTTTTTGCTCTTATAAAATAAATTCTTTAATAATATTTAGGTCCTTACCATAAACAATATTTCTCCAATGTTTTAAATCAAATTTGGCTTTTGGTTTTTTTTTTATAACTTAAAAGAGATGCATCGATTTCATTAAAATTTTCTAACTTTATGATTTTTTTGATTTTTTTATTTTTAATTTATTCAAAATATTTTAACATTACTTTAAAGCCAATTTTTCTGGTGTTGTTCAAATTGAAGTTATATTTAAAGCATCGAAAACTTAACCCTTAAAGGAAACAAACATTATTATAGAAAATTATTAATACAATTTTTTAAGTTAACATACATTTTTTTCATAGTTATAAAACTTGATTTTAACTTTTATCTTATAGATATATCTTCACTGTGGCAGACTTTTAAAATATACATATACATTTTTGAGAGTGACTAATCAGAAGAGTTTATTAACAGTTTTTGAAAAATGATATACAATATTAATTTTATTCGTATGTTTTGTTTAAGTGCATTTTAGTTTTATTTTAGTTTATTAATATTTTTCAAAAACTAATTGAGAATATTAATTTTATTCGTATTTTTTTTTATTCTGCTCTTCCATTTTGATTTCATTTCGATATTTTCGAGTTTCTTATTTCTTAATAACATTTATTTCAAGAATTTTAAAAAAGTTTTGCAAAGAAATTGATAGAAGTTAAGTTGAAAATTTTCCAAAATGCTCATAAACCGTTGTGATTAGTCACTCTTAGTTTTGTGTTGCATAAATTTAAAAAACTATTTCATTATTGCGTTAATTATAAAAATGTCTAATAATTAGTGGCAGCTTAAAAATAAACTACAACATTTTATTAGTTGTTTTTCTATATTATTAATATTTAATAACATGATGAAGATCGAAAAATAACAGTGTAACTTATAATAGAGCTTAGCTAGCAAAAGTTTTGCAATTTTCTTATTTGTAAGAAGTCAGAGAATATTTTAAAATCAATAACAACTCTTCAGGCAACTGTCTTCTTTTACATACTTAATCTACTCTCTGTTTTTGTGAATCGTTACAGAGAAAGCAGCCATAAGTCATAAATTTGTTTTAGTTTTAAGTTGTTATTTAAATTATATATCAACCGATTGAGCAAGTGTAAAATCTAGGGCTCATTAAAGACTGGTATTAAAAATAAGGGTTTCTTGTACGATTTTTTTTTTTAAAATTATGTGTTGGTTTCTGTTTTAAGTACTCTAGAAACAGGAATTTCATAGGCTTACGCAAGCCTACCCATAAAATGCACGTGCCAGCTTAAGTAATTGTAAAAACAAATCAAACGACCTTTTTGATTTACAAATTTACTAAACATTTCGGAAACAGAGTCCGAGTAAAAATGAAATCGAACAACAGCAACCGAAAAGCGGTCGAACAAAGGCCAAACGACGGTCGAATATGGGCCGGACAGTGATCATACAAGGGTCGGACATGGTCTTCAATAATTTAAAATCTCACTCATTCGAACAGTGGCCGAACACTAGGCGAACGGTGACAGTTTTGAAACAACAATCTGTCATGAATTTTGCCTTCGCGCTTATGTCAAAACAAAAACATGTTTACACAAAAACATGTTTACACAAAAACAATACTCTTTGTCCACATTAAAAGCAATCACATTCTTTGTTCAAAAAATTTGCTGAAGCGCTTATGCAACATATGCATGCGCAAATATTAAAATAAAAAATTCTTGACGTTGCTCACGCAGATAGTCCCATTTGCTCTTGAAAGAATTGAAGGGCTTTTTGCAAGAACGTAGTTAATCACACGACTTCCAAATTGATTTCTGATGTCCATTTTATAACTTGATGTTATACCAACATTCGCTAAAGAGCTAACGGATTTTTTCCGATAAATTCCGAAGCTAGACGAACAACTTCATGTTTTCATACAAACGTATAGATATATTTTTAAAATTTTTAATTTTTTTTTAAAGTTGCACAACATACTCTAACAATAAGCGCTTCAATTGTTTTTGCACATGTGTGTTAGGTTGGCCGATTTGATGAAATTAAATTTTTATATGGATTTGTTTAAAGAACTAAAAAACACTTTGACATTTTTGTAATTTTTTCACAATTTTGTACTGGAACCCACTAATCGTGTTTTTTTTAACCGGTGCCAAGAATGAGATCCTCGGCTCAAAAAACTTCACCATGAAAATTTTTAACAAAATCGATCGATCGAAAACAAAGCACTTCAAGAGTAAAACAAATTGGATTTTCTCTATCGGCTATTTTTTACTAACATAATAGTTGTTACTTTTCTCTAAGAGAAGTAAAATTTGTTTACTCTCTCAATTCTCTAAGGTTGCGGCCAGAGTGAACGCCGATCGTACAGGATGGCAGACAGGCTCAGGTCGACATTGTGAACAAACGAGATAAAAGTCAGCTTAGCTATATTTCTATCTCGCTTGTTCGAATGTTCTACAGTCCTGCGCCTGTCCAAAAGCCCAAACAGAACCAATTTCCGTCGTGGCTGGCAGATTCGCCTTAAAGCTAAGTATGCTGTAGAAGCGAAAAGAAATCTTCCATAAGAAATACATTGCGTTTTTGACATTGAAAAGGTAGCGAAATTTTTTTTCGTTGGTTAGTATGCTGTTGAACCGAAAAATTTGTTCAATGCAGCCAAGTTCACAACCATGATTGGAGAGTTAAAATGTCAAAACTTCGCTGTCTTTTATGTCTGTACATTTAATTGGCGTGGAAATTTAACATTCAACAAGAATGTTCAACTAACACATCCAACAAACACGCTATGGTAAGTATGTGTTAGTGTTGAGTCTACACCAAAATTTCGCGTGTAGAATTAAATGCCTAAAAATTTTCGTTCCTACAGCATACTAAGCTTAAAAAAGAATTCATGAAACTGTATGCAGTCGCCAAAAATTAATTTGCCGGGCGAATCTGTGGCAGAAAACGCCAGAATAGAATCTTTCTCTGACGGCCAGCAGCTCTCTCTCTAAGTGACATAAATGCTGCCATATTTTTGCTAAGGATTAGGTATCATAGTAAAAACTCACTGATATTTAATTAATTTTTACTATGATCTGACGTCCAAGTTATGTGTCTGCATTGCATTCATGGGAATTCAAAGCAAAATATAACAGGGGCATTCACGATGTGGTGTATTTGGCCTTGTATTGTGTATTTTTGATAAAATCGATATTTATAGTAAATTTTGCAAAATTACAAAAACAAAATGCACAGTGACAAAAATAACTCGAGGGAGCTCTGTTATATTCTTTGTAAATTTAATTTTGTATTAGATCAGCTGATCGCAAAAGCATTTCTACTCGGTATGGAGGAAGCTACCGGCTACGCTGTGAGTTTATTTAATAAAAATTAACATAATATAGTGTTTCGTTTAAATTTTTGTATGATTTCATTTAGTTAAATGATGATTGAAATGTATATTTCCAAACAAAAGTACAAACAAAAATTAGCTGATTTAAAAAAAAAACTATACTTTAGTGAAGTGAAGTTCACAACAAGTTGCAAGTATTGTAAATTTTGTCAAAATTTCTCACAAATAAGCCAGATCGTAAATACCTTTAATATAATTTGTACCATTCCCACAATGAAACGCAACCCTGATTCGACAACAGCCACCGCTCCAATTCCGGACGGGTTCTCAGCGAATTTCGCCAAGAGAGGACAGTCAACCGCTTTGGTTCTGCTCGTGCTCTGAATCAGCTTTCACTCTGGCCGCAACCTAAGCGTAGTGTTACATTCCGCTTGTAAAAATTTGTCGGTGATGACATTGTAATTCACAACTGTAAACGGGAAAAAAAATCTTGTTTGTGCTCATATCTTAAACGTGCTCACATTATTTTCTTTTCATTGTTCAAACAACCGTTTGACTTTATTCGTGTTTTCTAGCAGGTAGTTCTGCAAGTGTGTTTGTTCTGCAAGTGTGTTTGTGAAATTATAAATCTTTATGTTTAAACCAGAACAAAGTTGTATGCATAAATAACCAAGGGTTATGAAATATTAGTTCTGAAGTGATCTATAAAAGGAAACAAAGTCTTTCATTAAATTGCAAAAAAAATTGTCAAAATAATTTGTGGCGTCATTTGCTTTTGTTTGCTTCTTTTCGGTTTGTTTTCTTTCGTTTTCGTTGTTTTTGGCGTAGAGAGGGTTTTCGTTCAATTTATTTGTGTTCTCTCCAGTTTTGTGCGTCATTTTTTGTTCTCTTCTATATTGTGCATACCTACTCCCATCGTCGCTTACTTTGGAAGGTAGCTGTCATCAGTGTTTTAGTGGCCATGTTCGAACAAATGTAATTGAGAATAGCAAACAGACTTCGGAGGCCCCGCAGCTACATTGTATTTAAGAAATAATTGATTACGTCATGTGTACATTTACCACTGGGATCATAATACTACCACAGAGGCTATATTATACAGAGGTATCAATTGGAATTTCACTCAATTTACGTTGTACAAGCGTCAGGAAGATAGAAGAACAAGTCAAAAATAATTATGCTTTTGCCTCAGCAGTTGTTTCATGCGCATTTTTAGAGAAGTATAGGTAGCGTCAAAACGAACGCTGAGGCAAAGCATAATTATTTTTGTTTTTTTCTTCTATTCTTCGGATTTTTGTACAATGAAACTTGAGTCGAAGTCGAACTGGGACCTCTGTATAATATAGCCTCTGTGATACTACGTTTATATTGAGCCAAATGACTCATTTGAAATGAGTCATTCAAAAGGGTTTACATTAGTATTTTTTTGCGAAAGTATCTCATATTGTTTGATAGCTGGTGTTTGTTGTTGTTTTTTTGTATTTTTTGTTTGACGTTTTCCTTTGATTTTAGTGTGTTCGGTACTTTTTATTCATTCTCCATTGAAAGCGTTCGAAGTAGTTTGTAATAAGTTTTAATAACGTATCCAATCTCATTCATTTGCTTCAAATGAGTTGAATTGCAACTGAGAATTTGTTGAAACGAAATGAACAAAATGAAACGCCAAATGAAACGAAATGAGATGATTTCGTTTCTCATTTGGCTGAATGAGCTGAAATTTAGCCCGATGTAAAAATAGTATAAGATACTTTAAATATCGTATTGGCGCTAAATTGAGTGTAAAAATGTACTTAACTCAACTCTTGTTACGGGGTTGTCTTTAGTGCGACATTTTTTTTAATGACATCTCATGGAATGAGCCAAATATGAATACAAATTTTATACCCTATAGTTTCAAAGGTAATTTAAAAAAATAACCAACGCATAATACACGTCATTAATGTCCAGCAATTACGAAATATAGTAAGTTAATATAAACTTTAAAATTATTGTGCAAATCCACAGTAGTATCAACTTAGTTAAATTAGTTGGAGTTGTAAATTATGCTACTTTCAAAGCCATCATAATTATTAACCAAACTCAAAGCTTTTAACTGTTTCATAATTTATACATTGGAATATACTTTTATTTCATTTTCAAATAATGTTCGTGCTAAATAAATATTTGGTTAGTTGGTTCTAAAAACTCATTTAAAAATCTCTTAAATTTAAAACGCCTAGAGCTATAAAACTGCAAATTTGTATTTTTTAAAACAATAATTTTTTTTGTGAATTTTCAGTTCTGAAATAAATACTTAACAAGAACTAGCTTAAAGTTAGCAAATATATAAATTCATAAAACTACAAAAAATCATGAATATTTTTAGGCTTTACTTCAAAAATAATTTCAATATCACCGCTATCCCAAGTTTGTTAAATTTTTTTGGGACAAAACTTTTACAACACAATAGCTTACAAGGAGAAGAACTTTAAAAATTGAGCTGGTGGTACTGGCTGTGATACCACCAACTCACCACCGGCTTCCATCAAGCGTTGTTTAAAATCAGGACATTGATCGATAATGCAAGGATGTCCATCGGAGGGCCAAAATAAGCAGCAAAGTAGCGACACAACGACAACACTTCGGCATATTTATAGTCGTCATTGAGTCCATAGGTACGACGCAGCTGATGATAAAGCTTCTTCCAGTCCTTGACATCGCCCATCAGCTTTAATTTGTTAAGATCTAGAATAAAATTAATTTGCTTTTGATTGAAATGAAAACGCGTGAGTTCACGCCAAATGCGTTGTTCCGAAACAAGGGCAGCCATCAGAGTCCAGGCATCGGCAGAGGCCTGAAATAAAAAATCAATCGTTTTGAAGTTGAAGAAAAAAATTCAGGAAAAATTGGTAGCCCTGGACAATAAAATACTTACCTCCAGGTCACGATGATCAGCAATTCGTAGTATTATTTCTCGAACGCACTCTTCTGGCAGCTGATGCAGTTTTGGACGTATTTCGGGACCAGGCTGAAATAATTTCAATGAAAGGAGTGTCAGAAACAGTTTTCAAGGCAAGGAAAATTTCTTAAATATTTGTACGAAAACGTACCCTCCGGAATTTTTGTGAGCGTATGGAATAAAAAGGTACACAAAAAAGTACACAATCGCAGACGTCTTAAAAATATTTTATCGCTCTCGGCCACGATCGCGTACATTTTGTTAAAAATTTGAAATGAGATCTAATTGCGTGTACCTTCGTAGATGAGAAAGCAAATTTAACTGTTAATGCTCATGAGATCAGTTTTAAGACATATATGGCAATAAATGAAAAGATTCTCAGGAATATTTATGGGTTGTTTAGACATCTTTGACAAAAATCGATAGTTCTATGGCCAGTAGGTTCCATCTGGATTATCTATGGGGTCATTAAAACTTTTTGGGGCTTAGTGGACTTCTTCGGCAAAAATCTATTATTATTTTACAAACAGGTTCCACAGGGATTTTATATGGAAGAAGTTGGGTCATTGCAGTTTTTTTAACTCTTTTAACTTCTATGACATAAATCTATGATCTTTAAAAAAATTAGTTCAACTTGGATTATCTTGAAAATGTTGGGTTTTGTGAACTTTTTGGACAAAAAAACTATGATTTTTTAATAAAGAGGATCCACTTGGATTATGTATAGAACGAGTTGAATCATTTTGACTTTATTGGGCTCTAAGGGCTTCTTCGGCATATAGGTTCTCCTATCTTTACTTGTTAAGGGTTTGTGGACTCCTTCGGCAAAAACTAGGATTTTTTGGCGAAGAGAATCCACTTGGATTATCTACTGAATTAGTTGGATCCTTTTAATTTTATTGGGTTCTAAGCGCTTCTTCGGGAAAAAAATCTATGATTTTTTACAAACAGGTTCCTATCTTTGGAACTAGTTCGATCGCAGCAAGTTTTTTAGGATTTGTGGACTTCGTCGACTAAAACTAGGATAGAAAGTAAAAACCTTTATTTTCATATAATTTTTTTCTCATTCTTAGGTATCGATGTTTCATGAAAAAGTCATTGTACTAAAAATTATTGTACCAAAATATAAACTGAGCCAGCCAAACGTGTGAGGTTAAGTTTGAAGAAACTTGTGGTAGACAAAAAAACTAAATAGATTACTATAAGGAAAATTTAATATAAACCAAAAGGTTTGTAATTGCTCTAGACACAGCTGCATTCTTAGAGATAAATGGGGCGTTCAAACTTATATAGAAAATTTTGAAACAAAACTCAGTTTTATTAATAGTCTGGTATGAAAAATTAGATTTGTAGCCATAACTTTTGATTGGCAACAGATATTGGGGTAATTTTTTCACTAATTTATTTTTGAGACGTGAATTTTTTTTAAAAATATAAAAACCACATTTTGGAAAAAATAAATTTCGCGAAAAAAATCAAAGGGAAAAAATGACGTATAAAACCAAGATTCTTGAATAAAAAAATGTTTTTGTAAGAACGCAGTCTTTTGGTGCATAAATTGTCCTTGTAGGATGTATGGTTTGGGAGTTATGAAAAAAACAGATGTTTTGGCCTACTATTACTCCAAGAATAGGTTCTACAACTCCTAAACTATAAGAGAAAGAGAAAAACGCATTTCGAAATAGAAGTAACCTGCCTTAAGGACGATGCCATGACGATCATTTTAATGCATAAATAGTCCTTGTCTGAGTTATGGCTAAAAAACAAAAAAAAAACTAGAAAATCACCAAAAATGACGTATAAAACTAAGATTCTTGAAAAAAAATATTTTTAAGAATGCAGTATTGTGTGTATATGTATTACAAACATTTTGGTGCATAAATTGTTCTTGTAGGATGTATGGTTTGCGAGTTATGACGAAAAAACCAGATATTTTTGGCCTTCTATTACTCCAAAAAGGTGTTCTACAACTCCTAAACTATAAGTGAAAGAGCAAAAAGCATTTCGACATAGAAGTAACCTGCCTTAAGCACGATGCCATGACGATCATTTTAATGCATAAATCGTCCTTGTCTGAGTTATGGCTAAAAAACAAAAAGAAAAAAAACTAGAAAATCACCAAAAATGACGTATAAAACTAAGATTCTTAAAAAAAATGTTTTTTGTAAGAATGCAGTCTTGTGTGTATATGTATTACAAACATTTTGGTGCATAAATTGTCCTTGTAGGATGTATGGTTTGCGAGTTATAACGAAAAAACCAGATATTTTTGGCCTACTATTACTCCAAAAAGGTGTTCTACAACTCCTAAATTACAAGAGAAAGAGCAAAACGCATTTCGAAAAAGAAGTAACCTGCCTTAAGGACGATGCCATGAAGATCATTTTAATGCATGCATCGTCTTTGTCTGATGTGTATTTTGGTTTTTATGGGAAATTTATGACGAAAAAACGAAAAAAAAAATTCACAAAAAAGGACATATGAAATTAACATGTAATATAATTTTTCTTTCAAGGATGCAGTCTTGTAGGCAGAGGCTTAACAAACATTTTGGTGCATAAATCGTTCTTTTATGATTTATGGTTTGGGAGTTATGGCTTAAAAAAAAACTAGAAATCACCAAAAATTACGTCTAAAATAAGATTTTTGAAAAAAAAATATTTTTTGTAAGATTGCAGTCTTGTGTGTATATGTATTACAAACATTTTGGTGCATAAATTGTCCTTGTAGGATGCATGGTTTGCGAGTTTAGCCTTGTTGTTTTGATGATAAAAACAGTAAAATAATTTTTGCGCTTAACTGGAAGAATTTTTGCAAATAAATGCTATGTTCTATGAAAGGTAACCAGATGTGCAATTTTTAATTGATTTCATTTTTACAACAAAAACCATTTTTGAGTCATTTTTTGAGTAAAAAGTCAATATCTTAGACCTTTTTTGACAAAATCATAAGACATATATACACTGATTTAACGATACAGTTGAACCTATTTTTGTGAAGTGATTTTATTGAACTTTTGAACAAAAAAAATTTGAATGAAATATATTAATGGACAGCGGAGATATTTGCATCGGAAGACCAATTTTTGATTTTCAAGTCGTTTTTTCTCATTCTTAGGTAACGATGTTTTAAGAAAAAGTCGTTGTACTGAAAATTTCTACAATTTCGAATATATGTGAGTGTTTTTGATGTCAAAGAAACAAAAAAATTTAAAATTGAATGCACAAAAATTCTGATTGAAAAAAAGTATTATAATAACAAAATTACCGTTAGTTGAAAAAATTCTGAGGGGGCGTGCCAAAAACTAAGTATGTAACAATTTAATCTAGGATGCACTTACTTTGTATATCTGTTTGAGCGAAATCCGTTGCGCCGTTTAAAGGCCGTATAAAGGCCAAACAAACAAACAAACAAATAAACAGAAAATGAGTTTAATTACCATAGATTATAAAAAACAAATTCTATTGTTTAGAATTATATATGAGCTTAAGCCAAAATTGATAACAACTCCTGTAACTCATCTTATGAACGGTCTCATGAGCATTAATCGTCTCATTTGTGTACTCTACAAATATTTTAATCGTTTATTTTATTGCTTTGAGACGTTATAAAAGGTACGCGAGCGTGTACGAAAAAGCAGACCTTTCCGTGCTCTGCTAAAAACTCAAATTTTTAAAGCATTTTCTTTTGTAACTGCAATTTTTATCAGCTAACCACTCTTCGTTTATTAAAATTTGTAAAAAAACAATTATTTTTTTTTGTTATTTACAACACATACAGAAAATGTCATTCAAGCTCTCAATTGTTTCTATTAATCATCTAATTTTGCCTCAACCTTTTTAACATTTTCATTGCCATTTCCGTATCTATCTGATGCACCCTAACAAATGATTTGATTTTGCCACTCACCTCTTTTATTTCGATTTGACTAGCAACCGTTTGAATTCGTTTTATCGTTTCCACATGTTCCGCCCAGAGATTTGTGCTGCCCAACGGTTTGCCCCAACATTTTTGATTTTCCTGATACACAATATTTTGTAGTTGCAACGCTAGTCCACGAAGCACGTTGATATGTTGTTGACTGTCGTTGACTGCAGTTTCGATGAGGTGTAAAAATAGAGAGAAAGGGAGAAAAGATCGAAAAAAAATTATGTAATGAGAAAATCAAGTTTTCCGTTTTCAATTGCAATTCACTGGTTTACTTCCTTTCAACAATTAGATTAGCTAAATTTGTGTTATGGTAAGCATAATGGACATTGTCATGGTCACTATTTTATAATGGTAAATGTTAATAATGCCTTGGTATATGGGCATTTCCAAACTGGCGTTACATACACAAACAAATCTCGAAGGTAGATTCAAACGATATTTGCGGTCACTTTACCGTCAATACAATTGTTGTTGCACAGTAACTATTACTTCGTTTGAAATGAGCAATCAAAAATTTTGACAGTAAATCTTATCTTTTCGAACAGTTAAAGTTAATATTTATTTCGTCGAACATATTTTTTTCACATATTTCCAAATATGTTCTAAAAATATCTAAAGTAAAAGTTGGGTTGAGTAAGCTGATGTGTTTTGAGAAACGAATACAAAATAAATATATTGCGAAATAAATGTATGAGTTCTTTATCAGTATTACAGTAGACACACTGTTCAAATTGATACTGAACAACTTTTGCAGTAAAACTACTGTAGAACTGTAACCTAACAAGTTTTACAGTAAATCCACAGTTACAATTGTTATTCAACAGTTTGTGTAGTACACTCAAAAATATTTGTGTGTAAATATTACTAATAACTGCGTCCATTCTACGAATTTTATTTGTAGTTTTCAGCCACGAATAGGATTCGTAGAATCGACGTATATTAGTACATATTACGAATATTTTATTCGTCTTCTAAAAAAAAAAATTCTGTCTGAGCTGGGGTTTGAACTAAAGCTCTGCAAAGAAACATCCAAGTACACCAGTTATGTGTTTTTATTTTTTTTATATCTTCTTGTATCTGTTTCGCTCTCTAAGCATTGAGTATGCATGGAATATTTCTCTTTTAGATAACGATGGAATAGGTATGAGAGAGTGAAATTACCAAGTATCAAAAATACTAGTTTGAGCACATACAGAACAAACAGATATATCGATAATACTGTTATCTTTATTTGGAACATCTGGAGTATGTGACGTAGCAAGCATTAAGAATAAAGAGCGAAATAAACAACAAAAAAAGAAACAGTTTATATAAGTAATGCATTTAAGTACTTTTTTATGTTTTAAATTTGCCAAAAATACGAAATACGTCCATTCACAGAAAGTCACTCACCATTACTTTTTTTTAGTAGAATAGAAATAGAAAAACACAACATCAATACAAAGAGAACGATCTGGAATATCCATATTGAATGGATATATCCATTTAAAAAAGAGTTAAAACAGATACTCCACTTAGTGGAACAGATAAAGAGAAAAAAAGCTTACACTACACTGAGAGTCAGAGAAAGAGATGATAAGCTCTCTGCTCATTCCATAGCATATAAGCATATGTTCAGTTCTACTCCTTGTTGTATTTGTACCAATATTATCAGTTTTTTACTTTTTATATCTGTTTGTACAAGTAGAACGGATGGTTCGCTGCAGACCTTTAGTTTAAACCTCGAACGATTTCGGTTTTCAATTTTTTAGATTCTACTAATAATTCGTACATTCTACTAATAATTCGTACGGTCAGCCTAAGAATGAATTGTTTCTACTAATATTATTTTTCATTCGTAAATAGTACGAAAGCATAAGTAAATACTACGAATGTAATGAAAGAAATTACGAAGTTATTCGTACGAGAAATTTACGAATATTATTATTTATATGTACACAATCATTCGTACAATGCACTAATACGATTTGATTTATTTTTGTTTACGAATATCATTAGCATATAAATCAAATATATTCGTTGATACTACATCAGGTAATAGAAAAATTTTACGAATGAATTCGTAAAGATATCACAATAAAAATACTTTGTATGGTGTACGAATATTTGTAGAATGTAATTTTTTGAGTGTAGAGCTATTGTAAATTTGTTAGCCAAGAAGTTTTTCTGCGGTAGACCTACCGTAAGACTGTTACTCAACAAGGTTTACAGTAGGTTACAATTTCTTAACGGTCGTATCGTGAAAAAGAAGGAAGTGCCACTTTAGTGCATACTACAAAACTCTAATAAAGATTAAGGCTTGACCAAAAAATAAGATCTACTTGTTTTCAGCGTCATATGCTTCAGATGAGTTTATTAGCACATATGTCAAAAATCATATGGAACGAAAACAGTTGGTCACAGCTGAATCAATCAAGACTACTGAAGAGGAAATGTCGCTATTTCCGAAACAGGCTGTCTAGTCTGCTGTGTGATTGACTTTATACAGCGTTGTTATTGTTGTTGGTGTTGCTTTCTTTCATCGAATTACTTGACCTAAAGCTAATAAAATCATAACCTGGTAAAATTCACAATTTTCATCGTTTGACTCCTTTGCAATCGACAGGTTAGCGTTCGCATCGGTAGAATTTACTGTACATTTGTTCTGTGTATGATTTGTACGAAAAAATATTAAAAAAATATAATGAAAAAGTCTAATTTTTAAAAAGGTTTTTATATATTTGCGTAGTTAATAAGTAGCAGTATATTATGTTAAAACAATGATAGCAATCAACCTTAAGGATTTAATTTTTAAGCAATTAAAGTAATTTTTTCATTATCTTTAGCCAATGCTTTTAATTTTTACTAAAACAAAAAAGTTTACGAAACATTTACAAAAAAAAAACACAACATTTGTGAAACAGTGCAGACGATTTGATTATAAAAGTAAATTAATTTTTGCATAAATTTCTTAAAGTAATAAAAAAAAATTAAAAAATATAAAAAAATAATTTTTTAGAATTATGTGTCATCATTAATTTTTTATTAAAATTTTTCTTTTCGATAATATCATAAAATAATAAATTTTTAATAAGTTTTAATTTTTTGGTCACGGTAGACTTTTCTGTGGAAATGCCCATATGTGAAAGTTTCGACAAATAGTTTATAAGGGGAATAAGTCTTTCAACATCGATATTTGGGACCTTACGGTCAACCTTATATCGCTTATCACTTTTTAAAATCAAAGATCTATAAATCAAATAACACTGGCCAGCAAATCAGAAACTTTTTTCTATTCTCTTTCTATTTTGGGGAGTCGTTTGAAGGCTTCGGGATCTCCTTTTTACGAATATGAACTCGGTTCTTCTCAAAATACTCAAAATACAGAACGTAAAAGGTTTTTAAAACTATTTTGTACCAAACCACATCCTTGCGTTGTATGTACTACTTCCCCTTTTTAACAACGAATGGACGAATGGTCATCATTGATTTTTTCTCACAAAGTTAAGATTTTTTTCAAAATGATATAACGGCATTTTGTATCTTTAGTTGTCATGGCTTTCGTGGACTTGTCTAGGGGAAGGTTCATCATAACCTCCTCTGGGCACATGTTATTCCTAGATAGGCTAGTCTCTAGGGCAGATCTGGGTTGTAATGATTCCTTTTTAGCTTAATTCCACCGCAATTTCCAGCTAGTCTCTAGGGCATAGCTGGGTTGTAATGATTCCTTTTTAGCTTAATTCCACCGCAATTTCCAGTTCTTTAAAAATAGGAATTGGTAATTGTACATCTCAATTCCTCAGGAATTTAATTGGAAAAACTTCTCAATTACATTACATGAATTGAAATTGGTAATTGAACATCTCAATTCCTCAGGAATGGAATAGGAAAAAAATTGCCAGTTCCATTAAAGGAATTGCAATTGGTAATTGAAAACCTCAATTCCTCGGAATGGAATTGGAAAAAAATTGTCAATTCCATTACAGGAATTGTAATGGGTAATTGACCACTGCAATTCCACAGACTTTACTTTTTTTCTTATAAACTCCTTTCCAAAAGACAAGTCTTTTTATCAGTATTTACTACAAAAACAGAATATGTGTCCATTTTATTGAGATATTTTATTAATTATATGAAAAATATCAATAAATTATTATTTCACAATGAAAGGAAGGCGCACTAGCTGCCAGGGCTTTTGGCTCTCCACTTCATTTATTCTTAATTAAAAGTTTCAGAGATAACTAAAAAAAAAATCTAATGTACATAATTGGTTTTCGTAAAATTAAGGTCTCAAAGTCATAACTGCGGGCAGTAGAGCACATTGAACAAATTAAAACGTTAAATGGCAGTTAACCAATATTTTCCACAATTAATTTTCATGGCAAACGTTTGAATCACGTTTGGCCAACCGGATGTGATGCTGTCAATGCAACGGTTATGTCCATATTTTCATTTTTCACTTCCAATCAACTTTAAAAATAAAACTCACCATGTGAAGCTACCTCTTCGACCATTTGTAGTAGTTGCCGCTGTGCGCTGCCAGACAAATTGGCAATGCCTTTATGTGCCACCAGGAGACGCAGCAAAGCACAAATATAATGAAAGCGCCGTCGATCGCGCACTGAACTGCGGAAATCGAGACGTCGAACAGCCTCGCCGAGACCATTAAAACCGGCTATTTCACGTGTACAACGTATCGTGATGTGGCAGTGCGGTGGAATCGTGTCAATCTCTTCATCATAGCCATCGTCCGAAGAGGAGGATAAGCTGCAAATAAACAAAAATAAACACAAAGTAAATTAGATAAAAATCAAATAAGTACGGATTACGGTACAAACAAGAAAAATGAAAGTAAAGCGTTGATTTATTTCCGGTGGCAATCGAAATCAATTTTGTCTTTTTGCAAAGTTTCCATTCCAATTTTTATTGGGCGGAAAGAAGATGTGATATGTATCAAGTTTTTTTGTATGATTAAACTTGGGCTGAAGTAGTTTTTTAGATTTTTAAGATTTGCCTACATTAAGTCAATCATTTGTTATTTTAATAAATGCACACAATCAAATCAAGTCTAAATGAGTCAAAATAAATTAAATTAAATCAAATTCTTCAAATCATATTAAATCAAAATACTTTATGTCACATCACACTAAATCGCATCAAATGGAAAGGAATTAAATAAAAACCACAAGAAACTTAATCAAATCAAATCAAGTCATATAAATCACATCGTTTAGTGACATCAAATCAATCAAAATAAAAAAAAATCAAATCAAATCAAATCAAATAAAATCAAATCATATAAAATAAAACAAAATAAAATAAAATAAAATAAAATAAAATAAAATAAAATAAAATAAAATAAAATAAAATAAAATAAAATAAAATAAAATAAAATAAAATAACATAAAATAAAATAAAAAATAAAATAAAATAAAATAAAATAAAATAAAATAAAATAAAAAAATAAAATAAAATAAAATAAAATAAAATAAAATAAAACAAAATAAAATAAAATAAAATAAAATAAAATAAAATAAAATAAAATAAAATAAAATAAAATAAAATAAAATAAAATAAAATAAAATAAAATAAAATAAAATAAAATAAAATAAAATAAAATAAAATAAAATAAAATAAAATAAAATAAAATAAAATAAAATAAAATAAAATAAAATAAAATAAAATAAAATAAAATAAAATAAAATAAAATAAAATAAAATAAAATAAAATAAAATAAAATAAAATAAAATAAAATAAAATAAAATAACATAAAATAAAATAAAATAAAATAAAATAAAAAAAATAAAATAAAATAAAAAAATAAAATAAAATAAAATAAAATAAAATAAAATAAAATAAAATAAAATAAAATAAAATAAAATAAAATAAAATCAAATCAAATCAAATCAAATCAAATCAAATCAAATCAAATCAAATCAAATCAAATCAAATCAAATCAAATCACATCAATTCGTATCGAATCAAACCGATTCTTAAATTTTAATAAACATTAAAAAACTTATATTATCACATAACATCACATCATTATATCGAATCGAATCGAATCGATAAAAATAAAAATTAAATCATATCAGACCAGGGACCGTAACGGTTATGATTTTTTTCGAAAAAGTCAACAAATAATCGTTATTTTTTGACAAATTTCATTTCGATCAAAAATATAAGTTAAAATTTTATTTATTCTTTTACATCTACATTCGTAACATTCTTGCATAGAGATAAAAACATTGCTATCGATCTCCATATCGTTGCATTGCACCGCTTAGTTGCTTATCGTTGCACATTCAGTTTTCATTTATTTTGCAAACGACTGGAACAGCAACTGCAAGCTGATGATATAGGAATTCAAATATGACTTTCACTTTTAATTGAAAAAATAAAAATGAAATTTTAACTGTTATTTTTAATCAAAAATAAAAGCTAAAATTTTACTTTCATTTTTGATAAAAAAAAATTAAAAGTCAAATTTCAACTTCGTTATTTGATCAAAAAAATAAAAGTCAAATTTTAACATATATTTTTGATCGAAAAAATTAAAGTCAAATCTTAACTTTATATTTGATCAAAAAATTGAAGTCAAATTTGATCAAAAAAAGAAAAGCTAAAATTTTACTTTTATTTTTGATAAAAAAAATTAAAAGTCAAATTTCAACTTTGTTATTTGATTAAAAAAATAAAAGTCAAATTTTAACTTATATTTTTGATCGAAATGAAATTGGTCAACAAATAACGATTATTTATTGACTTTTAAAAAAAAAAAATCAGAAAAATTAAAATCATTAAATATTATTATTCTTTAGCTAACAAGCATCATATTGCTATATTCAAATATCGAATAGACTTGATATTTTCATTTGACTTTTTGAATAAAAATTTCGAAAATAACTGTTATTTTCGGTCCCTGTATCAGAGATATTAATTCGAATCAAATTAAATATTAAAAAACAAAAAAGAAATTAAGAAAAAAATATCAATCATGTCACATCACATCAAATCACATCACATCAAATTACATCACATCAATTCGTATCAAATTGAATTACATAATAAACAACATAGCAACAGTGTAATCAAATCATATAAGTCACATAAAGTCACTTCAATTCGCATCAAGTCAAATATAATTATCAAATATATATAAAATAAAAACAAAAAGTTTAATAAAATCATATCAATCACATCACATCACATTTAATGAAATCAAATAGAGTCGAGACAATAAAGTGCATTTTAACAACGCCAAGCACCCTGCTGTTCATCGTTCACTTAAGGGAGGTTTTAGACAAACAATTTTTTAAAAAAACTTTTTAACAAAAAAATAATCCGACTTCAAAACCACTAAAAAGTAATAAATAATTTTAAATTACTTTTCACATTAAATCTTAGTCAAATTTAATAATTTATTTATATATATTTATATACAATATATTAAATTGAAATATCTTATTATTATATTTTTTCTATTTTGTTTTATTATCATATATATATTAATTTCTTTGTGAATGTAAATCCTTTAAAGCCGGAGTGTTCATTTTATAAAAGTTTGATTATATAAGCGCCAACTTTAAAGGTTTTATATTAATAAAGAAATTAATATATATATATTAGGGTGGGTCAATTTGTATGGACGAATTTTTTGGAGGTCTGGCTCAGCGAAATTCGTAAAATACATGTAATTTCAAGACTTTTTCTCCACTACAGCATATACAAATTCTGAAAAAAAGCTGTGCGGACTTTCGTAAATAGATTTTGTTCTCAATTATAAAATATGAATGTATGAATGTATGTGTATGAATCTATTTACGAAAGTCCGCACAGCTTTTTTTCAGAATTTGTATATGCTGTAGTGGAGAAAAAGTCTTGAAATTACATGTATTTTACGAATTTCGCTGAGCCAGAATTTGACCCGCCCTAATATATATATATGATAATAAAACAAAATAGAAAAAATTATAATACTAAGATTTCCAATTTAATAATATATATAAATAAATTATCAAATTTGACCAAGAATTAATGTGAAAAGTAATTTAAAATTATTTTTAACTTTGTAGTGGTTTTGAAGTCGGTTTTTTTTTTTTGTTAAAAAGTTTTTATTTCTTTCTTTTTAGAGATTATGATAATAATTTTGTCCATACAGAAACAGTGTTTTTCTTATAGTACGACATTTGAAAAATTACGCCTATTTTCTTGATCTTCTTTTGTTATAATTCTACCTATTCTTTTACCGAATTTCCGTACCCTAGTGTCAATATTATTCGAGGTAGTGTTTTTCTGATAATGTCACTACCCATGATAGAATGAGTTGAAGGTAGTATTAATCGAGCTGAAACAGCTGTTCAGCGTGGGCATATATTGTCAAAATGAGGTGATGACATTTTACAATGTTGTTTTTCTTAATTAAAATAGGGATTTTTCTTAAAAGGGAAATAATAATTTTTAAACCGGCATAATTTTTGGAACATTTAACCTTTAAAATAGTCTTTTTTATTTTTATTTTTTTTCAAAATGTGTATTTGGAGCTAAAAAAGGTAGTAGTGAAGAAAATAAGGGCCGCTCTCAAGTCGTTCAGAAATTATATGGGTCCAAAATTAGAAAAAATGGCCTTAAAAACATGTGATTTTTTAAATTTTCCAACATTAGTAATATTTATGAGAATCAAAAGAAAGGCAAGTATCTATTCAACGAAGTATAAATCTTGAAAATCCATGCATCTCTTGAAGATATAGCTCTTTTTGGACTAAGAAAATTTAACGTTTGAAGATTTTTTTGTGATATAAAATAGTTGTCCTTCAAATGATCCCAAATTCATGTAAAATCGAAGTTTTTACAATAAATAAGTCAAGTGTATAAATAGCATTGTGAACATATTGAGAACAATATGACGCCAAAATGCTTGCTTTAAAACAAAAATCCCTCGTTATTTTAGTTTCGGTGTACATCACTTGTTTTTGACATATTATGCCCACAGCTTGGCAGCGCAGTCGCTATTAATAATACCTGGTCATTGTATCATCAATGATACATATAAATAACTTTATAAATAACGCCTACTTTCTTGACCGTAATTTGTAATAATCATGCCTACTCCTGAACTAAATTTCAGTACCCTAGTGTCAATATTATTCGATAGACAGTGTTTTTCTAATATTTCCACACCCCTTTGTCCGCCCACTTTCTAAACGGGCACCTCCGTGTTCAATGTTTCTATCCGTTGACAAAAAATTGCGGCAATCGGACAAGTACTTCAGGAGTTATCGATGTACATTAGGCCGGGTCGACTTGTGGGGAGACAAAAAAATCGCCCATTGCTCAGTGAAAATTGTTTTTTAGGGATCAAAATAAGAAACTTTGCCCGAGGAACTATACCTCTAAAACGAATTCTAATGCCCCAACTTTTGACTTTTGTCCCGTAGGGTCAAATTTTAAAAAAAATCCCTCTTTCACCCAATTAGAGTGCCCCAATCCGAGTCCAAATGTATGACCGACCCCCACTAAGTTTGGAGGGCCGATCCACCCATACCAGTGGCACACCCCCTGGAACCCCTGGCTGATTTTTTTATGTAAAGTGCCAAAAATGGATATTTTTTAAAATGTTTGTATGGTGAACCCATAGGGGGTTCCAGGGGGTGTGCCACTGGCATGGGTGGATCGGTCCTCCAAAATTAGTGGGAATCGGTCATACATTTGGTATGAGTGCTTTGTACAGTTTAATTTGATATATATATTCGTTTAGATCAAATCCACCCACAGACACGCCCACCTTCCATTCAAATTTTTTGTTACTGTGTTTATAACATTCCTTACTAGTACAATAAACTATACCAAATATTTTGAGCATTTGATACATACAATTTATATGCTTTCTTATAATATGGGGTCTACATATCATAAAATCAAGACATAAGAGAAAAAAAAGAATGTGTAAGTAGACTTATTGCACCTACTATTTTGTAAAAAATTTTTTAGTCTTCCCTAAATCATATTTGAGATGATTGAAATCACTTGTTGTTATTTTTAATGCAATTTAGTTTTAAAAATACGCCGAAAATAATTTGCTTTTTAAATGATATTGCACGAGAAAAAAATCACATAAAAGCACCTTTCGAGCAAGTTTCGGCGGCAAGAACCATATTTTTCTATAAATATATATATATTTATGCATACCATTTGAAAAATTTGGAAAAAAATCCTTTAAGCCTAAATTTATGAAAATATCTCGAAAATTGTGCTCACACGACTTAAAAATGTAAATGGGTTATTTTTCACCTATTCGTCGTAAAAGGGTTAAAAGCGTAGATTTGAATTTAAATTCTTTTTACAGTAAAAAAAAATTGTGTAATTTTTTTGAGACAACAGCCAGTATGTTGGATCTTTTTTGAAAAAAGATTGCAAATATAAGTTCTGACTAAACGAAACTGTAGAAATAATTTTTTTATCTTTCTGATAAAGAAAGAATTGCATGAAATATTTTCAAAAACAAAAAACAGAGGAGATATTTGCATCGAAAGTCAAATCTTTGAATTAACAAAAAATTAAACACGTTCATGCGGTGAGGAGGTGAGGAGGGTGCAAATTTGTATGCTTCCCTCACTCATGTTAAGTTTCTACTTGCACAATTTTAGATCCCAAAAAAGCACTGTGAAAAGTATAATTCTCCTGTATTACATATCTTGGCAAATTATCTACTCTCCTGGCTGGCTCTTTTGTTACAAAAGGTCACTTCAATCCAAAAATAGAAGTGCAGCATTTTGAATGCGCTTCTACCATGTGTTGCCGAGTTGTTGGGAACTCTTACGAGTTGATGAAAGTGAGGTAAATGAACGCTTAATGAGTGGTTGAGCGATTTATGAGAAGTACACGTGCTAACTACTCTAGTTTTTATTTTTAATTAATTGCTTGCCTCACATAAAGTTTATATGAAGCACATTTTTATAAGAAATTAAAGTTAAAGGGAGCATTTTTTTTTCTATTATTATATATAGAAATAAACCCTTAAATGGCATACCTCACCAACGCACACTGCGCGTTTTTCGATTTTAGAATGACAAAAGGTTTTTTTTTTAAAATTTAACGAAAATATATTTTTTTCGACAGATAATTAATGAAATATTATATTTTTATGGAAATGATATAATAATATTGATGCTCTCTTCTCATATTTTCATGGAATTTTTTAAAGTTGAAACTTTTTTCGAACAAAAAGTAGCGCATTCCAAGCTTAAAAAGTAAGGCCTTCAAATTGCATTTATTACTTGGAAGAAAAAGCATATATTTATATTTGGTTTTTTTATTTTTTATTGACTTAATCACCATTGAATTTGCAACAAACTTAAAAATATAAAAAAAAAGCAAAAATTAGAAAAAACGTGTGAATATATCTTTAAATTTATTAAGAAGTTTTTATTTTACTAAAGTTTAGTGGAAAAAATCGAAATAGTTCAACCTAATTGCAATCGCATAATTATACTTTCAAAAAATATAGTATATCTGCCTTATGTTTCTTAAAAAATTGATTGTGCAAAGTTGCGCAGAAGGAAAAACACTTCATTTAAAAAAACGCTTAAAAATCATATTTTGCCTTAAAATGCACTGATTTTCAAAACAATTTCTAGGTACTCTTAAATTTAAAGAAAAATAAAATAGAATTCATAATTTAAAACAAGTTGTATCCTAATTTTGTATTAGTAACCATTTTTTTATTTTTTTTTAAACTTCATTAATTTGGTAATATTGTTTTATGAGGTATATATAAAAGTGAACCGATTTGTTAAATAAGTTAAATTTACCCTTTAAAAACACAAATAAGCAATTTTATGCAGGTTTTTTTTTTAAAAAAAAATTTGGTTTGTATGGGAGGTGAGCGATGCACTTGACATAGAATTCTAATTTTTTTACTGCTGCTTAATTTAGGCTAAAACTCATTTGTACAAAATCATTGTACAACTCATTGTTCAATTTCATGACCCTAGCTTTTATAGTTTCTGATATAACGCAAATGTCATCCTAAAACTGAAAAAAGCACACTGCGCACTGGTTTTAATTGCTTAGGACTCAGCAACAAAAAAAGGAAAAGCAACTCTATTTTTAGTAGGGTATAAAGTAGGAAATTTTGCGAGGAGTCGAAAAATTAGTTTAATTTTCAATCTATTAATTTCATTTTATTTTTTATTTTATTAATGAATTAAATAATTAATACCTTTTTAAGGAAATTAGTTTTCTTACTAAAAATTTTCTTTCAACAAAATGCCTCATTAAAAGAGAAATTAATGAATTAAAAAAAAAATAAAAAAAATTATTTTGAAAACAATTTGAGTTGGTCATTAATAAAAAATAAATACATGAATTATGTAGTTAAAAAAGTATTTTTTAGGGAGAAAAAAGACAAGAAAAATAAATGAAATTTTTTATTTATTTCAGCTAATGTTTTTTTTGCATGCAGATTTTTGAGTCCTCATAGAAAAATGCAACGTTCGTTGGAATTTCCAATTCAACAGCATTGGATAGTTAAACTGCCCAACTTATTTGTCGTTTTTAAATAAGATTTGTAGAGAGCAAAAGGAAAAAATTCAAACAGTTTGAATTTTTTGGCAGTGCGAGTTTGGACTCGTGTGCTTTTTAAGGGTTAATAAAAGAAATTGTAGCTTCCAAAACATACATCTTAAAGTTCTTTCATCTATGAAATTTCAGAAGAACTTCCATTTATATGCATACATATTACATTTTTAGCTATATTTAACATTTCTAACTTTTTTCTTCACTAGATTTCTAGTCTTTCAAAATAATATATTTTTAACTTGATTTAACTTAATGTGCTTCTTGTGCGCCACTCTGGTGATTTGAGTATGAACTTCTTGTTCTATTTTAAGCAAAATAAGGAAGCTAGTTTGTTTTTTAAGCTTCTCACATTTCGTGATGGAGTTTATAAATATTTAGAAAAAACCGATGCATAAAAAAATCATGTGTCAATGACACTAACGCTTACTTTGGACTGGAAATAAAAGCTTGTATAAGTGTAGTAAGAGGGGGAAAGAATTTACGGGGAAACATTAAAAGCTGAAGAGTTTTATATATAAAAATAAAAGTCAATAATTTGGAGTGAAATCATGTACATATCCCAGCGGTTGGAGTAAATAAAAAATAACACATTACACACAGGGAATGAAACGAATGAACTGTTCGTTTTTGATCTGTTATATTTTTTTTTTTGAAAAGCTCAATCTTTATTCCGCTTTAGAGCCCGAACAGAACCAAAGCAGTTGACGGCTGGTGGTCCTTTCTCGGAGAAATTCGCCGAGAACACGTCCAGAATTAGAGCGGAGGTAGTTGTCGGATCAGGGTTGCTTTTGATTGTGGGAATGGTACAAATTATATTAGGGGTATTCACGATGTTGTGGTATTCGTGATAAAGTTTTACAAAATTTACAATGCTTACAACTTATTGGGAATGAACCTTCACTAAAATAAAGCATATTTAAAATCAGCTGATTTTTGTATGCAATTTCGTTTGGAAATACTTATTTAAATCATCATTTAACTAAAGGAAATCATACAAAAATTGAAACGAAACACTAAATTATATAAATTTTTATTAAAAAAAATTCACAGCGTAGCAGATAGCTTCCTCCATGCTGAGTAGAAATGCTGTTGCGATTAGCTGATCTAATACTCAACGAGATTTACAAAGAATACAATAGGGTTCCATCATTGTCTTTTTGCCACAGGGTTGTATTTTGAACACTGCATTTTATTTTTGAAATTTTACAAAATTTACTACACATATCAAATTTACCAAAAATACACCAAACAAGGGCAAATACACCACACCACATCGTGAATACCCCTATTACATTTTGCTTTGAATTCACATGAATGCAACACAGACACAAAAACGGAACGTCGGATCATAGTAAAAACTAAGAAAATATCAGTGAATGTACCCAATCTTTAGCAAAAATATGGCAACATTTATGTCACTCACGCTAGAGAGAGAGAAGCTAGCCGTCAGAGAAGAGATATGATATATTCTATTCTGGCGTTTTCCGCCACAGATTCGCCCTTCAAATTAATTTTTGGCGGCTCTCTCTCTATAAACAAAGCTACTCCTTTGTCGAAAGGTATTGTTTTTCATTGAACGGACTCTATTGTTAAAGGAATATATTTAAAAAAATTTTTAGTACGAAAAAAACGAAAGAAGAATTCTTTTCAAATAACACTAAAATGACCTAAAAAACGAAAATAGCTCTAAAAATGTCCAAAAATTACAACAAAATAACTTAAAAATCACTAAAAACTAGCGAAAAATGCCCTAAATCAAGTAAAAATAACCTGAAAACTAAAACCGATAAAAAACGATGAAAATTTACGGAAAAATTACCTAAAAACTTTTCATATTTGGATTTTAGGAAACATAAATGGACGTTCTAAATAACTAGGTAATGTCGTAGGCCGCGTTCATAGTGGACGCTTTGGCTGAAGCTGATGCATAAAGCTACTTCCTCGAGCTTTTTTTGATCATAGTGAACGCTTATTCAACGCTGCACAAAGTAGCTTATTGAGCTTATTGGTGCTCATAGTGCGCGCTTTATGCTTGTGACTGAGATGCTTTGTTTTCATTTGCCTCTTTAGAAAATAATGCCCTCAATTGCATTTTGCAAAGTAAATGAAATATTTTTTTGTTTAATGAGTATGTAGATTCGCGATGATCACCAGCGAAAGATCAAACTAATAACAAACAAAAGTTCAGAGGAACTTGAAAACACAAAGCATAACAACGGTGGAAAGTTCAGCGAAAAAAGTACCCAAGAAGTACGCAAGAACAACGAAAACTATGTAAACAAACGAAATAGAATACACAAGTGCATAAAACTGAAAAGCACCACAAAACGCAATAAGGCAAAATAGATAAACAAGTGCCGAATAGCATTTTAAAAATGCTCTAAAACAAAGCATAAAAAACAAAATTATTTTTCTGTGTGAGCAAGCGAGATGTATATATAAGCGCTGAAAACCAATTGAAAATAAACTTTATGCTAGCTTTATGCTGGCACCATGAACACTTTAAGCTTTTTCCATATGATTATGCACAAAGCGTTTTTTAGCTAAACCTCTCGGCTAAGCTAAAAGCGTTTACTATGAACTCGGCTTTAGAAGCAGCAGAAAAAAGATGACATGTCATCGAAATCCTAGCCCTGATCATTAGTATATAAAACAAATATATTCGTAGATACTACATCAGATATTAGAAAAATTTTACGAATGCATTCGTAAAGATATCACAATACATATAACCTAAGGGCGCATTTATAGTGGCGACTTGTTGCTGGACCGGACCGAACCGAGAAGGAAAGCTGGAAAAAGCTGCACATACAATCATATGAAACAAGCTCAAAGTGCGTATAGTACCAGCCGAGCTGGCAACTTCAAGTGACTTGTGCGCTGGTTTCCATCTTCCCGATTGTTGCTTTCTCGCTCGCTCGCACGGTTTGCTTGTGTTTTGATTAATTTTACACGTTGCTTACTTATTACTTTCGTTAAATGACATGAAATGGTAAAAGAAACAAGGAAAACAATTTTTTTTTGCTGTTGCTCCTTTTCTTTGTCTTTTCCTTGTTTTTATTGTGCACAAAAGCAAGTGTGTAAAATGAAAAAACGAATAAAAAGGGATTTTTCCAACAAAGTTGGCAACGTTGGCGGTAGCAAACTAAATTCCTCGTAAAAATATTGATATACGAAAAAACAACAAATTGCAGCACACTTGACTGCCAGCGTCGCGATCAATTCTGTATTTCCTTGAATTCATTCATTCAAAAAAAAAACATAGAACCACACGATAGTTCCGGTTTATACTCGCCAAGACTTGACGTTCAAGTTTTGCATATTCCCTTTTAAACTTGACGATTCAATTTACACTCGTCAAGAGTTAACGGTCAATTGTTTCTTTCACTCCTCCCTTTTCCTTCTCAAGTTTGTACTGATGACGCCGAAATAAAATTGAAAATAGCGGGACAACGAACGAACACAAAACAAATTGCCCAAGAATTGACGGTACGGTCAATTTTTTTCTTTCCCTTTTGTTACGATTCCCGCTCCCCCGAACGCAAGACTTGACCGTCAAGTCTTGACGAGTATAAACCGGGACATAGCAACAAAGAAGACCAACAAAAAAATAATAAGCATACAAGAACACGAAATTGCGCTGAGTTGTTATGCTGTATATTCTTGATCGCAAAAAATACAAACAGAAACATAACTTTAAAGAAGCAACGAAGATAAATTTCTATCAACTGTTGCACACAGAAAACAAAAAGAGAAATAGTGAAAAAAGCTAAACCAGCCGGTGAAGCAATTCGTCGATTAGCGGCTGCAAGTGCGTTTCATCTAAAACAGAGAATCGAAGATTATCAAATTTTCTTATGTGCGCTCTTCCTTTCCATTTGATTTTGAGCACAAAAGTAAACAAACAAAAATAGCAGCAACAAGATATAGCAACTTTGTTTAGATTAGTTTTGTATTGCTTTGTTGCAATATCAAAAATAATACAACAAAAACAAAACCTAAAGAAAAAAGTTTAAACCAGTTGGATGATCAAGTGGCTTCATGCGGCTTGAAGTGCGTTTTCGCTGAGTCATAGCATCAAAAAATCTTGTTCCAGCAGCTGATGTACGTTTTTTTAATGTGCGTTCTTTCTACGATCTTCTTTTTTGTCAAAAAAAATTTGAAATAAAAACACAACAAGAAGGCAACAAAAACCAGCAGAAAACACTTGCGAAAAAAGTCGAAACAAGCTGGTACCTCAAGTGACTTGAAACGACTTGCAGTTGCAGGAAGCGCGTTTCAGCAGCGTTTTTCGCATTATCGTCTCTGCACTTGTTGGTTTGAGGAAAGCAAAGTGAATGAACCAAATCATATGGCTTTTTTGATGCTTCGATTGCAAAAATAAACAAACAAAAAACTAATATATGCAAACAAACCCAAAATAGTCAAAACCAGCTGAAACAAGTCACCAGCGACAAGCGCGCACTATACGCACTTCCAGCTGCTTTTGGCAGGACGCGTTTCCAGCTCGGTCCGGCCCAGCAACCAGCTGTCACTATAAACGCGCCCTAAGACTTAGGAATCGCATTGCGCGTGTTACCGAAACCTGCTCACCGATTATCAAAGGTTGACACAGGTAGAAGAGCCGAAGAGGGACTTTAGGTCGGTAACATTCGTTATTAACCAGGAGTCCCTGGCCTTCTTATCATCCAAAGATTTCATATTAGACTACGGTTTCTCATCCATAGAACGGAGGGTCCACAAAAAAGATGAGGCTTTATTGGAGGAAGAGCAGGCTTCAAAACCAATTAAAGACGCACCATCTCCTCGAATATGCCCTCCTGCACTAGAACCGGAGGGCGTAAGCTCTGTGATGGAACTGGCACGCACATTTCGGTTATCGTCCTTATAGGATGACCTCCTTCAGTCAGACGATTTGTCTGACGCAACTGTGGTAGAGGTTGATTTAGCTACTAAAGGCTCAAATGCTGAGAGTAGTTCAAATTAACCTCTACCACTCGAAAGCTGCGTCCGCCAGCCTGATTCTCCGTCTCAGCAAGGATGAAGAAGACATCGTCCTGATCCAGGAGCCATGGGTAGTCCGTGGTCTGGTATACGGACTCAGGACTCTAACACACACACACTAATGTATACTAGATCAAAAGGTGAATAGACCAAGAGCGTGAATTTTAATCACGAAAACCCAGAGAACATTTGCTCCTAATTTTGCGATACTACTGTAGTTATCAATTAAAGACTCATTTCTGGATCTATGCAACGGAATAGTAAATGAATGTTTCCAGGCTACAGATAAAAAGCAGGATTTTAATGAAGAATTTTTAATACACGTGAAGGTATGCTATCAGGACCACTTTTATCAATTATTGGAAAATTAATATCCCCAAATTGAATATTAAAGGGATAACTTAAATAATCATAGGACGATGATGAAAAAGTCAGCAAACAGATTGCAAATTCTATTATTTGTGGGTGGTTTTCCACGGCTGACATCAAGAAATTTTCCAACATGGTGCGGTATTGAGCATAATTGATAGCAAAGAAATACGGACCAATGATCCTTTCGGATGATATTCCCCACCAAATTTTACACTTTTGAGGGTGTAATTTTCACTGTTGAATTACCCTAGGATTTTTCGTTGCCCATAAACGTGCAATCAGTCGATTTATGGTCCAGTATGCCTCTGATGGTCCAGTTATCACATTAAAAAATGGCGATATGCTCGTTGCGTTATTATCGGTTTTCAAAATAAAATGTAATAACCCTCCAAGAAATGTGAGAAATCCCGGAGGCAACATGGAAACATTTCCGGATATAAACAGGAAACATTCCATGGAATGTAGGAAACATTCCCTTCCGTTGGACATTCCATTTCTTTTTTACATAGATTCATTAAAGGGAAGCATTCCTCTCCGCTGTGTTAAAAATTAATGTGGAAACATTCCTCTCCGCTGTCTTAAAAAGTGAATTGAAGCAGTCCTCTCACCTGTTCTAAAAATTAATGTGGAAACATTCCTCTCCCTTGTTATGAAAATGCCCGGCCAGGATTCCAACCCGATACCTGTGAGCGACAGTCAAGCGCGCTACCTCTAGATTATCGAATTCTATAATAAGCAGCCAGGAAACAATGATATTAATATTTTCTGTTGACATTAAGTAAAAGTTTCCACATGCATTCTTAAAGAAGTGGTTTGGAAACAACATAAATACAAAACTGCCCTTAAGCTTCCGAAAGGTACGATGGGGAATGTTTCTTTATCACTTTTAAATGGAAGCCTTCCGATTTTTCTTGGAGGGTCCATGGAATGTTGGAAGCATTCCCTTTCGTTGCACACTCCATTGCTCTTTTACATAGCTTGTCATTAGAGGGAAACATTCCTTTCCGCTATGTTAAAAAGTGGAGTGGAAACATTCCTCTCCGCTGTCTTAAAAAGTGAATTGGAAGCAGTCCTCTCCCTTGTTCTGAAAATTAATGTGGACACATTCCTCTCCCTTGTTATTAAAATCCCCGACCAGGATTCGAACCCGGGACCCCTGAGCGACAGTCAAGAGCGCTACCACTAGACTATCGAGGCCGCCCAGTATAACATATTTTTATAAAACAGTTAACATGAATTCTATAATAAGCGGATAGGAAACAATGATATTAATGTTTTCTGTTGTCATTGCTTTACAATAAGTTAAAGTTTCCACATACATTCTTAAAGAAGCGGTTTGGAAACAACATAAATTCAAAACTACCAATATAATTCCAAAATATATGATGGGGAATGTTTATTCATCACTTTTATATGTACGTCTTCCCATTTTTACAAGAGAGAAGCGATTTGGAAACAGCAAAACTACCCTTAAGCTTCCAAAAGATACGGTGGGGAATGTTTCTTTATCACTTTTAGATGGAAGCCTTTTGATTTTTACTGGAGGGAATTTTAAACCTTTTGTTAAAACCTAAAGCTATTGAAACATTTTGACTTTTGTGAAACAGTTTCTAAAACGAAAAAATTAATAGCTTAGAAATTGATTGTTATCAAAGACGTGACTTTGCATCCATAACTCTCAATAATAGCGTGGCTCGGCATGAAAGTAGTACATTAAAAACATATATTTTACCTCAAACATGTACCATATAAAAGCGAAAATCTGACCTAAAACAACACAGTTTGATTCAGTAGACAACACAAACGATTATTACGATGAATGCTTTAAAATTCAGAACCTTTTTCTTGTTCTTTGTGTTGATAGGTAAGTGAAAACCCTTTTTTATGGTTATTTTTTACCAGTATTCTATATACATATGTTTCAACACGTAGGACTTATATATGCTAGCGCCGCCCAAGACGAATCCGCTGAACCAAAAGACGATGCCGATGAACCAAAAGACGATGCCGCTGAGCCAAAAGACGATGCCGCTGAAGCAAAAGACGATGCCGCTGAATCAAAAGACGATGCCGCTGAATCAAAAGACGATGCCGCTAAACCAAAAGACAACATTTTAAATCCCCTTATCAACACAATAACAAACACCGCTGTAGATCTTACAAGTACATTTACACATGCCTTAGGATAGCTTCTAGCTGAAAAGCAAAACTGGCATTGCGCTTATTTTTTATTTATTCAGGACTCAGCGTACAACTTCACTATCCTTATAATCTGTATCTACTGAATACATGAATATATAATCACCAACTGCAAAGCCTGTGTGTTTTCTCATGGCAATTAGTGAGCAGTACTTTTTGAGAAGAGATGAGATAAGTGGTTAGGTAAAGGTGGTGGCAGGTGTTTAGATCAGCCCACTTAGAACATATTATTGGCCCGTTGTGATGCCACAGAATGAAAGAAGGGAGTAATCAAGTGAAACTTTTGTGTAGCATGTTCTTAGTGTGGCAGAAGCTGTAGAAACATGTGATACTAAATCTGAAGCAAGTGTTATGCCTTAACTTCAGTCAAATCAAGTTACTAAGCGTACCTCTCCATAAACTTTTTCTACCACCACCAATTACAACTTTTCGTCGTAAATTGATGTGTTTTAAAGTTCATTTGATTAGAAATAAGGAAAGAAACGTTATAGCGTAGGACAAATCCGGCCAGGATTCGAACCTGGGTTTCCTGAGCGACAGTTCAGCGCCCTACCACTAAACTATCGAGGCCGCCAAGAGATGAGATAGTTCCGTAGTTAGAAATGTATGAAAGACCCCGCTTGGTCTGTGATCCACACTTTGATAATGAATTTGAAAATCAGAAATGCAATTTGAAATTCAAAAATATCAATTGAAACTAAATATAAATCAATTGAAGTTCAAAAAACATCAATTAAAATTCAGAAAAGATCAAATGAAAACCAGAAAACATCATTTCAATTTTAGAATAAATCAATTAAAATTAAAAAAATAAATAAATTATAATTCCGAAAAGATCTATTCAAATTAAAAAAAATCTATTGAAATTCCATTTGAAGTTCAAAATTCAATAGAAATTTTTTTTATTAGGTGCAATACGAGGTGCCTTTTTCAACTGGGTTGTTTTGACAGCTGTTATGTGTTAAAATTGCTTGTCCATATGACGTTTGTGTTCAGTATTCAATACGACTCAATCATCAATAGACTTACTCCTGAACAGCGTTTATTAATTGTGGAAACTTACTACCAAAATCAGTCATCAGTTAGAGAATGTTATAGAGTTCTTCATCATCATTTTGGTCGTTATGAGCGTCCAAACTATCAAACCATCACCAAATTTCGAGCCAATTTTACACTATTGGACATTCATAGTTCAACCAGAGTGCATAGAGCCCGTAATTTCGGGAATAATGCTGCAGTAGCAGAGAGTGTTCGTGAAAACCGCGAACAATCGATTCGTCGCCGATCTCAAATTTTGTCGAAATTTGAAAATTGGACCCACAAAATGGACCATTTAAGAGCTAGTCGTGTGCAACATTTGAACGAAATAATTTTTAAACATTGAGTTGTAGAAACCGAACTATTATTCCAAATAAGGATTTGCATCAATACATTGGTTTTTATGTATTTTAATTAGAAAACAAAGTAGGAAGCTCTTATTTGATCACCCTTTATTTCACAAAATAAAGCTTCAAGTAAAAATTTACAGTAGTAGAAGTATTAAAAGTTGAGTAGAGACTACGATCTGTAGCTCAGAAGTGCTAGTAGCGATCGTAGACAATTCTACCTAAATTAGACAATAATACATATCTTATCACAAGAAACAATAATATTTTTGTAAATTATCAGTAACAATTTAAGTATAAAAAGAAGATAAGGATATAAAAGAAGTATTAAAAAATAAAATAAAAAAATTTAGCAATAAATGCCACTAGAAAGATACAAAAAGTAACAGCAATATATTTAAGGGTACTGTAATATCCAACTTGTTATTGTTTTAACATTTATTAATTATGCTGGTATGAATATCCCTAGTATATTGTTTATTTAAGGTTAAAAGTGTGCACATGCCATAAGAAATATTTCTAAATTGTTATTGGTAACTTCTGAAAATAAAGTAATAAAAAGAAGATATGGCAGCACTGTAAAAGGTTCGGCCATTGCTTTTTGGAGAACTGATTGGAACACAAGTCTAATTCTCACTTGAAATTATAATCTGTTTAAATTAACAGCACCCAAGTAAGGATTATATCTTCAGATGTGGGGTAATCACCACAAATTCAAAAGCTATTAAAAAAAGGTAAAACTTTATTGACAAATAACCTCTGCCTCTGTCAATGGACAAACTGCTGGCTACGCGAATGGAGCACCGACTGTCTCCGCAGATACTGCACGGGCCATGTCAGTAAATGAGGTGCCTGCTTATATCTGCAACTGCTGCTGCCTCCGCGAATAAAACAACTGCTGCATTTGAAGATGATAAATTTGATGTCTTTCCGAAAAAAAGCATCCACCACTGCTGCTAAAACCACTGCTGCTGAAACCACTGCTTCCTCTGAAACCACTGTTTCCTCTGAAATCACCGCGGCTGCTAAATTTACCACTGTTGAAAGAACTGCTGCTGACGCATTTGCTGAAAATTTTTCTGATGTTTTAGAACATGCTACCGCTTCTACTGCTGACATACCAGTTGAGAAAAACAAATTCATTCCAGAAAACGCATAAATATGTTCACTTGCAGAGCAACTGAATGCTTTGAAAATGCAATGTGAAATATTAGAACTGCAGCAACACATAAAAAAATTAGCGAAAGGTGAACCCGAGCTGCCCGCTGTCAGGCATATTATTTTTGAAGAATTGACACTGCAGTACCAAAGTTCAATGGTGACGATAATTATGATATTGTCAAGTGGTTTTCTCAATTCGAAGACTACACCAACATGTGTGGATACAATCAGAGAGAGCAGTGTTTGGGAGTGCGGCGCCGGTTGGATGGCACAGCTAGAGAATATGTGCATAATCTAGGCTTAATTGACTATCCAGAACTGAAAGCTAGTATTATAAAAATGTTTAGTCGTACTATAACACGACAAGAAGTTTACCGCCAGCTGCGTGCTTACCTACTTACTTAGTTGGCGCTACAACCGTATGTCGGTCTTGGCCTCATCTAAGAATTTGCGCCAGCCATTTCTGTCTTTCGCTTGCTGGCGCCAGTTGGAAATGCCAAGCTTCGTCAGGTTGTCCTCTACTTGGTCTTTCCAACGAAGATGCGGTCGTCCTCTTCTGCGTTGACCGCCGCTGGGTACCGAATCGAATGTTTTCTTCACTGGAGCATCGTCTTTCATGCGCTGAACATGACCAAGCCAGCGAAGCCGCTCGATTTTAATGCGCTTGACTATGTCGATGTCAGCGTACAGCTCATACAGTTCATCATTCCACCGTATTCGGTACTCGCCATTGACGCAGATTGGTCCGTAGATCTTACGAAGAATCTTTCTCTCGAATGCTCCTAAAGTCTTTTCATCTAAACTGCTCAGCGTCTAGGTTTGTGATACGTAAAGCAGGACGGGCATGATGAGCGTTTTATAGAGCGTGATTTTCGTTCGTCGAGAGAGCGGCTGCGTGCACGCAAACTAAAACCGCAAGAATCGTACATAAGGTACATAGTCGCCATGCAATCTATTGCATCAAAGTCCGCCATTGCCGAACAGGAGCTTGTTGATATCATCGTTGATGGGATACCTGATAGTAGTCATCATATTTCTTTCCTTTTTGGTGCTAATACATTGGATGAGCTAATACGTCGAATGGATAGATACGAACAACGGCGTATAAGATCAAATACTCCAAAATCGAGGTCTACTGCTGTCACTGCCACTGCTGAAATTCGGTGTTTCAATTGTTCGCAGTTTGGGCATTATCAAAGTGCCTGCCCGAAACCACTGCGGCCACCTGGGTCATGTTTTTCGTGCCATCAAATGGGTCATCTACACAATGATTGTCCGAAGTTGAAGAAGTATAAGTCACGCACTGTCGCTGCTGTAAACCCGGCAGAGGAACTTCGGGGAATCTGCCTGTCCCAAGCCAGGAATAGAAGCGGTGAGGGTTTGTTATTGGATGGGCAGTTCATGGGCCGTGCCCATTCATCTCATAATGAGTTCATTCTTGAGGCACGGCTCTTGAATGTTCATCTGATAACTGTAAAAGAAAAAGGTTTACCTTGAGCCTTGGTGGTTGGTTGCCAAATTCTTGGTATATTAAGAATTTGGTGATATTAAGTTATCATAACACCGTCATTGTAATATGCTTTCGATGGACGATCAATCCAACATAACTTGAAGAGCGGGGACAGTCATCCGCCAATGATGAGGAGACCTGATCTATCGTTGTTCTGCAGACCTTATCTTAGAATAAAGGTTTTATGTAGGAAACATTTAATCTTTGGACCGTTGTATAAGCCAATTGGTATACAACGGCTCATGCTTCCTAGTTTTCCGAAAGAGGATTTTTATTAAGTCTTAATTAGGTTAACGAAGTTGCATAAGTAGAATTGTGGTTTACCCGGTTTTACTGAGAAACCAATGGTTATTTTTAACCTAGTCATGTACAATTCTAGTGGCTGAAGGTGTCACAGTCAAATATAAATGTTCTAAGAACTTTTGGTCTGTAAGACGGGATGTTGAAGAGCCTTGTCAGGTGGAGCCTTGAGCCCAGGTATTGACTGTCGTTTGGGTTTGGCCCACGTGGGGTTTTCAATGCGCTCTGGCTGTGGTTAGGCCAGAAAAGCCGGTGTGAGTTACACTTAAGTTGAACTCGGGCTAGTGATTCCCTTAAATTACTAAGAGAATGATGGTAGATTGAATCTCGCTAATTTCAAACAGTAAATGTTAGGAAGGTAAGCAACTACCGAATCAATATACCTTTGGAATTTGAGTACAGGCGACGGGGAAACCTAAATAGTCTGAGTTGTGTCCACTGAGATTGAGGAACCTGATTGCATGAGTGACAGGCCTAGTTAGTTGCCTTAATTTTTCATGTCAGAGAGTGATGACCTTTGATATGGATATGGTGATTTTGTAGCGGCCAAAAATAATGGGTTGTATTATTGGTATTGATACAGAGATAACCCATGGCTATTAAAATAACCAAGTCATGTTTAAATTCGAGTGGCTGAATGAGTCACGGTCATGAATAGTGTCTTTTTGACATCAGTGTTGGGGGTTCTGTGGCATGTTATTGGGGGAACCTTTCAAAGTGGTCTTTCTTGAATTCCGAAGGGGCGTTGGCCGACGCTTCATATTTGTCCCAAGCTTTGGAGCACCGTTGAATTAAGACTTCGCGGCAGGGGTCAACGTTAAAAACATAGTGGCTTTCTGTCGCTGCTGTAACTGATGATGAGTCTGGAAATGAGGCTGCTGATATCATACATGTCATGCAAAAGGTAAGGGTGGCATTTGATATTTGTAGTTGGGGTGCATGCACTGAATTCAAGAATTATCTTCTTGCTCTCATTGACTCCGGCAGTCCGATTAGCCTTAATCCAACGTTCAAGTATACCACCATCAGTCAAATTAACAAAAATTTTGCGGCCAACAAGTTACCTTGGTCTGGGTAGACGAAAAATTTATTCATATGGCGTGATACTATCTGTACAATTTCGAACGGAAACTAAAATTATCTCTTTCATTGTTACACCAAATGACACAATAACTATGCCAGTACTTCTTGGACGGGATTTTATGAAAAAGTTTAATATCTTTTTAATTCAAAAAAGAAAAAATGTTAACGTTGAAGTAAATAAAGTTGACCAAAATAAAAATTCAAAGAATTCATGTGTTAATGCATCCGATTTAATTAGAAAAGAAATTGTTTGTAGTGAATGGGAACCCTCTGTTGAAGCTAAGAAAGAAAGTGTATGCGTTAACGTTGTGAAAAAAAGCATTTTCCAATATCGCCAATTAAGAATGGTTCGCTTTGTTGTGCTGATGAATTTATTGCAGAACTTTGTGCTATCAATATAGTAAATCCTGATTTTGAAATAAATATTTCTTCTGAGTTGAGTAAGGATCAGTCTAATAAATTACAAAAAGTTATTTTAGATTCATATTTGCAACCAAAAAATTTATCTCGAAAATTGTATGATTACAAAATGAAAATTCGTTTGACAGATGACACTCCATTCCATTGTGCACCACGAAGGTTATCTTTTTTTGACAGAGCTGTAAAATAAAAATAACTGATGATTTGATAGACAGGCACATTATTCGGCCGAGTAATTCAACTTATGCTTCAGCTATTGTTTTAGTAAAAAAGAAATGTGGTGGTACACGAATGTGCGTCGATTATCGTGCATTGAACAAAAAGACTATCAGCGATAATTTTCCATTGCCTCTTATAGAGGATTGTGTTAAGTATATGGCAGATAAACGATGGTTTACTCTTCTCGACTTAAAGGATGGATTTAATCAGTGTACTATGGACACAGACTCAATTCTTTTAACATCTTTTGTCACACCTCATGGGCAGTTCGAGTATCTAAAGATGCCATTTGGATTAAAAAATTGCGCCAGCCAACTTTCAGCGTTTTGTGTATAATATTTTTAGAGATTTAATTGATGAAAACAAAATTAAAGTTTATATTTATGATATTTTAATTGCCTCTTTTGACTTTGAATCACACGTGGAATAAGTTCGGCATATATGGCCCATGTGTGTAATATGGCCCGTAGCAATATTTCCTAACTGAGAAAGGCTAGACACGCCACTGTCTACTCAATTCAGACATGAACGAACTGGTCATCGCTCATTGTAATGTGGTGAGTCAGTCGAAACAGATGTGTACAGGACAGCACTCGATAATTTTTTGGCGTTGTCGTTGGAATTTTTTGGTAAGCTTATTTACGCGTTTTTTAATTAAATTTTTGTGTGAATATTCTTGGGTTTGTGCAAATTATATAGTGCTAAATGTTTTGTTTGCTTATGTAAAATCGAATCTGGAAAATAGTTAATAAAGTTTGCGAAAATTAAAAGCATAGTAGAAAAAAACAGTGTTGATAATATGGCCCATCATAAATGCTGATAATATGGACTAGTGAACCATATTTGACACATGTTTCTAGTTAATATTTCATTTCTATTTTCTTTTTTAGTTACAAGGATATAAATGGCTCCGAACTCTAAGCTAGTCCAAAAGCAACGACAGACATGGCGCAAAGAAGATATGGCGCATGCAATTACGGCCATCAAAGAAAAGCGAATGGGGTTCTTAAGGGCATCCAAACAGTACAATGTACCTAAAACCACATTACGACGTTTGGTGGCAGGGAAGGGAAGGCCGTTAGAAGAAGTAGTAGCAGCCAAATTAGGCAGAAAACCGATTTTCCCACCACAGCTCGAAGAATCGCTTGTTGACTATGTATTGCTTATGGAAGCAAAATTGTTTGGTCTAACAAGAAATTATATAAGATCATTAGCATTTCAATTAGCTTTGAAGAACAATATTCCAAACCCGTTTTCAGTGGCAAAGGGAACTGCAGGAAGAGATTGGTTGCGTTTATTTCTAAGACGTCATCCATCTCTGTCCTTCCGTCAGCCGACCGGAACATCTATAGCTCGTGCAAGAGGATTTTCAAAAGAAAACGTCACCGTTTTCTTTGACTTGTTGGAAAAAGAAATGGCTACGTACAACTTTTCTCCAAATAACATTTACAATGTAGACGAAACAGGAATTTCTGTTGTGCCCGCAAAAATGCCACAGGTATTGTCTCTGAAAGGTCGGAAGCAGATGGAGCACTTACTTCAGCAGAAAGGGGATCTTTGATTACTGCTGTTTTGTGTATGAGCGCAGGCGGGTCATTTGTACCACCTATGTTTATTTTCCCTTGGAAGAGGGAAAATCCTCTTCTAATGAAAGATGCACCGCCAGGATCAATTCACGCAAATCATCCTTCGGGATGGATTCAAACGCATTTATTTACTAAATGGTTTGAGCACTTTCTTGCAACAGTTAAACCTTCTGCATCGTCTCCTGTATTGCTTATATTGGACGGGCATGCAAGCCATACGAGAATCATTGAAATCATTGACTTGGCTAGAAGTAACCATGTTCGCATCCTTTCGATTGCTCCACACTCTAGCCATAAGATTCAACCTCTGGATAAATCTTTCATGGGACCCTTGAAAAAAATATTTGACTGAGGAAATAAGATGTTTAATTCAACTGTTCGGTCAAGCTTATATGAAAGCTCAAACTGGTGAAATTGCTGTCAAAGGATTTTCGTCTGGTCCTTTTAATAAGCAAATCTTTAGCGATCACGATTTTCTCGCAGCGGACGAAGTTGATGCAACAGTTGAGAATGTGCAAAATGTAGATCCTTTACAACTACCAACCGCTTTACCTGAAATGGTGCAATTAGAACAAATTCCCGATGAAACACCTTCCACTTCCACTGGCATTCGGTCAACTTCTTACATAATGCCTCAAGCAATTTCTCCTATTCCGGTCCGAGTTAAAAAAAATTCAAATCGAGGGCGAATACCAGGAAAGGCACAACTGATATCATCATCACCGCATAAAAAGAATCTAGAGGAATCTATTAAAAAAAACAATGACAAACAATTTAAGAATCAAAACACACGCGGAAAACGAATCGGGGGGAAAAAATTTTGAAAAAGAAGGTAGATATGAATTATATTTGTAGTTAGGTTTGAAAAAGGTTTTCCTTAAAATTTACTTTTCAGAAGAAAAATCAACGTACAGCAGAGTCTTTATCAGACTTTGAAGACAATTTTACAGCAGATGATTCCTCAGATGCAAGTCCTGATAGGACTAATATGGAAGATGCCAAATGCATATATTGCTCAAGTCTTTTTTCCGAAGATAAAGGTGGAGGAACATGGTTGCAAACATGGCACATGAACTGTGCAGTGGCAACGAAAAAGAATATTTTATTTGTGAATTTTGTGTATAAGTTGTGTTTAATATGGACCACCCTAGTCCATATTCCACACACGGTGGGCTATATTAGTCACACATTTTTGAAAAGTGATATTTTGAAGTTCCTTTTATTTTTCCATAATATCTTTTTGTTGTGTTTTTTGTAACGTAATTCTTTATGGAGACTTAATATAAAATGAATTTAAAACAATTTAAAAATTTTATGTTTTCAAATCAAACTGGCTGTTTTATTTCAAAAAAGTTAAGGGTAGGCCATATTTACCGAACTTACTCTAGATATAGTTAAACAAGTTCTTAGTAGAATTTATGAAAAGGGACTTCAATCAAGTTGAAGAAATGCAAATTTGGCTATCAAGAAATCGAGTATTTGGGATATTCAGTAAATTTATCTGGGATTAGGCCAAGTGATTCACATATACGTGCAATTAAATGCTATCCAATGCCGACAAATCAAAAGGAACTACAAAAGTGTATTGGTTTATTTTCTTATTTCAGGCGGTTTGTCCCATCCTTTTCTAAAATTTCAAGGCCGCTGTTAAACTTGCTAGGTAAGGAAAGTTCTTTCGACTTTTCTAATGCATTTTACAATTAGCGAGATCAACTTTCTGCTGCACCAGTGCTCGCAATACTATATAGCTCAAAGCGTGAAACTGAACTTCATTGTGACGCTAGCAGTCATGGTTTTGGTTCAGTACTTATGCAACGTCAAGATGATGGTCGATTTTATCCAGTAGCATATTTTTCAAAATCTACTTCTGATGCTGAATCGAAATACCACAGCTTTGAACTAGAAACTCTCTCCATTATTTGTGCACTTAGGCGGTTCCGTGTGTATTTAGAAGGACTTCCATTCAAGATTGTTACTGACTGCAATTCACTCACCATGACACTTAGCAAAAAACATGTCAATCCAAGGATTGCTCGATGGGCACTGGAGTTAGAAAATTATAATTATTCGATTCAGCATCGAAATGCTGTTTCAATGGGTCATGTAGATGCTTTGAGTAGATGCCACTTCAAGCAATCATCAAAAACGGGGGAAATTAATCTTACCGATGTAGACAAAAGTTGTCAAATTAGTGCCGCGGTAGATGACAACGATGTGGATTTTTACATTCAAGTGGCACAAAATCGTGACAAAGAGATTAGGAAGTTGCAAGACAAGTTAGAAAAGTGCATTATAAATGGTTATGAGTTACGTGATGGATTAGTCTTTCGTAGAATTGAACCGAATAGACTGCTTCTGTGCGTGCCCAAGGAAATGGAGAATAATGTCATTCGAATGATACATGAAAAGATAGGCCATCTTGGGGTGGATAAGTGCTATGATCAAATACGTAAAAACTATTGGTTTGCAAATATGAGAGATAAAATTAACCGATTCATTAAAAATTGTATTAAGTGTATAATGAACTCGGCGCCAGCGCGTTCAAATGAACATAATCTGTTTAGTATTCCGAATACACCCATTCCGTTTGACACAATACATGTAGACCATTTTGGGCCATTACCTTCAATTAACTCGAAGCGTAAGCATATATTGGTTGTAATTGACGCATTTACAAAATTTGTTCGGTTGTATCCAGTAAATTCAACCAGCACAAAAGAAGTGTGTTGCGCATTAGATAAGTATTTTAGCTAATACAGCCGTCCCAGACGAGTTATTTCTGACCGAGGTACCTGCTTCACTTCGCATGAGTTTAGTGACTTTTTGTTAAAAAATAATATTAGCCATGTAAAGGTTGCAGTCGCCTCACCGCAAGCTAATGGCTTGCTAATGGATCGAAAAAATAAAAGTCAAATTTTAACTGTTATATTTGATCGAAAAAAATAAGTCAAATTAAAATGAAGACGCAATTGTCTTACCCTCTTCCACACCATTATATATGTATATTCGAACAGAAATTCTGCAAAGCATCTTCAGAAACCCAAATTGATTTCTGTTGAAGAAATTTATTTTGTTGAGAAATGATATAATTCTACTCATAATAGTTTTTCAAAAAAATTAGAGAAAACTGACAAAAGTGAAATTGGTCTATTAGGGCGTTCAAGATACTGCCGGCCTAACAATGAAAACACACAATTTTTGCCAAATTATTGTTTATTCTTCCCGATAGTCTCATTTCAGCTCGATGCACCTGTTCCAACGATTTTCTAACATTGCGATGCATTTTGAATCGTAAGATTTCCCAAGATCTCCGAAAAACGCTTCAGTTTCCAATTCGACCTGTTCATTAGCCGGAAATCTCCTTCCCTGGAGCCACCTTTTTAAGTTTGGGAGCAGATAATAGTCGCTGGGGGATATTTGTTTTTATACTGAACCAACGCTCAGGCGATGCCCCCTATAAATGTGTAAGCATTGTGTTGATTCGGAAGATGGGTGATAGTTAGTTGGAGGGTGGTTAGATGGAGTAGTGTCGGTGAAGATTTGTTTTAAATTTGCAGAACTCAAACCTGCCGGGAAACACGCTCGCAGAGAGACTATTCCACAACCTTACTGTGCGACTAAAAAACGAGTTATCTCGGTAATGCGAGGTTCTGATGGACATCGAGGCAGTGGTAAAGGGGTGGGCTTGGATAGCTGCCCGAGTGGACCTGGAAAATACACGCGCTGGTGGCGTCAGGCCATGTATTTCCCTTGAACACTTCTCATGGTAATACCTATACAGAAGGCAACCAACATTACGTCAATGCCTAAGAGAGTACAGAGAGGATGAAATAATTTCATCCCCTATCAAATATATCGCACGACGTTGAATTCGATTCAGAAGCTTCAAATAAGATTTTGAAGCCCCTGCCCAAATGTGCGAATTGTACTCCATTTTCGGCATAATATATGAGGTATAGATCATGCGAAGATTAGCTGAAGTGAAATATTTTTGCACCGTTTTAAAAAACCTAGGCCCTTGCCTGCTTCTTTTGACACATCGAAAATATGATAATTTCAACGAAGATCAGATTGGATCTATATGCCAAGAACGTCAAGAGCGACTGATTCGTCAAGATCTACACCTTTCATATTGAGAGGAGCTAAGGGGCAATCCATACGCTTGTGGGTTTACAGACAGCACAGTCTTGTCGCATTGAACTGTACTCTTTTAGCAAGTGTGTCATTCATAATTTGCCTCTTTCTCTCAATCTCCATAGAGCTTGGGCGTTTTTTGAATGAATATGAATGACAAAATGCTGCTGTCGTCCGCAAACGAATGTATTGGGTTATGAGTCAACGACAGAAGGTCGACAGAAGGTCGTTGACAAAAACCAGAAACAAGGTTAGCGATAGAACTGAACCCTGTGGTACTCCATCGGGCGAAGTTACCACCAAAACCATATGCAACAAGTTTTGACACGAGCGCTTTTATGCCACACTCGGTCAAACGCTTTTGAAATATCAAGAGCAACAACCCTACTCTCGCAGCTCGAATCGTAACTCGTGCAATTTGTTCATGGTTCTGATTGATTTTTTTAGCTGGAGCATTGTCTTGCAAAAATATGATTTGTTTTCATCGATAAATGGATTTGTTTGCGATTTCGTTCTTCAATTGGCCCAATAATTTGCAATAATAGTCGCTGTTGATTGTTTTTCCTTTACTCAAATAGTCGATGAACAAAATGCCACTTGAATCCCAAAAAACAGACGCCAACACCTTTCCGGTTGTTTGTTGAGTCTTCGCTTGCTTTGGTGCACTTTCACTGGGACCTACTCGCTCTTTTGCTGATTCCTTAAATTCTGGTTTATAGTGGTGGATTCATGTTTCATGCATGGTCACTATTTTACGAAAAAAAATAAGTCGGATTTTGTTTAAACATGTCCAAACATTGTTGGGAAGTGCGAACACGTTCATGTTTTTGATTGATTGTTAACGAACGCGGCACTCATCTTGCAGTCAGCTTTCTCATACCCAAATGTTCATGTAAAATTGAAACCACCGACCAACTTGATATGCCTACGACTATAGCTATCTCACACACTTTCACTTTCGGCTTGTCCAATACGAGATCGTGGTTTTTTTTAATACATTCTGGAGTGATAACTGTTTTTGGTGCTCCCCCGGCGTGTTCATCTTTTGTGTCTGATTCAAGCTCTTTTGAACTCTGTAATCCAATATTTTACGGTTGAGTACGACGGAGCAGATTTACCATAATATTTATCGAGCTTTTCTTTTGTTTCTTTTGCCTTTGTGTTATGCAAAAAGTAATGCTTAGTCAAGGTACAAAATTCTTCTTTATCCATTTTTATAACAATACTAAAAGTTGTTTAATTTAAAACACTGTAACGTCACTATTCATTGACAGATCGATCTGACATTTATGGTGTGTTGATGTTAAGGCGGCCAGCCGTCATAATGGCATGCATTTGAAGAGTGGCAGTACCGTCACTTGGAGACCGGCAACATCTTGAACGCCCTAGTATAGTTATTCATACAAGATCATACACCTTTGTTGAAAGACAACCGCATTAAGAGCTCAGGAAAAACGCTAAAGTAAACGCTGAAACTAAAAAAAAATGCTAAAATATATGTAAGACTAGCTGAAGCCAGGCACGTTGCTGCCACGCCCCCTTTACCAAACGATCATAAAATGTTATCAGTAAAACTGCATGTGTAAATAGTGGTCAAATACTGAATGCCGTGACTGTGCGACCTATAACTCGAAAGCTATTTAATTTTTCAAATTTAGGTTGCATGGGAAGTGACACGCCCCCTTGTACAACGCTTATAAAATGCTATCAGTGAAACGAAATCCGAGCCTGTACGGGCTATAACTCCAAAGCTATTCGATAGCGCAAATTTAGGTTGTATGGGAGGTAACACGCACCCTTTTTTCTCTATAAAGACCTTTCTTGGACCAATACACATCCATCAAGCCCAAAATCGTCAAAATCGAACTATTAGCTCACGTGTTATGAGTGCATACACGGACGGCAGTGACTTTTATGTATAGATTCAATGAAAAACCCTGCAACCAAGAGGGCGTTTGAGATATACCCCAATTCCAGAACAATTTTTTTTTAGAAATGAGCCAAGGAATCATATCACAAAAATTTCTAATTTTGTTCTGCAAGATCGCGAATTGCAATTATTTTCGTTCGTTGTTCATTAGTGTTACTTTTCACTTAAAATTTACCAAATCTTGTTTGCAAGTATCTGAAAAATTGATATCTGAAAGAAAAAATATTCAAATAATGAAGTTATAGACCACTCCAACTCCTTCGTTTCTTTTGAGCCACCCTGTATGTTTTTTTTTCAACATACAGAGTGTAATAATTCTAAGCCTTTTGTTATATCTTAATAGAATTAGAAAAATTTTACTTTTATGAAACAGTTTCTAAAAGTAAAAGAATAATAGTCAAGAAATTGAATGTTATCAAAGACGTGACTTTGCATCTATAACTCTCAATAATAGCGTGGATCGGCATAAAAGTAGTACATTAAAAACATATATTTTACCTCAAACATGTACCATATAAAAGCAAAAATCTGACCTAAAACAACACAGTTTGATTCAGTAGACAACACAAACGATTATTACGATGAATGCCTTTAAATTCAGAACCTTTTTCTTGTTCTTTGTGTTGATAGGTAAGTGAAAACCCTTTTTTATGGTTATTTTTTAACATTTCTCTATATACATATGTTTCAACACGTAGGACTTATATATGCTAGCGCCGCCCAAGACGAAGCCGCTGAACCAAAAGACGATGCCGCTGAACAAAAAGACGATGCTGCTAAACCAAAAGACGATGCTGCTAAGCCAAAAGACGATGCTGCTAAACCAAAAGACGACAGTTCAAATTTCCTTATCAGCAAAATAACACAGAGCGCTGTTGATTTTGCAGATACATTTACACATGCCTTAGGATAACTTCCAGCTGAAAAGCAAAACTGGCATTGTGCATATTTTTTTTATTTAATATAATGCCTATTTCGCACAAGTTTTCCTTCCGGATTCACTGTACAATTTCACAATCCGTATAATCTGTATCTACTAACATGAATATATAATCACCAACTGCAAAGCCTGTGTGGAAATTAGTGAGCAGGACTTTTTGAGAAGAGATGAGATAGTTGGTTAGGTTAGGTTAAGGTGGTTTCAGGACTTTAGTTCAGCGCACTTAGACCATTTTATTGGTCCGTTGTGAAGGTTGGTTGGCTTAGATGGTGATGCTATATATACAAGTAGGATCCAAGTAGCTCTAGTGAGCCGTTTTGATACCATAACCTAGAGTTCATGTAAGTTGAGGGAGCAACGCACTGTTAGCTTATAACCATCCGGTACGGTTAATGAACATTAGAAGATTGTTAGTTTTTGTAGTTGAAAGGGCCTCTAGATTGCTAAGGAAGGGCTTAGCCTAGCGCTTTTAGGCAAGCCTGGCAGGCAGGTGCACAAAAAGTGTTAGTGTTTCTTTCGTTTGTTTTTGAAAGGGCAGTCCAATTTTTTCGGCGTGTACTCCGATGCACCAGTGACCCGTAATAATAGCCGTGATTCTGGCAATGTCATTTCGTGGTTTTGAGAGCATCTCCTGACTTCTGTCTAGGTTGTAAAGGGGCCATAATTTTCTTGATTGCAGGTAAGTAATCCTCTCCATTTACAACCGGCTAAGGCCAAGTAGTAAGAGTGAATTCCGCGCTTAACGGTGTTTAGTGGAACTTCGACTGGTTCCGCTCTTGAAACGTCAAAGGAGGAACCCCGCCTAGCCAGTTTATCCACCTTTTCATAACCATATATGTTCCTATGGCCGGGAACCCAGATTATGGTAATGTTCAGTTGGTGACTTAGTCGGGCCAGTTCATCCTTACACTACCTTACCAGTTTGGACTTGGTACTGAACGCAGCTAAAGCTTCAATGGCGGCTTGGCTATCCGTCAGTATAGCTGTATTGAGGTGATTGGTGTTGGTTCTACTTAAGGCGGGACCGGCTTCTCTTATCGCCAAAAGCTCGGCCTGGAAGACGCTGGCTGAGTTTGCCAGACGAAAAGCGTCCGTCACCCCAGGAGTATCTGCCAGCTCCCGAATCTTGGTGCAAAAGAGCACATCGAAGGCTAGATCAGGTCCCCCATTGCGCCACACAACCCTGGTGGGGAACTTGGTTATAAAGGATTTCGTGAAGTCGAATTTGGAAGTGTTATAGTCCGTGTTTCTAGGAATCAGCTCCCGAGGTAGCGGATTTAGAATGTTGCTGTATCTATATGGCCTATTCCGCCAGTTGTAGGACTCTCTGAGTTTGACTGCACTGTTTGTTGCGGTGCGCTTAATGTGTAGAGCTATGGGAAGTAAGTGCGTGAAGACGTTAAGTGCGTCGGTAGGGCATGAGCGAATACCCCCTGTATACCTATGCACGCGGATCGCTGGATCCTAGCTAGTTTTATTGTGTTGTATGTTTTATTCAGTGCAGGCCAGCATACTAGTGCACCATATGCCAAGATAGGACGCACTACCGCCGTATGCTCTTATAGCCATAAGAGCATTTTTGGTTGAAGACCCTATTTTCTACCAAAGGTCTTTTTGCAGGCGTAGAAGGCTATGCAGGCCTTCTAGACCCTTTGTTCGATGTTGGTTTTCCAGCTTAGCTTAGAATCTAGAATGACTCCTAGATATTTTGCGCTGCTGGATAGTGTAAGAGGTTGTTTGCTTAGCTTTGGAAGGACAAATTGTAGCGCTTCTTTTTTTTCAAAAAAAGTTTAAAGAACCAAGGCATGCGCCTTATACAAACAAGGCTTGGTTTTTGACCTGAAAGGAAAAGGATCGATTATTTAGAGGAATTGATTGGAACCATGCGTGAATTATTGATGAGGCGAAATAACCGTGAAAGACAATTTTAATTGTTTTCAACCGAGGCTAGTGTTATGCCTTAACCTCAGCAAGCATTCCCAGTCCTTAGTTGTATCAGTCCTTTAATTCCACATTTCCACAATTTAGTTGTGGATTTTTAGTTTCCAAGGAAAGAACAAAGAAATTGAAAAGAACCATGCCCGAACCCGGATTCGAACCAGGGACCTCTGGGTTTATAGTCTAGCGCACTCTCCACTAGACTACAAAGGCCGACAAAGGCTTTGGTTTTTGTGGTGATTAGCATCAGTTCCGTCTTGCTAGGGTTAACTCCTAGGCCGCACCTGGCAGCCCAGAGACTGAGTTTTTCCAAAGCTGCCTCCATTAGCTCACTGAGCGTAGCAAGGAACAGTCCTGAAACCATTACAACCACGTCATCCGCATAAGTCACCACTTTGATCCCATTGCAATTTTGTGTATTAAGAACTTCGTTCATGGTAATGAGCCAGAGTAGGGGGAGATCACTTCTCCCTGCGTAGTACTCCAACTGACAAATCTCGTTAGTTGACAACCACCAAGGTCTGCCTGGATTATTCTGCTACTGAGCATTGAGACTATCCAGTTCCTGACCGGTGTTTGCACACCAAGCTTGGTCAGGGAATCAAAGATAGCCTTAGTGTGTATATTGTTAAACGACCCTTCTATATCGAAGAAAGCCGCAAGAGTGTATTGGTTAAAGAAGATGGATCTTTCAATAGTAGTTATAACCTCGTGTAACTCAGTATCTTTGGATAATCCCTTGAGGTATGCTTGCTGGGCGTTGGATATGGTAGTAGCCTCTAGAACGTCCCTAAGATAAAAACTTATACAGTATACGTTCTAGGGTTTTCAGTACGAATGATGTGAGACTTATTGGTATGAAATCCTTGGCTGATTCATGACCTTGCCTCCCAGCCTTGGGTATAAATGTATCATGGTCGGAAAAATTTTGTTTAGTTCTTTTTTACACACGTAATCGTTAATAAGGGGTTAATAAGGTCCAAAAAATTTGACCGCAGGCCTTATTCTCCTCCTCATTTTGCATTAATATTTTTCTGCTTTTCAGTTTATTTTATGTTTTTTTTAAATATCTGGACTCAGAGAAAAGGATTGAGCATATCCGGAGGTCTTACCGCATGGCTCGCGGTAGATCTAGTTCGAACGACGATGAAGATAATTTGCCGCTCGCTCAAATACAAGGAACATTATTTCAGCACCCTGTGCCTACACCGACGAAAATCACTGGAAAAACACCAATATTTAGAAGAAAAGCCTTATTTTGTAAAACGTACGCAATCACGTCATTTACGGCCGATTTCTTCACAGAGTGTTAAGGCTAGACCAAGTATTAGACTTATTTTCAGTTCTCTCTCGAGTACTAAGTCAATTCTTCACGGAGATGTAATGAGCAAATACTTCTATTTTAAACTCGGTTCCAGCTGATACTGGGTTTTAGTTGAACCCCCGAAATCGGAAGACTGGCAAGCTTAAAACTCGAACTAGTTTTATTTGTTGAAGTGAAGAAACAGAAAGAAAGTGTTTGTGTATAATTATACAAAAAAAACATATACAGCCCAATTCTGAATGATTTTTCCTGGGGAATCGGAAAAGGAAGTTTTCATTTTTAAGATAAAGTTCAAAAACATTTTGGAAATTTTTAATGCCAATTTGTTCATCAACCGTCAATATTCATGAATGTTAAAAAAAAATGTGAAATGTGTTGGCAGAAGTTGCCATTTTTTTGTTTAAAACTTAAAGTTATCTATATACATCTGTATCTGTGTCGACAAGAAATAACAGCTCAAATTTAATTTCAATGTTTCGAGAAATGTTGCTTTAAAGTTTTCGTTCTCCATATAAGTTGTATGAAAGGATTGCTTGCTTGCTTAGTTGGCGCTACAACCGTATGTCGGTCTTGGCCTCATCTAAGAATTTGCGCCAGCCATTTCTGTCTTTCGTTTGCTGGCGCAAGTTGGAAATTCCAAGCTTCGTCAGGTTGTCCTCTACTTGGTTTTTTCAACGAAGATGCGGTCATCTTCTTCTGCGTTGACCGCCGCTGGGTACCGATTCGAATGTTTTCTTCACTGGAGCATTGTCTTTCATGCGCTGAACATGACCAAGCCAGCGAAGCCGCTCGATTTTAATGCGCTTGACTACTTCGATGTAGCACCTGTTGGCAAAAGTTATTCTTCGTTTGATCTCAATGCTGATGTCGTTGGTTGAGTTAATGCTGGATCAAAGATAAACGAAGTCCTTCACAACCTCGAAGGAGGTATTGTCAACTGTAACGTGGGTTCCAAGACTCTGGGACTGTTTGTTAGTTGACACAAAGTATTTCATCTTATCTGCATTCACTGCCAGACCCATTCGACTTGACTCTCTTTCTAATCTGGAAAATGCTGCACTGACTTCGCACGTATTATGGCGTATGATATCGATGTCATCAGCTTACGCAAGTAGCATAACACTCTTGTAGAATATTGTGCCACTACGTCTCAGATCGGCAGCTCGGATGATCTTTTCCATCATTAGGTTGAAAAAGTCGCACGATAAGGAATCACCTTGTCTGAAACCTCGTTTGGTAGCAAATGGTGGGGAGAGGTCCTTCCCGATTTTAACTGCGCTGCTGCTGTAGCTCAGTGTCATCCTGCAAAGTCGTATAAGTTTTGCAGGAATACCAAATTCAGAAATGGTGGAGTACAGGTGCTTCCTTATTGAGCTGTAGAAGGCAACTTTGTAGTCGACAAAAAGATGGTGGGTGTCGACTTGTTTTTCTTGATTCTCCAAGTCTTCTCCAAGATTTGTCACAGTGTGAAAATCTGGTCGATGGTGGACTTTCCAGGTCTGAAGCCACACTGATAAGGTCCGATCAGTTCATTTACAATGGGCTTCAATCTTTCACATAAAACGCTCGACAGGACCTTATATGCGATATTAAGAAGGCTTATCCCACGGTAATTGGCACAGATAGTGGGATCGCCTTTTTTGTGGATTGGGCAGAGCACACTGAGATTCCAATCGTTCGGAATGCATTCTGCCGACTATATTCTGCATAGAAGCATCGTGAATGCATTTAAGTAGAGCTTCGCCTCCGTTCTTAAACAGCTCAGCAGCTAAGCCATCAGCTCCCGCGGCTTTGTTATTTTTAAGCCGAGCTATAGCTGTCAGAACTTCATCATAGTCGGGCAGCGGAACTTCGACGCTGTCATCCGAAATTGGGGTTTCCGGAATATCATCTCTATTGACGGGATTGTTGGTAGCGTCGCCATTTAGGAGCTTAGAGAAGTGTTCCCTCCATAACGTCAGTGTACTCTGTACAGTGTAATCATTATCATTAGATTCACGTTTTCATCCTTGCAGGAAGAGGCCCCGGTTTTAAAACCATCGGCAAGGCGTCTTATTTTTTCGAAAAATTTTCGGGCCTCATTCCTGTCACCATACATCTCAATCTTCTCCTGCTCACGCTTTTCTGCCTCTCTTTTTTTTAACCTGAAAATCTTCCCTCCTCTTTTGTTTGTATCGCTCCTTAGCAGCGCGCGTTACAACCGACTGCAGGGTGGCTTTGTACTCTTTGCGTCTTTCTCTGCAGTGGCAAAAAGTATGGAAGGCAGTTTGCTTTTTGTGTGATAGTTTTGGCTGGAATCACGCTATAATCTCCCGATTTTGTGTGTGTACGGAACTATATGAGTCGAAGACATCTGCATCATTAACTCAATTTTGACTTAACTCGACTTTAGCGGTTATTCCTTGTCGGATATATAAAAATGAATGTACGATTGTTTGTTTGTGTGTCCTGAATACATTTCTACACCGTTTATCCGATCGCGATGAAACCTTCTTAATTGGTTGTTCGCATTCATGCGCAGGTTTTAGTCGTAGTACGGGCAGCGTTGGACAAGGGGGCGTGGCACCTCCTATACAACCCAAATTTGAGATATCGAATAGCTTTTGAGTTATAGTTCACACAGCCATGGAATTTGGTAATCGATCACAATTTGCACGAGCAATTTTACTGATAACATTTTATGGGGGTTTGGAAAGGGGGCGTGGCATCTCCCATGCAAACCAAATTTGAGATTTTGGATAGCTTTTGCGTTATAATTCGCACAGCCTCAGAATTCAGTATTCAACGACAATTTACACGTGCTGTTTTACTGATAACATTTTATGGGCGTTTGGCAAGAGGGCGTGGCACCACTCATATAACCCAAATTTGCGATATCGAATAGCTTTGGAGTTATAGACCGCACAGTCTCCGAATTCAGTATTCGAACTCAATTTGCACATGAAGTCTAACTGATAACATTGTATGGTGTTTAACAATGGGGCGTGGCACCTACCATACAGCCCAAATTTGAGATATCGAATAGCTTTGGAGTTATAGACCGCACAGCCTCGGAACTCGGTATTCGAGCACAATTTACACATGTCGTTTTACTGATAGCATTTTATGGGCATTGTACAAGGGGGCGTGGCACCTCCTATGCAACCCAAATTTGAGATATCGAATAGTTTTGGAGTATAGGCAGCATAGCCTCGGAATTCGGTATTCGAGCACAATTTACACATGTTGTTTTACTGATAACATTTTATGGGCGTAGTAAAAGGGGACGTGGCAATCTCCCATAATTTGCGATATCGAATAGCTTTTAAGTTACAGTTCGCACAGCCATAGAATTCGGTATTCTGCCACAATTTACACACGTCGTTCAGGGGGCGTGGCACCTCCCATACAACCCAAATTTGCGATATCGAATAGCTTTAGAGTTATAGGCCGCACAGCCTAGTAATTCAGTATTCGACCACGATTTACACATGCCGTTTCACTTATCAAATTTTATGGGCGTCAAACTAGGGGACGTGGCACCTCTCAAATTTGCGATATCGAATAGCTTTTGAGTTATAGATCACACAGCCATGGAATATGGTAATCGACCACAATTTACACGTGCATTTTTACTGATAACATTTTATGGGCGTTGGGAAAGGGGGCGTGGCACCTCCCATGCAACCCAAATTTGAGATTTTGGATAACTTTTGCGTTATAATTCGTACAGCCTCGGAATTCGGTATTCGACCACAATTTACACGTGCCGTTTCACTGATCAAATTTTATGGGCGTTGTAAAATGGTAAGTGACACCTTCCATATATAGCCCAAATTTGCGTTATCGAATTGCTTTGGAGTTATAGGTCGCACAGCTTCGGAGGAATTCAGTAATCGAACTCAATTTACACATGCAGGTTCACTGATAACATTTTATGGAAGTTTGGAAACGGGGGCATGGCAGCAATGCGCCGGGCTTCAGCTAGTTAATTTTTAAATTTAATTAACATTAAAATTTGTTACATTAGAAACATAGGGCCTTAGTAATAAACATTTTAAAGTCAACTCTAACTTTAGTGTTAGCTTTTCTGACATTATTTCTATAGAATTTGTTGTCAAAAAGCTTACACTAAATTTAGAGTCGACTTTAAAATGTTTATTACTGAGGCCCATTGTTTTTATTTTATTTCAAATCTCCTTTAGCTAGGCCTATTACCCGCACCTATTCTATATAAAACTTTCATTCTGTTTCAAATATAAATATTAAAAATTTGAGGCAAATACTCTTCACTTTAAAACATCCTGTTAGTTACATTGACGAATAACGTCAAACTGTTGTCTTAGCAATGGAAAGAAACTATCGATCTTAACAACACAAATCAGATTTTGCACATCTTGCTTACAGTTCTGCATTACAATGTCATCACCGACATTACAAGCGGGTGGTTCTTAATATTTTGCAAGTCATAGCGGTTTTAGAGTATTTATAAACACAATGCAGGATCGGACTAGAAATTAGTCTAGGATTTTTGACCGTGTTATATACACTTTGAAGGACTTCAGCAGAAAAGGGCTGCGCCGTGTATTTTCCAGCTAGTTCTCTATATATTTAATTATTCCTCATTGTCATTCCTTAAAAATTCTTTAAATTATGTTTCGCATTTCGTGTTGTAAGTTTTTGGTACATATTTTATTACATTTATGAGAATGTTGGTATTTTAAACATACCAAAAAATTTCGAAGTAGTTAACTTTTGTGGAGCACAAATTTTTAAGCTTTTGAGCAGAAAATACGCTTCATATCAGTTTGTATTTTTTTCCTTTTGCTATGACACAAAAAACTTGAAACTTTTTATCCGCCTACACAAAAAACTATAAATTATAGCATTTTATAGTAAAATATAAATTAAAGCATAGCAGAACATATAAATAGCATTTTGATGACAAAATAAGTTTTTATGTTGTTGTGTGTAAAAATTTAAGGAACTGCCGCAACTTATGAATTATAAATTAATTATATTTTTTTGTGAGTAATTAATTTAACGTTTTATATAATATAATTTTTTTTATTTTCAATTTATATACTATTGTATATATAGGTATATAGGCAATTTACAACATGATCAACTTGAAAAATTAAAAAATTACGCAAAAAATTGCGTTACTCTTTTGCTTTATGTAAACACTTTATATAGCTAGTCAAAATATTAAGGCCAGCATGCAAGGACGAAGGACCATTACTTAAATGCAGCTGCTGCATGCAGCAAGCCATAAGCAACAATTTGCCCAGGATGTGCGCCAAAATTCGGTCAAGTTTACGCGGGCGCCGCCTTTTTTTTGTGCTCCGCAATTCAAAGCTTCAACTGCTATTGTATTTTGGCAAAATTGACATAAATATGTATGTATATATACATGTTGCCGTAACAACCAGAGTAATAACAAGAACAACTACAAATGTTATAGGGTATGTAATAATAACCGTAGTTTTATGTTATGTGATTCTGATGCTGGTGCGAATAATCGACATCGACGTTGACCTAGTTTCTGTACATTTTGAACATTCAGTAACTTCTATTAAGACTTATTTTAATGCCGTTTTATTTTTCCTGCTTGTTGCTTAAATTATACACTAAACGTGACATTTTTATGACATAAATAATTTCAATGGCATAAATAATATAATTATTTTGACATAAGGAGGATTTTTCAGATCACTTGTGAATTTAATGTTACATGTTCCAAGGAAATAATGGTTCATATATGCATTTTTTTAAGAGTAGGTTCTAATCTAGAGGTCCAAAAACACGGTAATGTTCTTGATTTTTTTTTTTCATAGCATGGAAGTAAATAAACATCTTGAGTTTTTTGACAGTTATTTATTAGGGGTATTCACGATTCATTGCACTTGCCTGTGCAATTGAGGACTTGTGCAGTTAGGTTTTCGTGAACACATCACTATCACTTTTTCATAGATGTCAAAATGTTCAATGCTCCTTGCTTAAGTCCTCAAGTCCTCAAGTTTGAGGCTACATTAGAAATGCACTTGTGCAGATTTTTGACGTACGTGTATTTTGTTTTTGTAAAGTGCACACGTTCTCAACTGACAAGTGCACTGAATCGTGAATACCCCTATTGATTATTAAAATGAAGGAAAATATTTATTTTGTTGCATAAAAGTGTAATGTGAAGTGTCAATATGCCGCACAGAGGGGTATTGTGTTGGCTTTTTGGCTTAAAATTAAAAAATTAAATGTAAGCTACGAACTTTTTTTGGATACCCATTTAAGTTGGTTAAATTCTGCGTCTCTAGCAAAAATAAATTAATGCTTTAAGCTTAGTATGCTGTAGGAACGAAAATTTTTTGGCATATAACTCTACACGCGAAATTTTGGTGTAGAGTAAAAATTTTTGTCTGTAGAAAAAGCACTTGCTGTTCTGGTTGACAGATTCATATTTTTATTGCTGCAATTTTGTATCCTATAAAAGGCAAGACTACACATTAAGAAACTATATAAATGCACCAATAAATTTGTTAAATAACAAATTCAACACTTAAACATACTTACTGCTTATTTTTTATTGTTGAATGGCAAATTTCCGCGCCAATTAATTGTAAGGGCATATAATCGACAGCGAAATTTTGACATTTCAACTCTTCACTCACAAATGGAAATTTGGCAACACAGCAATAATTTTCGCTTCTACAGCGTACTAGCTGGCGAAAAAAATTTCGCTGCCTGTTCGTTGTCAAAAATCTCAATGTATTTCTTAGGGAAATTTTTTTTCGTTCCTACAGCATACTTAGCTTTAAGAGACTAGTTCAAAAGTTACAAGCTGTCAACTTTAACTTTTCTTTGCTTGCGTTCACGCGCTGTGGAGAATCGCAATTTTTCAGCATTTTTATATAAAATTTTTATTTAAAAAACGTCTTTAATCACATAGACAATAGACTTTAATCTTTGCAACTATTTCTTAAGCATTGTTACCAAAGTAAAATATAAGAAAAGAAACGAAAAAATCGATTAAGAAATGGTAAAAATATTCGCTTTGGGAATACGCTTTCTCATTCACATTAAATCGAGTTCGTGTCTTAAGTCTTTTTGTATTTTTTTCTACTTTAAACGCTCATATCTGCTAAATGGTATCACCTATCAAAATTCTAACAATTTTGTGCATACCTACATCTAAAGATCTTTCTTTTGATATATCAAATGTTTCTGTAGCGTTTGTAGATTTGCTGGAATAAGGGGACCCTTACAGGAATAAATATATAGATAATAAACGAATAACACAGTGCAACACAGATTTTCAAACCAATCTCAAACGATACTATTTGACATCAATAACAAAAGCCCAAGTCGCTTTTTGTTCACAGTGGTTCTAAATTCTACTTTTTTGGTCAAAAATGGAATTAATCAATATGAAAAATTATATGTTAAACTTAATTCAGGGTGGTTCTTGTCTTCGGAAGCCAAAATTGAAATTTTCCGGGGGAATATTTTTTTGGAACACTTTAACCCCTAACTCCTTCTAGTATGGGTCAATTTGACCCTTTTTTGGAAAAGATCCTATAAGTCAACTTTGGAGGGAGTTCAAAGGTTAAAACCTTCCAAAAAATATTCTCCACAAAATTTCACTTGGGGTCACGCAAGACAAGCAACCTCTACGAGTTAAAGGTTACACATAAAATACGAACCGAAAAGATAATACATTTATTTTCATGTTAGGTAATTTTAATGTTTTTTAAATAGTATCCATATCATTATCACTGTTATGGCATGAAATATCATATACTTTAGAGAGGTTAATATCTATTTCTTGAAATTCGTCTTCACTCCCGCTTTTATTAATTTCTTCATATGTTGTTTTGGACCACCAACAAATTTTGGACCACCAGCCAGAACTGCATCTACTGTTTTCTTTCCTCTGTATCTGTAAAAATGGAAATAGTCTCATCTGGTACAAAAGTGTTGATTGTAAGGAAAGTTTAATTTAGAATTACCGCATTTCAAATGGCAAGGCTACCTGATGAAATCGTTCCCCTTGCTCATCCGATTCCGTACCGAACTGCTTTTCAAAATAGTCCAGATGCAAGTGCAAAAAACTAATTTTTAACGACATATTCACGCCAAGTTTCTCGAACGCATTGAGCATCTCAGTTACATCCTTTTTATAGGCATTCGAGCGTTTCTTTCCTAAAAGACCATTTATAACCCTTTTTACTGCATTCCATCTAATCAGCTTGTCACCTACCAGCTCTTCATCAAATGATTTCGACTTCATTAGCTTCCTTAATACAACTTACGTAATTTGTTACTATAACTTATAAATTATTACGAATATAGTTATAGCTTTATACCATTACGCCGGACCGTTATAATATTACAAATTTATTATTGAATGAAGATATTATTATCGCAGTATGCAAAAGTTGCTTAAAAATAAATGTATTATCTTTTCGGTCAGTTTTTTATGTGAAACCTTTAACTCGTAGAGGTTGCTTGTCTTGGGTGACCCCTAGTGAAATTTTCTGGAGAATATTTTTGGAAGGTTTTAACCTTTGACCTCTCTCTAAAGTTGACTTATAGGGTCTTTTCCAAAAAAAGGGTCAAATTTACCCATACTGAAAGGAGTTAGGGGGTTAAAGTGTTCCGAAAAAATATTCCCCGGAAAATTTTAATTTAGGCTTCCGAAGACAAGAACCACCTTGAATTAAGTTTGACATATAATTTTTCATATTGTTTAATTCCATTTTTAACATAAAAGTCAAATTTAAAACCACTGTAAAAATATTTGTGACGTAGTGGAGCAAACAGGAACTTTGGCTTTTGTTATTGATGTAAAATACTATCGTTTGAGATTGGTTTGATTCACCCCCGAGACCATGATTCAATTATATATAAGGTTGAGTAAGCTGAGAACACATATCTGTTGGCGAATGTCAAAAACAGCTGTTCGGTGCTCTTATCTTTTACTTTGACATTCGCCGATCCAAATTCCATCCATCCAGAGTTTTCGTTTAAAAATGTCACTGGGCACTTTAAAAAAGGAAACGTTTTCCTTGTTCCAATAGTTTTGGCGAATCGCGTACTTTTTCGGCATTTTGAGGTAGTAACAAAAACTCAAACTCCAAGAAAATTGTTTAAAAATTTTTTGAAACACAAATTTAATATTAAAATCCAATAGTTTGACTTCTAGTCAGAAATTTTAATTTGATTGTTTACTTGTCTTTTTTTGTTTTACTTTGACATTTTGCAATCCAAGTTTTGTTGTTGTATGAGAACAATTTCATGGTTACTTAACCTTATGTATAATTGAATCATGCCCGAGACTATGACTCTCATTTTGTGTCATAGTGTAATCTAGTCTAATATGATTTCATAATTTTTCAATTCACTTCGATTTATTATTATTTTTCTACATAAAGCTTTCAAAATGCTTTAGCATTTGATTTCTTCCAGTGAAAAGCTTTAAGCGTTACACATACATGCAAGCAGTTTAATTTGTGTGCGTTTGGCTATTACTGGCATAAATACACAAAAGAGCGAATACCCCTATTGTATTTTTGAAATCCATTAAAAAAACAACTTTTTAAAACTCGAGCACTAGACTACAAATTACAAACTTACAAACTTAAACAAATCGATTACTACTCGAATAATTAAACAATACAGTCTTATGAAGAGTCTATTCAATATAAAATAATTGAACAACGCTCCCATTCAACTATCGCGTGTCGCTTGTCTATTGAATAACGTGTTTGAATGCAAATGTCAAAAGGAATGCATGAAATTAGCCTTAAGAATTGTGAAATGGTAGTAGTTACATAGCATGGAAATAGGTGCATACTAGGGAAGTCAATCCCGGGATCCCGAAATTCGGATTCGCGATTTCAGCCCCTTTCAATCCCGGAATTTTCTTACCGGGATTTTTAAATAAAAAATTTCTATTACAAATATTCATGTAAATGCAACCGTTTTAATTTAACTTGATATGAATATAGAATTAGAAAAACCTTTTATTGAGGCTGAAAAAGATTGTTAGGACGATGAGTGTGAATCGCGGAAGCAAAGACTTTGCAAAGTTTAAGAAGAATTTGTAACATCGGGAAGTCAGCTATGTATTTCAGAATTGTCAGATATGCTGACTCGGAAAATAATTTTGTTTTGTGGTCAAGGCAATAGTGATCGAAACTTACAAATTGCTTACGATTATCGTACAACTATTTCTCCAACTAGCATAGAAACAGAACGGTGCTTCTCACCAGCGGTTTATATTTGTATTAATATCCAAACAAAACTCTCTAATGAAAAATAAGACGCGTTTATCAGCATAATGTATTACTTAAAAAATAATTAAAATAAAAAATTTAATTTTGAAAAGTCTTTTCCAAACTTACTTTGCCTTTAAGCATAGTACTCTGTTCAGTTTCATGTGAAATTCCACTCAAATCTCTATACAAAATATGACAGCTGCGAAACAAGCGTGGAAATTTTCACAACATTTTCGTTAGAGCAGTACTCTGTTCCGCAGCGTGAAATTATCGCAACATGTTTCTGAGCAACATTTTTTCACGACAATTTAATTGTACTGCCTATTTATTTTGAAGTGAAAAGAGAGAGATCATATGAAATCTCCCAAAATATTCTCTTAATCTCTCTGAGAAACGTTGCCATAGGAATTTCTCGCAACAAACTTTAAGTCAGAAATTTCATGCAACAAATAAATAGATGTTGCCAGCGAAATTTCACGCAAACGAACAGAGTACTAGGCTTAAACACAAAAAACATGAAGACGGCGTCTAAAAAAAAATGTTTAACAATAATATAATAATACCTTAAACTGTTCTGTATTTTATTTTCTTATATTTTTTGTTCTTTAATTAATACAATTTGCTAGCCATTAATATTATTTAAGTTTTTTGTGTTTATTAACAATAAGGGTATTCACGATTGTGTGGTAACGTGATATTGTGTTTTTATTTTTACTAGAGTGAAAACCAATATTGTGAACACCCTTTAAAATAGAATTTGTGGTTTGAAACCTTCCACTTTAAATTTTGTGTAACTATGTAAATAAATTAACTATTCAATTTGATATATGTTTTTAATATATGGCATAAAAAAGTTAAACTTGCATTTTGAGCTTCTTCCATTTTTGTAAGTAGAAAATAACTGGCAACCGATCAGTTGTTTATGCAACTTTAATAACCACTTTCGTTAAACATATTATTGGGCTACTTAAAATTAGCACACTTTTGGTTTTTAGAGATTTCATGTAAAACACCAAAAAATATAAAAACCGCTCGGTAAAGAGTGGTATCAATGCCACGGGGTTTTTTAACTACACTGAAAACAACTTAATTGTGAATACCTTTAATAAATACATTAATAATACAAAATAAATTAATGTACATTTTTTAGTTTCAAGTAATAAATAATAAAAATTGTATTAACAAATGTTTTGAATTATGTACTTCTTAAATTTTTCAATCCCGAACTAGTCCCGGGATCCCAGGATTGAGGTTTTCAATCCCGATAATCCCGGGATCGAGAAAAGCTTCCGGGATTTGACTCCCTGGTGCACACATAGTTGTGTTACGAGTATGCAAAGGAAAATGTAAAGGAAAAAAAAGTGTTTCTCGCATTCAAATTCAAATGAATTACACGGAAGATATTAGCTACTGTTCGCTTTTGTATGTATGTTATTTTTCTGATTTGCATTGTCGGCTTTAATCTTTTCGTAAGCTTTCACAGTCAACATAAAGTATAGGTTGCCGGATGTAACTAGTTGTTACAATTTGTTAACAAAGAATTTGTTATTTTCTAACAAACCATTACTTTGTTTTTTTTTTAATAACTGTAATAGAGCTCGTTAAAACAAAGTCTAATTCGATTAGGGCTTCTTCTAATATCTTCGATTTTAAAATTCAAAGTTGGCAAATTAGAAAAATATAGCTTTTCAACAAACTTAACGAAGATTTTATTGGGAGTGCAAAGTAGTTTTCTTATTTTTGCATATATGTATATTTTTATTTCCCTCTCTATTTTCCTTGCTTTTTTTTACTTAATCCATCAACTGTTGCTTGCATGTGAATTGTTTTTCATTTATGCAACAACAACAAAAACTAACAATAATAAATAACTTACTGGAAAAGCAGTTCGACTGGTTCGACCACCACTGACTTAGTTCGCGAATTTAACGAAAAAGCATGGTTACGGTAATTGCGAGAAACAGGTATTGTTTTTCAGATAAAGTTTTTATTATGAATGCTTGGTTGAATTTAACGGGTTCTGCTGGTGTGGCCACTTTTTGCGTGAGTTTTCTTAATTTTATTTCTACATTGAAGCATGATTAACAGTAAGAAGTATACAAATTTTATGATTTTAAAATTATTAAAATTTGCATAATCAACCTCACAAATGAACAAAAATAATTCATTTTATTACGTTTTTAATTTAAACAGAAATAAAAATGTGACCTTTAATAAAATACTCCAGTTCAACAAATCCATTCACTTCTAAACACGCTACAACAACACATCGTTTGTTACACAACAACATTTGGTTTTCGATTTCTCATCGCATTTGTTTGATAAGAAAAAACTGAGTGCTTTCAAGATTTTCAGTTATATTTAATGATAGATTCGAACTACATTTTGACCCACATGTGTCAGGTTTTTTTTATTATTTACATGCAGATACATGATCAGAGAACAGCAACAATGGTTCTTGAATTTTCAATAGCTTCAAAAAATATGATTTCGCTGTAGAGGAATATAGATATAGAAATTAACCGCAAATTTGAGGTATATGTTTTTTGTTTTCTTAATACAAGTGGTTATCACCTGCGGTAATGAATCGTCTATTTATCTGAAACCATATCTGGTACATTTTTAAAAGCAGGGACCGTAACGGTTTTGACTTTTTTCAAAAAAGTCATAAAATAATCGTTAAATAAAAGTTAAAATTTCACTTTTAGTTTTTCGATCAAAAATATAAGTTAAAATTTGATTTTTACATTTTTTATCAAAAATAAAAGTTAAAATATATCTTTTATTGTTTCGATCAAAAATATAAGTTCAAATTTGATTTTAATTTTTTTGATCGAAATTAAAAGTTAAAATATGACTTTTATTTTACCCATCAAAAATAACAGGTAAAGTTTTACTTTTATTTTTACGATCAACAGTTGAATTTTTAATGTTATTTTTGATCGAAAAAATGAGTCAAATTTTAACTTATATATTTGATCAAAACAATTACATTAAATTTTAACTTTTATTTTTGCTCAAAAAAATTAAAGTCAATTTTTAACTTATATTTTTGATCGAAAAAATAAAAGTAAAATTTTAACTTTTATTTTTAACCAAAAAAATAAAAGTCAAATTCCAGTTTTATATTTGATCAAATAAATAAAAGTCAAATATTATTCGTTATTTTTGGTCGAAATAAAATTGGTCAAAAGATAACGATTATTTATTGCCTTTTTTAAAAAAATTTGATAAATTAAAATTATTAAATATTATTATTTCTTAGATTCAAATATTCAAATAAACTTACTCTTCCATTTAACTTTTTGAATAGAAATTTTGAAAATAGCTGTTACTTTCGGTGCCTGTTTAAAAGTGTTTCGAATTGTTCGTTGTCTTTTATAATAAAGGTAACAATTTTTTTGGCTTCCTTAACCTTATCAAGGACTAGGCTAGAATAATCATGTAAAAATTTTTTGAGGTAATATTCTTATCATTCATGCCCTAAAAAATAAAAAAAAAACATCCCTTTGATTTTTACCAGCGCTTTATTTTTACCTTTTGCCAGGTTGTCCAATGTATGGATAAAGCCATTCAAAAGTTGTAGTAAAATGTACAGGAGTGTGAAAATATGTTTGAAAACCCGCATTTATCTGGAATTTTGTACCTACACGTTTAAAAATTTTGGTCGGCGTTTTTACTAAAAAAGTTCTAAAATCCCTAAGTTTGAGCGCAACTGACAATTACAATAACAATTAAGAAAGTTTTGTGGTTCTTCCGTAAAATTTTTTATTTGTAGCTAACGGTTTTTTGATTTAATATGAAGATATATAAAAAAATCTTCACTGCCAAGGGGAGGGGCAAGTGCCCCCCTTTCCCCTGTGGACGCCCATGTAATCCAAAAAAGTTTAAAATTTAGTCCAAGATTTTTAATCGTGTACATAAAGGAGGTGTGGTTTGAATGAAAAAAAATTATGCTTTTTACACCAACCACTTTTTTTTAGCAAAATTTAACCCGCCGTCAATGAACATATTTTTTGTGAACTGGGTGTGTTACACCCAAGAAAAAAATTAATATTGAAAATAAAGCCTATACACAAAAATTTTTTTTATTTTTTTTATTAAGTATTAATATTAATTTGAAAAAGAAAAATAAATCATATTCTGTCTTTTATAAATATTTTTTGTTATTTAAATTAGAGATCAAAAAATTAATGCAAAATTTATTGAAGCCCGGGTGTAACACAGCCATGTTTATGGACGACGGGTTAAAACAACCCAAAACAAAAAATTTTGTTGCTTCTATTCGGCATAAAATCGAAAATAGAACTGAGTTAAACGTCAAATATTTCTCTAAATTTATGTAAATTGCGTTGCTATGACTTCATTTTATAATACCAAACGATTTAATTTAAATAAAAAGTTGCAAAATAAAAATAAAATATTTTTTCTGATGTGCTGTGCTGCCAGGTTAGGAGATTTTCCCCTAGATTTAGGGGTTTTTTAACTGTGTTGAGGAATTTTAGGAGTAATGAATCTTTAGGGGTTTTTTTTGGGATATTAAATATTTTTAGGTGTTTTTTTAGGGTTATTTGAAAATTTGACCTTTGGAAATAAAGTGTTCTTACTTTTCCTTAAAATTATGCTAAAAATTTAAGAAAAGAAGACATTTGGCTTTTTGGGTATTTCAGCAACATTTTATAAAAACAGCTGAATTGACAGAACTTCAAATAAATTACGCAACATTTCCCTTTTTACTTCAAACTTGCTTGGCGCTTTACTTGCAATTGATTGATTCCGTGTAAAAACTAAAAACAAAGCATGTCGGCCTTTGTTGTCTAGTGAAGAATGCGCTAGACTATCAACTCAGAGGTCCCGGTTCGAATCCGGATTCAGTCATGGTTCTTTTCGCTTTCTTTGTTTTTCACTACATTTAAAAATTATTGAAACAAAAAATACACAACTAAATTGTGGAAAATGTTGAGTTAAAGGACAGGAGCAACTGAAGGCTGGAAATGCTTGCCGAGGTTAAGGCATAACACTAGCCTCGGTTGTAAGCAATTCAAATTGTCTTTTGTGTTTTTTTGTCCGCCTTATCGATAATTCACGTATGGTTCCAATCAATTCTTCCTCTAATAATCCTTGCCTTTCATGTAAAAGACCAAGCGTTGCTTTTATAAGGCGCATGCCTTGGTTCTTTGATCCTTTTAAATAGACAAAAAAGATATGCCCAAAAATTTATAAAAAAGTGGGAGACGGAGCCTCCTTTCAAAGTAAGACTTAATTTTAAGGTAAATTGCACATTTTACAATTGAGAACTATGAAGCAACTTTCTGCCCTTCTTAAAGACGTCCTACAGCTCAGCTCTTTAAATACATAGGCTTGCATTGCAGTTGAACTACTTTTCAGTTGCCCCCTATGAAATTTTTGTATGTTTTTCAAAAAAAATTGTAAGGGGAATTTTAGGGGGATTTTAAATCTAATCTAGGGGTAAATGGTGAAAGGCACCTGGCAACACTGCTGATGTCTTCCAACTTAATGAGCAAATCCAATGAAAGTGTTGAGTAGAATAGCGACGGATGAGTAAACTATTTTCGACATACATATTTTAAATGAACAAGGAAACGATTTTAACATCAAAACTTGATTGTTTGATGATGTGTGACTCTAAACTCTCACCTTCATCTGTTTATTCAACCATTTCAGTCCACATTTGATTTAAACAAAAATTTTATCAGCTTTGTTTACCTAGTTTTATATAGTATTTTTATATGTATGTTCCCAAATGTATAATGCTTAATAAATCGCGTCAAATTTGCAAAGAAAAAATATGTCTTTCGGCAAAATAGGTGATAGAAATAGGTGTTTATAAATCTCGTGGTGCTGGAAGAAGGCCGGATGGAAAAGGGTTTTTGAAAAAGTCACGTAACAAAAGTAATTCAAACAAATAATAAATGAAATTATTCATTGTTTAATTTTGACAAAGCTTATAAAATCAAGTACCTACAAACTAAGGAAGTCAATTTCGGGATCCCGAATTTTGGCCCTACAAACGATTTACGTCCCCCCAAGCGATTTAGCTATGAGTCGAAATGAGATTATTAACATTTCTTAATGATTAACGGAATTATTTTGAATCTCTATACGATCAATCGTTTCGTGCGAAACACTGCTCTTTCATGGTTTTTAACCCTCGTGTATTATTTACCACTTTAATTGTCCGATTAACGATGCAGGGGTCTGTCCAGACCCCATACATATTTATATGAGTTTCAGTTAAAAATTTCAGGATATTGTTGATAGTTTTATTTTAAACTAGCGGACTTGACAGACGTTGTCCTGCGCCGATTCTCTGAATTTGTTTTGTGATCGTTTTGTGCCATTCGAGAAAGCATGCCATACATTTCTATTCGAAACTTCAATGCATGACGATCTCAACCGTCCTATACATAGTATTTTATTTATTTATGGGCGGTAAACGTAGGCTTGGTAACATTTATATGTATAGGGACCGCAAAATTTATACGTATAGTCACGTTTGGAAATATTTACAGTATTAACACTAGATTTACGGATGTTGATTATATATCTATTTTTACTGAAGTGAGTCAATTTGACTTATACAACAAAATTTTAGCTTTTTGCAAAAAAAAAACAGATCCAACTAAATTGAAATAAAAGATTTATTATTAAAAACTTTATTGAAAACAATTTTTACATATGAACTCTCTTTTTGAAATACATTTTTCGCAAACATTTTTATTGCATTTAGCACAAAGGCTCCTACATCTATTTCTCTTGCATAATGCTTGAACCTGACAATTCAATTCTTCCGTACGTCAGCAGCAGGATAATAAAGAAAAAAATTCCGTTTGTTTGACACTGATAACATTCTTATATCTTCAAAACTATAGAAAATTTTAGTACAATGAATTTTTGTATATCACGCATGAGGACATTTTTCAGTACCTTAAATGTATATTTTGGTGCATTTTAATGACAAAACGAATTTAAATTTTTTTTCTTAAATCCCAGTTTCGTTAAGTATATGTGTATCTTTAAATATAAATTTGGTATAAACGATTCATTAAAACATTATCCTAAATATAAAGTTTCTACTAGGTTGCGTACGCAGGATACCAAAAATACCGCAGTTTAGTTCATTTAAAAAAAAGCGATAAATCAGCGAAATGTGTTAAAATTTCAAAAAACATTTTACTTGTCTGAAAAATGCATATGGGATATAATTCAATACAATTTTTTGTAAAAACCTGGCGCGTGTCTTGTATAGAAACCTTGTATAAAAAACAACTAATTTCTTATAAAGAAATAAAGCGAAAAAGTATGCCGGTTTTTATGTATTTCTTCTTTGAACAGATGCAAGTCGCATATCCCAGTAGTCACGCAAAAATATATAAAAGTGGTTTTCCTAACCTGAAACATGACTTTATAAATTTAATACTTCCTAGAATTAATAACAAACATGTGGTTTACTATTTAAACTTCTTTGAATAGTTAATGTGATCATAGTATGCTCTCTGCACTGTTTTAAAATGTGTCCCAGTAGTCACGGTGAACAGCCTGATTTCGTTTCAATGCAGTTGTGTATAGCTGAATTTACTTTTCTGAAACAAAATGAAACAGTTAAAATTTTGTTGTGTCTAACTTGAGTGTAAAATGGCTGTAAAAATCCACACTTACAGAGACACCACTATTTTAAATCCCAAGAATATAAATGTTTTAATCATGCCTTTTGACTTAAGAGACAGCGAAAAGGAATTGAATGTTGAACCTAAAGATATGATTGGGCCAAGTATAAACACAAAAGCCAATTCAGGTTCTCTAAGTTACTCTCAAGGCGTTTTATGTAAAGAAGGTATCAAAATTAAAAAGAGGAAGATGAAGTAATAAATTGTTTTTAAGATCGACTTCGAACAAAGAAGCAGAGTTTTTCGCCACATAGAAGACGAATGTTTCTTATGTTCTATTAAAAAATTGTTGAGAGGTAAAACTTGAATTATTTTTTCTGTTTTACAGAAAAATATATAAATAACTGCATTAATTTGATTCATAGCAATAATAAAACTGATTAAAAAAGTTTTTATTAATACATATATTTTACTTGTTCCGCAAGTCACAAAGACATGTCCCAGTAGTCATAATTTATAATATTTTTGCTTCTTCTACAAAAGTAAGCATATTAATTCGTTCTTAAAATGGAAGCTTTTAGTATATGTTGTACAACACAGAATTCTTCTTTGAGTATTCAAAGTATTCAAAGTCAAATTTATTTAAATAGTATTAACACAAACAATACAAACTGTTTTTCTTTTATTTTAAAGGAATATTACACAATAGTTATTTGTCTCTGTTTTAAAATATATTTCACTGTTATATAAGTTCTGATGACATCGTTAGTCAAATTTTGGAATCAAATGCCCCAGTAGTTACAATGGAATGCCCCTGTTTTTTTTTAATCAAAGTGAAATGCCTCGGGTGGTTAAAAATTACTTTTATTTACACAGAGTAAAACAATGTTTTTAATAGAAGAAATTGAGTTAAATGTTGAGTAGAAAATAACCTTGGGGATGGTATAAAGTTTTTCATTGGATAGACCGCATAGAAGCCAGGGACGGAACGTTCGTAACTATTTTCCTGAAAACTTTATGGGTCTCTGGTGTAGTCTCTTTTCAAAAAAATCACACATGTTTGAATTTAATAGAATTGATTTATACGGAAATAAATTATTTTTTTACGATGAATACAAAACATTTATTTTTTTTAAATATACGGATATAATTGTTTCCATTCCTAAATAATTTGACTATCTTCTCAGACTTTTCCTCCCTGTCGTGTACGTTGTCCCACCATGATTGTTTATCACTATTTTCCTTCCTGCTCTTGTCACAAAGGCCGGGCCAATCACGAATCATTTCAATAAAATTGTCAATATCAAACATCTTCTGTAAATACTTAATAATATTTTCAAATTTAAATACATATTATTAATAAATAAACAAATTCATGAACTCACTAATTAAAAAACACCCTTTTCAAATAAATTCACGTCACAACCATGGTAAAATAATACAGGTATATGCACCAGATGAGAGCATACTGCCGGAAGTGTCAAAACGAAGCAAAACTTTTTCTTTATTTTCTTTTGTTTCCATTCGCCACACAGCTAAATTTGACAGACATGGCAGTATGGAAAGTGAGCACAGTCAGCGCTGCATATACCTCTATCCTTCTACCATGGAAAATAATTGTATCATTATTTTTACAACAAGATCAATACTAAAATAAACGAAACACAAAAGAAAAGAGCGCAAAGAGCGCGCAAAGAGAGCACAAAACCGCAACCGCGCATGGAGTAGTATCCCAGTTGGAAAAAGAGCCACGCTGTTTGTCTGCCAGCAACATTCCTCGGAATATCAGGAAGCATGCTTGCCTCCATACACGCTTATATCTTTTTTCTATAGACATGTCCTAGGAAGGCATGTTTACCAAATGAACTGCAATGGCAGCAATGCTGCATGCATCTCACTGCATTAATACTGTATTCATCTCACGGTATTAATTCTGCATTCATATCATGTGATGGGGCAGTTCATTTGGCAGACATGCCGTCCTAGGTCATGCCTATAGAAAAAAGATATAAGCTGGTATGGAGGCGAGCATGTTTGCTGAACTCCCAAGGCATTTTGCCTTTTACAACCAACATAGAAAAGCACATGAAGAGAACAACACAAATTCTGGCGATCGCACACAAGTTGAAATTGTTGAAAACAAAGTTGATTCGGCGAATTACTACAATCATTAAAATATTGAAGTTGGCTTCCCTTAAAATTAACCGGAATTTTGCACTAGCAAACATGATACATCGGACCCATTCGCAACTCCGAACTATGGGCAAATTGCCAACAAACGCCCATAGACGAGGAAATTTGTATAAGAAAACGTAGTTGGATAGGACACACTCTCCGTAAGCAGCCTAACTAGATCTGCAGACAAGCTCTTGAGTGGAACCCACAGGGTAACAGAAAGCGCGGACGTCAAAGACTCACCTGGAAGCGTTCCCTGGTGAAAAGAAATTGAGTCAACAGGGAAATCGTTCAATGAAATAAAAACGATTGCGAAAGATCGTAAACGATTTAAAAGCTTTACCGCGGCCTTATGCTCCACAAGGAGCCAAAAGAATTAAGAAGAAACATGATACATACCTCACTTCTAAGTAAAGAGGAAGTTTTTAAAATTTCAAAAAGTAAATTTCTTATCATAGCTTTGAAATTATAACCTACCACATTCCTTCCATCGGCAGGCCTACTATGTTTTTTATCTGGGATGGCCTCCCCCATTTGAACGTATGTTTTTTTCATACATGCCGCCAGCACATCGCTACAGAACGCGGTCCACAGCTACCTGTCGCGGCACAATCGCGCAATAAATACACTCTTATTTGAATACATTCAAAATTTAGTATTTTTCAGCCGCATTTGTGATAAAAAAAGTAAGAGCAGTATCGCAAACGCGATAAAATCGCGTAATCTGGCCTAAGAATAAGGCCGCGTTCAAGTGAACGCTTTTTACCAAGCTGAACTGAAACTCAAAAACGCATTGGAGCAAAAGAGATGCACGACTTGCGTCCTCTATTGCTCCAATTCCGAAATTCTCGGAATTCAGACTCTTTTTTTGAGTCATATGGCCCTATTTTGTAAAAAGTACGCAATCACCTCCTTTGGGGTTTTTTGCTTGACAATAAATTTCATAAGAAAATTTTAGTGAGATAAAGAGAGTCTGTTGTACTTCATATGAAAACGAAATTACCAGAAAAAACCTTAAGTGAGGTGATTGAGTGCGTTTTACAAAATAAGGCCAATAATTTTGCTAAATTTATGAGTGGACATCAATATTATTCAGAGATTATTTTTCATTAAACAAAGAGTTTTTCCACAATTTTTGGGGAATATTTGTTATTTGATTAAATACGGTTAGGAAACAATCATTGATATTTTAATTTTAATGATGTCGTAAGTTTAAAGCCTACAAGCGGAGGAAATTTACATTAAAAAAATGATGTATAAAAATGTTCATAAATATTTAGATCCAGAAAGCACTGTGATTCTTAAAAGACTCTTTCAAGAATCACATAAATAATTGTTAACTTATCGCCATAATGCCCTTAAAAAATACTTTTTTATGAGAACATTTTCGTAGGTTTAGAACCCTCAAAATATGATTCATAACAATGACTGTTTTATGACTCTTTTTGTACTCATAATAAAGATATCTTTTAAGGTTCATATTTAATACTTCTTTAAAATCTTATGTAAGGGACTCTTTTAAGACTCATACAGTAGACTTTTTAGAGTGCATTATGACATTATTTATATGAGTCTTTTAAGAGTCCTAATGTTTTTCGAGTTTATACACAACATTTTTTTTAAGTATGCAACAATTTAACGTCACGCTGCACCTTTTTGTTATTTACAGAGATTATTTTTATATTTGTTTTTTTTTTTGCCTAGATCGAGTATGTCTATGCAAAAAAAAGCGGAAAATAAATTGTTCACTTAAGTGTGGCGATAAAGTGCAGTAATAACTACTTTCACAAAACCAAACTCATAGATAAAAATCGCAAAAAAAAAAACACAAACACTGCAAATAACGATCAACTATAATTTTTTTTTTCTATAGATACACTTTCATAAACCGTAAAGTTTGAAATATTATATAAACAGATTTCGCTATTACAATGGAGGAAGCAAAAAAAAAATAAAACAAAATAACAATAAATATAGCAACAAAACATTTTTTAACAAAAAGCAGAAAAATTATTGCAATAAGTACAGTAACGTTTTTATGAAAGAGTATTTAAAAACAGATAAAAAAGTATTAAATAAAGAGAGAAGAGGTTGTTCAACGTTACTATCAATGATTCTGAAACGACAAATGGAAGCTTGTTAATTAATCAACATAGATCTCAGCTAGTTGTAATTAGGCATTGCTTCAATTAGCAGGTGGCAACATTAGCAGCAATGCATGCAGCAATGTACATACAGTAACGAGCACAAATCAGTACATGTTTTAACTTCTTACAACTGTTAAAAAAAAAATTAGCACGCATGTACCCAAATTTTTACATTTTGACTACGGTATGAACGGAGCATATTTTCAATAATTTATAACGCCTCTTATTTTAAAATTTTTTTATGAATTTTCAAATATTTTCTTAATTTAAAACCAATTTTTGCCAATTCCACTGCACTCGACATCACAGATCTTCCCGGTTCAATGGGGCTTTTTGGTTATACCCCAACCGTCTTTTTACTATTGATCACAAATTAGCAATTGAATTGCGGTCGGAATATTGCGCTGACCATTCCATCAATTCAAAATTTTGAAAGTGAGAAATTTATTTAGAATTTTCTGAGTGTCGAGTCGTTACGCAGTTGAAATATTAACTTTTTGTTAGAAGAGGCTCTTCTCTAACCAAATTTGGGAGGATGGGTAGGTCTCTTAAATCTTGAGGACTACTCTTTTTTTATTATACCACTGACTTTTTTGCTATAGTTCAGTTAGTTAGTTTATAGTGGGCCCATGTGCACCGCGACCCATAGATTTCTATTGTGCATGCCCTTAATTAACACTCCAGATTTAGACTTTTTATATATTTTAGCACTGTCTCTGGCTTGGTGTTCCAAATTGTTGACGGGGCAGTAGTTCCAAATGAACTACTTCCCCTCCAAAATGGAGGCGTCTTAGGCTGTGGATTGCCGGACATTCATATAGAATATGTTCAGGGGTTTCTTCTTCCTCCTCGCATAGTTTACAGACGTTTGATTCAGAAAGACCCATCTTTTAAGATGGTATCTGAGAGCAGTGACCTGTGAAGAAACTGGTGATAGTTCTAAGGTCAGCTTTTTGGAGTTAAAAATTTCTTAGATTGCCTTTGTCCATTAGTGAGTCCCAGAACACAAAAAATGGAGTGCAGACAACTGAAAACGAGTAATATGATTAGATAAATCGGAATTAAATTGTTTTCAGTAGTAAGAACGAAAAACAAGACAGCTGACGACGACTTGGAGATGCCATTCAGAGATATAATGTTATGCATTGGTATTGGCAAACTTTTCTAAACAAATGCATTCAAGAAATATTGAAAATTGGTGCAAGAAATTCCAAATTGTATGAAAAATGCTAAAAATAATAAGCGGCTACGGACAAAACTTAAACGGACTTATTGTTGTCTAAAATTGAGTACATAAAAGTTTGTTTTGTTTTAATTTTTTTTTGTCTTTAAATTTATTTATTTTCGTTTTGTAAGTTTTACATAGTTTTTGTAAGAATTAGGCAATAAATAAATGAAAGAATATTTTTCAATTTGCTTTGTTGCAGTTGCAATTTTTTTGCGCACGTAAATAACCGAACTTCAAACATGTACTCATTTATGCTCCCTACTGTACATATACACTGAGAAAAGAGTAATTTTCTTTCAACAAAGTTTTAGTTATAGTTAACAAACGGCAATACTTGCATATGGCGAAAAATACTTGCATATGGTTAAAAGCTCAACTGTAATTCAGAAAAGAATAATTTATATTTAGAAAGTATCAATTTTTTTTAAAAGATATATTAAAATTCTGTAAAGATCTGTTGATTTCAGAAAATATAAATAAATGTTCACAGATAAAGTTTACTTAAAGCCTTCAATTGAATTTTAAACGGAATTTTTTCATTTTAAATGGAGTTTTGAATTCAATTCATCCATTATAAATTTCAGTTGATCTTTTCTGAATTTCAATTGATCTACACTCACGGTCAAATACAAAGGCGACTTAATAAATTGATAAAAAATTCTTTTTCTTGAATTATAACACAGTGTGACGAAATCGACAAAAAAAAAGCACAACCAAACTTTATAGATATTTTTAAAGAGAAACATGTTGAGTGTCCATCGCAAATGATTTGATTTCTCAAAGTCGTCACAATTTTTTTCAATTTATTTTTAAAGTTGAAGTGTTCGAATTTTGTTGTGCCGACATTCATTGAATTTTTAGTCATTTGCCTAGTTCGAAATGAAAAATAAAATCCATAGAATACATACCGTAGAATTTTTCATATGATTTCTTCTGAATTTCAAATCATGCGCTGCGCCTACAAAAAAAATGGTTATGTGATTTTGTAAAATTTTTTTATTGCATATTTAATTAACACTATCTATCTCCCATATTTCTGCATTTTCCGTTTTTCGTGTTTTTGCTCTCCTGAAAAGTTGCTGAAAAACACATAACCATTTTTGTAGGCGCAGCGACGAAATGCTCTTTTCTAAATTTCGATTGATCTTTTCTGAATATCGCCTCATTGGCCTAAGTGTGTCTCGTTTGAGACAGCCACGCTAACCTATTCTGAATATGAATTCACCTTTACGAAATTTCAAATGAAAATTCTATAATTTCAATTGATATTTTCTGAATTTCCAATGGATTTTTTGAATTTCAATGGTTTATTTTGAGTTTCAAATGAAATTTCTGAATTGAAATGATCTATTTTAAATTTCAGTTGATCTTCTGAATTTCAGTTTATATATTTTAAATTTCATATGAAATGGAATTGAATGAAATGGTCTGAATGGTTGAATGAAATTCAATTGATCTGTTCTGAATTTCAGTTCATATTTGCTGAACTTCAACTCATCTCTTCATACTTTTTAATATAATTTCTTAATATTTTTGATCTGTTTTGCATTTCAAATGGAATTCTGAATTACAAATAAAATTTCTAAATTTCTTTTGATCTTTACTGAATTTCAAATGAAAAACTGAAATCAATTGATCTATTCCGAATTCCATTTTATCTTTTCTGCATTTAAATTAATCTTTCTTAAATTAAGGTAGGAACCTGTTCCAGACAACAGGGATTTCAAAAAGTTGAACAAAAAACTGAGGGTATTTATAACATTGAATGAAATTACATATTGACATTGATGTTTAAATGCATAGTTAAAGTTTTTCATTAAAAATAAATTATTTCGCTTTGTATGCACATATTTTTAACGAAAAAAAAAAATGAAAAATTGAATAGGAAAACAAAAAGTTACACTTGTTTTTTTATAAACAAATTGTTAAAAAAATAAATTTCTACTAGTAATTAATTCAAAATTTTAGGTAAATGCAAAATGTGAATATCTGTGCAAAATTTCAAGTCGATACCTTTATTAACTACTTTTTAGTACATTCGACAGTGCGTGAAAAAAATGTTGAGAAAAGCGCGATTAAAGTTAATCACCCCTATTCTTGAATCCGCGTCGAGTAAATATCGTCGTCGATAGCTCGCTTTCACCAATGAATTGACGTCGAAAATCATTGCGACGATCAAAAATTATAATATTTATTTGACGAAGTTTGCTCAATAATTGACATGAACAATCACTGCAGATCTCAACGTCGAAATTGAAAGTTTCCAGAATACAACAATTTTGTTTCGACGTCGTTTTGAGAGCGAGCGTGGGTTCAAGAATAAGGGCATTTGTTTTTCTACTCGATACTCTCGACGCTCATCAATCAATTCGCTAAATTTCAAGTGACTTTTAAGACTTTTTAGAAGAAGAAGAAAAAATAACAAAATGCAAACATTTTAAGTTCTGGAGCAGATTCCCACCAGAGATCTGCAACAAGTAAATTGAAAATCAAACTACTTGAAAAAATATCAAGCTTTGAGTTGATATGCAGGAACTTGATTTATTTTTTTTCTTATAATTCGCGACTGTCTTCTGAAAAACGAATCATATGTCTGACATGATTCTATTTTGTTTCTACCCCACATGAGTTGGTGGAAAAAGTCAAGTTTTCTTCTTTTCAACTCTTTTTTTGCCAGCCCCGAATTCATAAAACTACAAAAAATCAAGGTGGCAACCCTATCCACCATCTTGAATTTTAAAATTCTAACTTTAGATTCGAAATAAGCGACCCCTTAACACTGATAAATGACTTTTAAAACTCTTGAAAAGACATATTATTAGGTGGCAACCCTATTATTTAAAAATTTAATAGTTTGGAAATTCTGACAACGGATTCGGATTCAGCGACCCATTTTTGGTGTACCATTTTTTTGCCAGCCCCTAATTCATAAAACTACAAAAAAATTAAGGTGGCAACCATATCCACCATCTTGAATTTTTAAATTCTGACTTTAGATTCGCAATCAGTGGCCCCTTAACACTCATAAATGACGTTTAAATCTCTTGAAAAGACATATTATTAGGTGGCAACCCTATTATTTCAAAATTTTATAATTTGGAAATTCTGACAACGGATTCGGATTCATCGACCCATTTTTGGTGTACCATTTTTTTTGCCAGCCCCGAATTCATAAAACTACAAAAAATTAAGGTGGCAACCCTATCCACCATCTTGAATTTTAAAATTCTGACTTTGGATTCGAAATCAGCGACCCCTTAACACTGATAAATGATGTTTAAAACTCTTAAAAATACATATTATTAGGTGGCAATACTGTGGTAAAAATTAAAGTGGCAACCCTAACCTCAATCTTAAATTTTAAAACTGTGACATTATATTCGAAATCAAATCCGTTGTCAGAATTTCAAAGTTACAAGAATTCGCAAAAATAAAAAAAAATCTAGGTTAACTCTATCCGCCATCTTAAATTTTAAAGTTTGACATCATCTTCGAAATAAGTTATCCCTAAAACTTCCAACCACGGAGTTCACAGAATCCTTAAAAGTCCTATTACGCTTAAGCTCTCTCTAAACAAGCTCATTGAATTTTTTGGATACTTGCTTTAATTGGATACTTGCCTTAAATTTTAAGCTTTTCAAGCTTTTTGCCGAAGGCATCAAGCTTTCCTTTACTTGAAACTTCGTGCCGTTCGCTTGTAAGCTAGCATACTTGCAAGTCGCAAGCTGTCGTGGGCTTATTTATATTCAATTACAAGCTATACTTGATTCAAAATTATCAAGCTCAAGCTAGCTTGAACTTGTATATTAAGCAAGTACTTGAAATAGGGTTTCAAGTAGGCTTGTGCAGTCCTCTGATTCCCACCTTAAAGTAGAAAATAGTGTAGTTGAGACAAATGTTTATTTAGTTACATAAACAAGCGTGGTGTGCTTAAATTTCTTAAATTAAAAAAAAAACAAGAAACATTCAGGGTTCTCATCTAAGCATGTAACTGACCCGTAAACATTGTAAACCTTGTGAACTTACATGCGCGTAAAATATCTGCAAAAATTTGTATGGGCGTGAGTTTACATCATTTCCGAACCTATTTTGTAGTGTAAATTAGCATGTAAATCTACGTTTGTGAATGAGGATTGCCTTTGGCGCTAATCATTACATATTTAAAGTAGTTGGAGTAAATATAAACACGTTTTATTTATTTTTCTATGTTAATGGAGGTTTTTAAAAGATTTAAAATTTAAAAAGTCATAATGTTGTCGTAGCTGCAGCCGCCATTTTGTCGACATTTACGCTATTTACACATTATCGCTCATCAAAAGTTTAAATGCTATACATGTTTACATGTTTACATGCTTAGATGAGAACCCTTATTATTTTTATTATTATTTTTATATTTCTTTAATTTAATTTTTGTATTTAGATAGATCCCCACAAAAGATCTCCCTACAATAGATGCAATTCTTTCACGTCGAAATAGTAAATCACGGACATATATCTATCTCATACTTTAGTTATCGCAAACCATTAAAATCAGTAGTTATTACCAATTGAAGCTCCAACCAATATCAGTGTAAATATTAAATAAGCAGAATATTTTTTATGCAAATTTTGTATTGTATTTCTTTTGAGATGCTCTCACTCTCACTCTCTCTCTCTCTCTCTCTCTGTTTCTCTCTGTCTCTTTCACAAAAATTCTCTCATATTCTTAGTTTTCGTAAGTTTCACATCTATACTGCATTTACGTTATACTGTATTTTTTACATCTATTTTCTTTAAAAAAACAGTTATAAAGGTCATTATTATATATATCGTGCTTTCAACAAGACTTAAAATATACTTAAACGAAAAAGTTACCCTGAAATATAAAGTTTATTTCTAATCTGTCTATCTAATTAAATCAAACTCTGTTTCAGTGTAGCTACAGCCTTGCAGTAGGCATGTTGGACGGCAAAATAAGCATATGTTTAAAAAAGTTTATGTTGTGATATGATTATGATTTTTTCATAAAAAATTGTCTTAAAAAAAGTAACTTAATTATGTGATTTGTCTTTTTTAATTTTATTGAAAAATTTCACAAAATTGTGAAAATCTAGTGAAAAAGTGTTCAGTGTAGTTTTTGTGTTTTTCCTTTAATTACTCACTCGAACTTAACATTTACGCGCTGATCGAACAAAGAACAGCAGACCCATAAATAAAAGCTCGCGGTCCAGTTGTAAATACAGCGCTGAAAGGGGATATAAAGTGTGCAGAGTGGTTCTATAGAACACGATTCGTGAGTAATACTTTTATATTTATCATAGCACTCGACTTTACTTAACTCGAGCTAGTTTATAGGTATTTGTATTTTTAACATGTATTTACTCTAGTAAGTGATTGTTGTGTTGTTGTTGGTGTTGTTTTGTTGCACTTACCGTTTTCTTTTACCGCATTCAAGCACCTTCAGTCTTTCCCAACCTTCGTCAGTTTTCACCCAAGCTTCGCCAGGTGAACGCCAATCTTTTGATATGAATGGCATTATTTTTGTTGTTGTTTTATTTGCTTTGAACTTTTTGGTAGCTTTACAGTTAGTTTAGTTTAGTTTATTTAAAAGCTTTTAATGTTTATTTTTATTGGTTTGTTTTCGTTTAGTTGTTCTATTTTCTATGTGTTTTTTTTTAATTTGTCTATCGTTATATCACTCTTTTCTTTTTTTTTTTGGTAAATATTGGCGATATTTTATTGGGCGCAATTTTTGCTTTTTATTGCATTCTTTACTTCGTATTATAAATTATAAAAATTTTTGTTGGGACGGTTATGAACACTTGACACAATTTTATGACTAAAAAGAGAAATGATTCATTTGTATTTATTGATTATTGCACTTTACAATTATTTATTTTTTAAACATTTTTAACAAATTTTTCAGCAAACTTGCTATTGATCATTTAAATATGAGTAATTTTAGAAAATTTATGAATAAGTTGAACATTAAAATTATTTTAATTTATTTTTCGTTAAGTATGAAGCGATCGATAAGATTAAAATTATTTTTTAAAATTTAATTATTTTTTAAAATTAAATAAAATACATAATCAGACCAATTCTGAATGATTTTTTCCGGGATATCGGAAGAGTTTTCATTTTTAAGATAAAGTTCAAGAACATTTTGGAAATTTTTAATGCCAATTTGTTCATCAACCTTCAATATTCATGAGTGTAAGCAAAAAAATGTGATATATTTATCTGCTATCTTAAAAATGAAAATTCCGTTTTCCAATTCCCCAGGAAAAATCATTCAGAATTGGGCTGAATATGTTGCTTCATAAATTTAGATATTTTTTTAAAATGCGTCATTGTGTATTATAAAAAATACAGCATTTTAATTTGCTGAAAAACTAGTGTAGTCGATATTCAGCTATTTTTTACTTCGTAAAATTCCATAGACAAAGAAACATTTCATGAAGAGGTGCGTGGTAGTCGGCAGTCAGCTATTCTCTATTGCAATATAGTCACATCACATAAAGTGGTTCCTGTCATAGTGAAAGTAGCTTTTTTTCAGTGCAGTTAGTCGCAAAATGGATTTTGTTAGGGTAATAAAACATTAAAATAAAACCATCCAAAGAAAGAATTATATTGCACAAAAAAATTTTTTTTTTAAATAATTTTTTCTGGGAACTAAAATTTAATATTTTAATTTACTTTCATCTTTAAAAGTTCGCTATTTAAAATTCAAAATTTTAAAAGAAATCGTTTTAGTAACAAAAAGAGTTATTCGCAATAATTTCGAAATAAACAAAAGATTATAATTAAAAAGTGAAACCTGATTTTATAAATGGTAGGAAACTGTTCCTTCTTTAATACAATTTCCGATTAAAGAGGAATCTAATTTATAAAAAAAATGTTTGAATAAATTTTTTAATTTTTTAAAATATTCGAAAGCTAGTGCAAAGCGGAATATACATTAAGCCCAGCGCCTGTCCAAAAGCTTAAGGCGCCCCCGTTCGAGTTCAATCATACACCCCAAAAATTGTAGTACCCTATATTTTATTAAAAAAAACTTTTAAAAATTTCTTTTTTAGCTAAGCTAAATCGCTCGCTGTTTTTTACCTAAATTACAAATTTTTCTCGGCCTTAAAAGGGTCTTACAAGGGTCGTTTGCAGCCAATGCAAATAACATAAGCCCCCAACCAAAGACTCCCCCACCACCATGTTTCACTGTACCAATTGTATTATTTCTTTGAGGCAGTGTTGGGTTTTTACCAGCCTTGAATCCTTCCATCCGATTGAAAGATGTTAAACTTACTCTCGTCGCTGAAGAGTACGTTGCTACAGAAATCAAGTTTCTTATCCTTATATACCTTTGCGAAATCTAGACTCTTTTTTTGGGTGTTCACACGTATGTCAAATGATTGAATCAATCAAAATTTGTTGTTTCTTTACTACACACTAAAAATATTCAAAAATAAATTCACACCGGTGAGCGGATATTTACATTTCCTACACCGAACGGTGTTAATTTACACCGCTTACTCGGTGTGAAATGACGAACTTATCCGATCGGTGTGAAATTAGAAAGGCAAAGAAGAAGAGCAATATTGAAATCACATTCTCTTTGATAAACAAATTAAAAATTGAAATTTTTCAATTTTATTTGTTCATTTTAATTTTGTAAATCTTGATAAAAGATTCAAACTATATTTTTGACACCACGAAATAGAGCCCAAAAAATTAAATAATTTTTGGGTGTTACTTCATATGAAATAACTCCCAATTTTTGGGGACAATTTCATTATTTTTGGGAAATATTTAATTTTTATCTTTGGTTCTTATTCCATTATGAAATTAAGCCCAATGAAATAAAGCCCAATGAAATAAGCCCCAATCAAAGTTTTTTGCGGCTTATTTCGTTTGACAATTAATAAATTTAATGACAATTAAATAAAAATTGTAAAAAACATCCTTTCGAATAGTTAAAAATTACACCGTTCGGTGTTAAATAAAATTATCATTTTGCGTATTATAAATAAACACCTAACAGAGTACAAAACAAATTTCCTATCTGATGTTTACTTTTTTACACCGATCGGTGTGAAAAAATATGCTCTTTCGGATATAAAATTCTGGCACTTTGACACGGTGTTTTTTAACACCGAACGGTGTAGGACTCCCTGGAACACCGATCGGTGTAAAAATTCTATACAAATTTTTAAGTGTGTATGTTAAAAAAAATAAACTTTCTGCGAGAGCGAAAATGAACTTCAAACTCTTCATCGAATCAATCAAAATTTTGATTGAGCTCCAGACCTGCATCAATCAGTCAAAGGGTTACATTTTTTTACGTGTCTGTTTTTAAGTAGCAAATTATTTCTAAAAAAGTACTTATTTCAACACAAAAGCAGTTTTTTTAAGAGAAAAAAGGAAGAGTAGACAGAAAAGTAGGCAAAAAAGTAGGCAGAAGAGTAACAAATGCCTGCATCGTTAATTCAATCAAAAAATCATGTGTGAGCAGAACTAAATCATAAATTTTAGAATGAGTAAAAGAGAGTAAAAAATCGCGATATACTTCAATCATTTGACAGACGTGTGAACACCTCTTTTCTTATTGCCTTTGCCGATAAGTCCCGGTTTATACACGTCAAGACTTGACGTTCAAGTTTTGCATATTCCCTTTTAAACTTGACGATTCAATTTACACTCGTCAAGAGTTGACGGTCAATTGTTTCTTTCACTCCTCCCTTTTTCTTCTCAAGTTTGTACTGATGACGCCGAAATAAAATTGAAAATAGCGGGACAACGAACGAACACAAAACGAATTGCCCAAGAATTGACGGTACGGTCAATTTCTTTCTTTCCCTTTTGTTACGATTCCCGCTCCACCGAACGCAAGACTTGACCGTCAAGTCTTGACGAGTATAAACCGGGACTAAGAGGGTTTTTTGCGCCACTCGTGAACTAAACTACTTATAACCGGCATGTTTTTTGGCCCTCTGAACTAAATTTGTTAAAATACATTTTACTTGTTTTCTAAATTTTTCTTATTATTTTTAACTCATCAAAGGTGGTTAGTTTGCATGGTCTAGCGGTAAGAGGTCGGATTTGAGGAGTTCACTTTCCTCCAAAACGCTTTATTATACTTTAAATAGCAAAACGGCTTCGATTTTCTTTTTAGCCGATTTCTGCACTTGATTTATTTTCAAAATTTTAGGACACTATGACATGATCGCACACGCTGTGAATACCCTAATAAGATATACGCCTCTGTATATCTATCCCGAATTGCAATCGAATAGGTATTCTGAACTTCAATTGATCTATTTATAATTTCATAGATCTTTTTTATTGACAATTGGAAATGGTCGCTGGTTGAACTTGTGCATTTTTGAGATAGAAAAATGGAATTGGCTTATTTTAAAATTGAAGTAATTAATTTACCATGCCTGCATTCAGCGGAAGGAACTGTTCCACAACTTTCGGGCTGAATGGTATGTGCTCACAGAACATGTTCCTTGAGCTGTCACAATTAATATAGCGAAAATATTTAATGCTACTTCGCTACCTGAGCGCTTTTTCGGATAGAATGCAGCCCATGATTCTATGAAGCTTGTTGAACGGAAAAAAATTACCGTTTCTTGGGTATAATTAGGAAAATAATTTCTGTTGGGACCAAAATCTTGTAGATGTATAAAATACATCGAGATGTAAATACATGTAATTTATTACAACGATTTTTGAAGCATTTGAGTTTATAAAATGTATAATACATCGCCTTTTCATGAATTTTAATATGTTGTTAAAATTGCAAAGCAATAACAAAAAATTATTTTTTCCAAAAAACCACAATAAATGAAAATATTTCACCACAAACACTTGCAAATTGCGTTTTTAAGTTATAACAAATAGAAGGCAATAAAATTCGTTATAAATAGAATAAAAGAATCACAACAAAAAAGAATAAAATATATAATCAAAACGAAAAAATCACCACAAAAACAAAGAACGACGTACTCGCTTCCTTGCATCAACAACAAAGATTGTGAAGCTTTTCAGCTGCTTTGGAGCAGCACAACCAAACATATCGCACACCCTCTTCAAAAGACACACAACCCAACATTTCCAATTTTTTCCTTTTCGTGTAAAACTATTCGCAGTGATCATCTGCATCGGTTGTTTTAATTTTTTACGCATATTTTTAGTTTTTAATTAAAAAAAAAATGTTTTCAGCCCGATTCTGAACAATTTTTCCCGGGGAATCGGAAAAAGGAGTTTACATTTTTAAGATAGCAGATAAAGAAATCTTATTTTTATTTTTGTTCACGATTATTGACGGTCGATGAACACATTTGCATTAAAAATTTCTAAAATGATCTTGAACTTTGTCTTAAAACTCCCTTTTCAGATTCCCGAAAAAAATCATTTAGAATCAGGCTGATTATCTCGTTAGTTTTGATAGAGTGTCCCTTGAAGAAAAAACTTGTTTTTTGCTCCTCCCGAAAATGTAAAAATTTTGAGTTGTGCTCTTTTGCAGAGGGTGTGCGATATGTAGTCTTTCCAAGCCTACCCACCGACCTTCGCTGACTCTTGCTTCACAAGCGTGCAGTCAGTCAGCCTGTTATTTATTTGTGGATACACAGCTGATTTCTGCGATTACCTTTTATGTCTTTGCTTATTATTAATTTTATTTATTGGTTTTTTTAATATTTTACGCAATTGCTTTGCTTTTTTCGTTGTAAACTTTTGCACAGTTGAAAAAATAAGTTTATACGTCGTTGTTATTGGTTTTCTTTTGCCAAAATATCTTCCTAGCGTTGTTTTCTTCTGATTTTTTTCAGAGTTCACGTAAGTGGCAACTTTTTCCGATAGAAGTTGAATTAATCGCCTTTAAAATTTTCCAAAAGAAGCCATGAAAAATCTACTTTCAAATTGACCACAAGGCAAATATCAACAACTGTTTTACTTTTATTTTTCTAACTTTTTGCTTCCTAGTTTTTTTATTTCTTGATTTGTTTTTGCTCCTCCACCTTGCGTTGAGTTCCACACGAGCCGAGTCGCAAAAGTGAACTGAATGTTGGGAAAACGTACATTAAAGTTGTTGGAAAATCTTTGTTGGAGCTTATTGGAAAAACATTTGATTTCATGGCGTTTGTTGTTTTTATTTTGGGGAAAATGTCTCACAGTTGCACTGCTGCATGTGCGATGGAGCAGCTTGCAGTTGTTGTTACAATCTATGGTACTTTCTCTTTTACTCTTTCATGTCAGTCAGCGTTTTTCCTTCGCATTTGTCTGCGCCAGTGATGTGATTTTCATTTTGCTAAAAATCCCAAAAACATGTTTAAAAAATCCCTTTTTTGCTTACTTTACCCTTCCAAAAGACTATGAAATCACGCGAAAAACCGTCCAATTTTAAGGAATATTTTACCTTTAGCTAAAATTAATTTTTTTTTCACTTTTTTTTTGTGGAATATATGTATAAAGGCCTTCTAATTCCAAATCTGAAAAAATTAATGGTCGCTCTCATCTGGTTTAGAAGTTATATGGGTCCAAAGTTGAAAAATGGGCTAAGAAAACTTGCTATATCTTTGCTATATATAAACAAAACTAAGCAAAATGTGTATTTAAAGAAAGGCTATTCTATTACCTATTCAATAAGCTATTATCCATAAAATTCCATTAATTACTTTCTAAGATATAAATTATTTTATGTACCAACTATTTTGCATCAAAATTTTAGATTCATTTCAGATTCAAATAAAAACGACGAAGACAAGAAAAATTGTTGCGGCGATTTTTAATAACAATTTTTCGCCTGCGGTGCTTTATTTATTCACCGTTTATTTAACAGTTCCTTAATATTTCAAAAATTCTTACAAAATTAATAATATTTGATACCTTTTAACTGTATAACTTAATCTGTAAATGCTTTAAAAATTTCTCGAGTGAGGCCCTTTCTTCCTCAATCGTTCATGTAACTATTTAACTTACTTCGAAAATATTCCTACATCATATATGTTACATTATTTATGTAACTAGTTATACCTTAGTTACTTAAATTGCAATAATTCCTTTTTTTATATAATTTGGACTGCCAGCTTAAAAGTGTTTTGCCCTTGTACGGAATATTGTTTTTAACACTACAAAACGAAAATATTTAAGTATAAAAGAAGTTATATCTTAAAAAGTTATGCATGGATTTTAATGTTTGATACCTTGAATAGGTGCTCGTATTACCTTTCTTTTGATACCCATAATGCTTACTTTTCTAAGAAAATTTAAAAAATTACAGCATGTTTTAAGGCAATTTTTTCTAACTTTGGACCCCTATAACTTTTAAACGTCTTGAGAGCGACCTTTAATTTTTCACTATTCGCTTTTTTAGCTCCAAATACACATTTTGAAGAAAAAAAAATTAAAAAAGTCCATTTTAGCTAAAGGTAAAATGTTCCAATTTTAATGTCAAATTAAGCAAATTAAATAATTGGGCCTATTCTGCGGAATCTTTTATGAAAAAATTCTGTTATGCTGTTATGATTTCCCATACAAATTTTTGAGCTGTCAAAAAATCTGATACGAGACCAAAATTCGTATTCTGCACGTCAATCTTCTATGAAATCTGCTATAAACCATTGCAGATTTTTCGTACTGTCATCAAATCTTTTATTTGGTATTCTGCATGACAAAATCTGCTATGAAATCTGTTATGAAACACAACAGAATAACACATAAATTTTTCTGCCTTTTATCATAACGAATTTCAATAAATTTAATAAGTCAACCTAAATCAGATTGTTTTGTGTTTCGTTATGTTTAATTTATGAAACAAAGACTCGGAAAACTAAAAAAATAACTTTAATCCGTGGTTTTTGTTTAAATTGCATATAAAATGTATTTTCTATTTTTGTACAACCATTTATAATTTTTATAATAGGTCTTTCTAAATAAAAAATTATTAATATTTGTACGTGTAAAAAATGCAACATAAAAATTATATAAATGTCAAGCTGACTTATATCTAGAAAGAAATTTATTCTACTTTCTGGAATTCTAGACTTTGCTGCAGCTTTGGTTTTTAATAACGATCTCGGCGTCCACCGCCCCCACTACGAAAGGTCCCTTTGGATTTATTCTACTGTACCATTGTAGAAGTCGTTTGGTAGAATGAGCTACTTTTAACGCCACCGTGCAGCATCTTTGATGTTTCCTTTGGAATTTCCAGATATGGTTACCACCTTTGCACCCTTATCTAAATCAACGCTAACATTATAATCAGATTGTATTGTCTGAATATTAAATCCTGCGCATCCAATAATTCAGAACGCACATGTAGTTGTTCGGTAAAGTCATAATTGCGTCCACCACCATATCTTTGACCACGGCGATCGCGATCATCATGCTCGTCTAACCGTTTTTCCTTACGTTTGAAACTTGCACGGGCACCTCTGTCCCTTTCGCTACCACATTCACCATAACTGCGTCCGTCACGACTTTACGGGCTGTGGGTCGTCCTCTTAGTCCGACATTGTTTTAAAACAAGCAATTTAATTACAACGGACATGCTAGTTTGTAATGCTAATGCACGACACTTCTAAAAATTTCACACGTTAAAAGCGACAACTTCAACTTGCGTTGTTTTCTTTAATTTAATAAGGAAAAGCCAAAATTTTTGTTTCCTTATTGAAGATTATTTAATAAATTCCATAGAGGTATTATAAATCGAAAGGCTTCAACTGTCTTTGTTAAGGCCCAGTTATAATAGACGTAACGTAATGTAGTGAAATGTCACTGCAGTAGTGTGTTCTGTCACTTACTGTTTCAATCAATACTTTTCTTATACAAGTGATTATAATAGAATAGTCACTCAGAGAGAGATCCGCCACCCGTCAGAGAAAAATTAGAATAGATTCTATTCTGGCGTTTTCTCATAGCGCATTTCTACAGCGGTTTCATGTATTTTGTTGCACGGCAAATCCAACAACCGACATCCGCTTTGGTTCTGTTCAGGCTCTATCGATTGAAACGCTTCGAGTATCGAGGTATACTCGTACCAAAATATTAGATACCAAAAAGTATCACTAAAGGTAGAATTATAATAGACATAATGTAATGTAATGTAACGAAATGTTGTCAACTGTCATCGGAACGGGACGTAATGTAAGAAAACGTTGTAGCAGTTATAATAAGTTATAATAGGCAGTAGCCAGGCAGTTGTTTGTCGTAAATAATTGCACGTTCCTGTACAAGTACAATTAAAACTTCGTCATCCATAGCTGTGGATATATAGAACTATCACATTAATAACGAAAACTCAACAAAAAGCGTAGTTCAACAATATAAAATAGCGCAATAATCGAATCTAACCTCAATGTTTAGTTGTTCTTTGAACAGACGTAATGTAAAGTTACGTAGAAATCGAAATCCAACGGATCTTTACTTCCCGTTACATTACGTTACTTCTATTATAATCACTTGTATAAGAAAAGTATTGATTGAAACAGTAAGTGACAGAACACACTACTGCAGTGACATTTCACTACATTACGTTACGTCTATTATAACTGGGCCTTGAATGTCAAAAGATCGTGATGACAATCAAAACAATGATGCTTCTTGTATGTTAATAATTGAAACGGGAATTTTTTGTTTATGGATTTTAAATTTTATGAATTTTTCTTATACTTTTTTATTTGAAAATTTTACAATATATTGCCCAGTGTCTACCTTCGTAATAATAAATATCAGAACAACCCGTTTTTACTCGTTCTTGTGCAATTATATTCATCAAACGCTGAAGTAAACACAGAAAAAAATCTCCTTAAATTTTTTAATGTATTTGACACTTTATCCCTACAGCTCGGCAGCGCAGTCGCTCTTTATTCTATCATGATCATTCTATCATGAATATTTTCAATTCAATTCAATTTTAGTTTTCTATATGACCTTGTTATTTATTATGCTGATTTTCTATGATTTAAATACAAATTCTAAATGTTTGATATATTAAATCATTCTTGATTTTAAATACAAGTTCTAGTTGTTTGATAGTTTAAAATCGTTTATTAAGCCTTATAATACATTTACTCCGAAACTAAAACATGTTTTATCGCTATTGTGTTTTATCTCAAAACACGACTGATTACACCGCCTTTTTCACGTTTTAGTTTGACATTTTTGTTTTCTTATGCCCTTATTACACGATGCTCGTTTTTTCGGCGTGCAAATGACCGTGAAATATGGTTGTTGTTGTATTCTCCGAAATTTTTGACAGTTTCGCATTGGAAGCAACAACAAAATTATCTGATCGCCAAGCAAACGTGCATCTTGTAATATGGGGATAATTTTGTTGTTGCTTCCAATGTAAAACTGTCAAAAATTTTGGAGAATACAACAATATCCATTTTGCACGGCCATGTGCACGCCGAGCAAACGAGCATCGTGTAATATGGGCAGGACTGTTCCATTTTTGCTTTTATTTTGCTCATTTTCGTGAAAAATTAAGCTTTGACAGCTTAAGGTGTTGCAACCTTTCATTTTTACCATGATATGTTTCAACCTTTACAGTGCTTTATAATAAAACGCGCTGTAAGGTGTTTTAAATTTTGTATGGTAAAACACTCAAAATAAGTCGTGTTATGGCTCTTAAACGCGATAAATGCTTAAAACACGTTTTGAAGGTTTGGTGTAAACGCACTATTAGGTCAGGTAAGAACAATTAATTGCACTAACGAATTTTTTCCAAAGAAACAACAACACCAACATTTTCAATATGAAAAAGAAAAAATCACTAGCTGATTTTATTGCAATTTCGGCCATGCTATTTTGGCCTTGCCTCGTGTAAGCGCATCTTAGCTCAAAACACCAACAGAGGCGATGAGATTTCAGTGACAATTTGTCAGTTTTTTCCCTTTTCTTGTTGTTGTTTTCATTTTGCTTTTCTTTAGTTTATGTATATGTTATTATATGGTGTCCAACAGTTTGTTGGAATGCACCACTAACAAAGTATGGTTACTGAAGTTGTTTTTTAGATTTGCTGACAAATCTTCAGGCTGTTTCAGTGTGTTTTTTTTATTTTATTTAATAAAATTTAACTACTTGTTATTGTAAGATTGAAGAATTTTAAAAACTCGACGCCACTTGATAGTTATTTCCGTGTACAATTTTTTAAAACGATCGGTTTAGTAGGTTTTTTTTTGGAATGGTGATCACCGACTTTAAAAATGACATGTTTGGGAAAATCGATTTAAAATTTTTTATACTCGAACATCCCAGTATGAGGGCCGGTCGCTTGAAACGCTGTATTTTTGTTAGTTTCGTTCCACTTTAATTGAAATTTTGTCACAATACTCTTACTCTCGACATCTTGTACATTCGAAAAGAGAGTGTACAAAAATTAAACAAAAAAACAGTTTTAAAACCTTACCCCTACCCCTTAAGCAATTCATAAATTCATTTACCATGATCATCAAATCGTGTGCACTGTTTCACAAATGTAGTTTTTCTTTTTTGTAAATGTTTCGTAAAATTTTTTTTTGTTTCAGTAAAAATGAAAGATAATGGAAAAATGGTTGAGGCTAGAATAGAAAAATATATTTATTTTGTTTCTTAATTGCCAAATTACATAATTACTTAACTACCTAATTACCTTAATTACCTTAATTACCCAATTAAACTACAATGGAAAAATCTGAAAAGTCCGAACAAATAAAATAATTTATTGTGACATCACTATGCCCGTAATAAGGACGAAATTTGGCTTTTCTGAAAGCTTGTTTAATATATAAAAAAATTATCTTCCTACTTTTTTTGTACTGCTGATAAATTCACAGATCTAAGTAAAGTATGAGCTTTGTCCCAAAATGACTTCCGTTTCGTGAAACGTCCCAACGCATATTTAAAATAAAAATTTTGTTCCAAATTTGAGTTGCATAAAAATTGATATATTTTTTATATTATACCAATAGATAGCTTTTCGATAATATACGCCTTTCCCAAATATATCTATGGATCGTATAAAAAATGTTTAAAATAAGCGTCTCAATGAAACGACCGACACGCTGCAATTGCCCATATACATTGAGGTGCCTCGACTTGTATGGGGAGAAAAAAGTAAAATTTGTAGCCCTCTTAAAATTAACCTTGAACTATTTTATAATGATTCCCAAAATATTTTGACTAGAAAGAAAGCCGTCTAGCCGTCTGCAACGTTTTTATATATTAAAATATCCAGGCTTATCGGGCTCAAGGTCCTCAAGGTCCGATATTTCGATCGTCATCGGCAATCATCTTCGGGGTAAAATTTATATTAAAACATTAAAAAATTATTTAAATAATAAAAGTATATTACATTGAACTGCCATTTTACATTAATAAAATTAATTATATTAATTTATAAAACTTCAATTTACAAGCATTTAACAAAAAGACAAACGTTAACTTTCTCTTCCGGAGTCAATTGCTTATTTATATTATTATATCTATATATATATAAAAATCAAAACACTCCCTGTCTATTTGTCTGTCTGTGTGATGACTATAAACTCCAAAACTACTAGACCAATTGAGCTGAAATTTTGGCAGTCGATGTGTTTTAGGTACGATATGGTTTAGGAAACATTTTGTTATATCCCCTTTTTTTCGCCCTCAAATCAATAAAAATACTATATTTCAGATGAGTTGGGTCGTATTAGACAAAAATTTGGTATTTTTTCTTGATGTTACTGTCGGCAAATTTACTAAAAATGGGCGTGGTTGCACTATATCTACGCCCACTTTTTGATAAATCATTAAAATTTAATACTAGGTCGATTGAGCTGAAATTGTGGCTTAGTTTGTATGGTTACTGCGAGCAACTGTACTATAAATTGGTTTCCACGCCCCATTTTACCACCCAAAAATCAATGAAAATGTTATATTTCAGATAATTTGGGTCGTATAAGACTAAAATTTTGTAATTTAGTTTATATGGTTACTATGGACAAATGTACTAAAAATGGTCGTGTCCCACTTCAGTTACCCCCACTTTTCAGCGTGGAGTGAAGCAAAGCCCGATAATGTGAAGCTAAATTGAGCTCAAATTTTGGCAGTCGATTTGTTTCGAGTACGAGATGGTTTAACCCTATAAGTACCTACTGGGTGAAATTATAGCGCAAAATCAAAGTAAAAATGAGCCAAAGACTTAAGGCAAAACAAAAAGTGTTAATTACAACAATAAAAAATATCTAATATGTACCAATTTTTGTTAATTTTTGCTAAACCTACTACTATTGGGTAAAATTACAGCCCAAACTCAAAGTAAAAATGAGTCTCAAAGACTCAAGGCAGTACTTATAGGGTTAAAGGAAACAAATTTTGCCTCACCCCCTTTTACGGTCTGCAAATCCATAAAAATGCTATATTTCGGACTGTTTTGGTTGTATTAGAACAAATTTTGATAATTTAGTTCATATGGTTACTTTCGGCAAATATACGAAAAATGATGAATGAACCAGGCAAGTTCTGCATTTCACTTCCGAGTAAAAGTGAAATTAAATCATAATTAATTTCAATATTTGATGGTCTAAATATCACTATTTTTCTTAATACAATTAATTATATTAATAAATACAATAAATAAATTAATACAAAACGAAAAAACGTGATATGTATACTACCAAATATCGAATTCAATTATGATTCAATTTCACTTTCACTGAAGTGAAATGCAGAACCTGCCTGTATATTTGGCATTTCTTGTTATTTTCGTATATGTTAGTACGGCGGCAGGACAAAGTCTGCAGGAGAATAGTAGTATTATTATGAAAAATTAATAAAAAAATGCGAATAAGTAGGCAATGCAAGAATTCAAATGGTAACTTTTAATGACAAATTCATTAATGTTAAAGTTTATAAAAAATCGTTTAAACGGCAAAATAGAATTCCTGCTTTGCCTACTTATTCGCATTTTGCTTATATTAATTTTTGAAAAAGATTTTTATACTTATGTTTTGGTTATTTCTCAAATGCTATATCTTTAAATATCAAATTCTATATCAAACATTTGAATTTCAGTTCCTCTTCAATTGTTCCAATAAAACCTTTTATAAAATCAAGATGTTGTGCAAGTAGAAACATATTATTACTGACATTATATATAAAATTGCCAAAAAATTAAATTATTTTGGATATGTGCATTTCCAGAAATTTCTCAACATGACTTAAAAATTAAAAATGCTTAAAAAGTTTTTTTAATCTTCAATTATAAAACTTAAATAAATTTTTTTAACTAAGATTAAACGATTAATAGTTTTTCTTTATCTTAACATAAAACTTAAATTACTACAAAAGAAAGTTAATGTTCTCTTAAGTTTTTCAAATTAGAGCAAGTTTTGATTTTATGCATAACTTTTATGTTATAATTAAATGATCTTAAGCAATAACATCAAATTCATAGAAAATTTTAGAAATAGAAGTAGAATTGAAATAAAGGAAATATTATTTTTCTAGCCTGTGATACTAGCGCAACATAAAAGCATCTTTTTCCATACAAATAACACTAGAAAAAGCAACTTAATGCAACTTTTATTCTGTTTGTTTGTATGAATCAACCTGCGTTTCGTTGATACTTCCGAAATTCGAAGTTAATAGGTCTGTTCGCGTAGTCGAAAGCAAAGGTGCATGTCACACCGGACACGGACAATTTGTTGTTGTTTTCACGGGAAAAAGAAACTTCCTCAATTTCCAGTTTTTTTATTTTACCCGCGAAAGCAACAACAAATTTGTCCGTGTCCGTTAAGTGTGACATGCCCCAAACGAAATATTTCAAAAGTTTTTACTAGAAAGTGCCTGAAAAGCGTTCGTTTACTGAAAGAATTGTGTAATAGAGAGGAAATTACATGTTCTCTCCGTTCAAGTTTTTAAAAGTTTTAACAAAAATAATTTCATGTGTAACTCTGTGTGTAGCAGCTGATTTTTTTTTAGATTTTCTTATATATAACTGACGTATTTAATATTTTTTCATTATTTTACCAGAAAAGCGTTTGCTTACTTTTTGAAGTTCAAGTTAGGGGGTTGGAATTAATTTTAAAGGTTTTTTTTCGGTTTTTGAGCATTTATTTAGAAACAACGGTACAATGTATATTATTCAAAGTATTGTCCATCGTTAGCTACAACATTCTCCCATCTTTCTGGCAGCATATGGATTCCGCGCCGGAAGAACGATTCGTCTTTTGAGGCAATCCACGAATCGACTCATTTTTTGGTATCCTCGTAAGAAGTGAAGCGCTGCTCAGCCAAGCCATGCGTCATCGATCTGAATAGGTGGTAGTCGGAAGGGGCTATGCCTGGGCTATAAGGCGGGTGGGGTAGCACATCCCAATTCAGCGCCTCCAACGTTTCCTTGACGGTTCTTGCAACATGTGGCCGTGCGTTGTCATGTTGAAAAACCACTTTGTCGTGTCTTTTGGCATATTCCGGCCGTTTAACCTTTAATGCTCGGCTCAATTGCATCAATTGTTGTTGGTAGCGTTCCCCAGTGATGGTTTCGTTAGGTTTTAGCAGCTCATAGTACACGACACCCTTCTGATCCCACCAAATACACAGCATAAGCTTGGCGCCATGAATATTCGGCTTGGCCCTCGATGTTGATGCATGGCCGGGTGGTCCCCACTATTTTTTTCGCTTAGTATTATCGTAATGGATCCACTTTTCATCGCCAGTGACAATACGATGGAAAAAACTCTTCCTTTTATGCCGTTGAAGCAGTTGTTCGCACATGCAAAATCGCCGTTCAACGTCTCTCGGCTTCAACTGGTACGGCACCCAATTTCCTTGCTTTTGAATCATTACCATGGCCTTCAAGCGTTTGCCGACCGTTGATAAGTCGACTCCCAATGATTCTGACAATTCTTGAAGGGTTTGACAAGGGTCTTCATCGAGCAAAGCCTCCAATTCCTCATCTTCAAACTTTTTCGGCTGGCCCGGACGCTCTTTGTCTTCCATATCAAAATCACCACTTTTAAACCGACGGAACCAGTACTCACAAGTAGAAATCGATGGAGCATAGTCCCCGTAAGCCTCAGTAAGCGTGCGTTGTGCTTCAACCGCTTTTTTCTTCAAATGGAAGCACAAAAGTAAACCTTCCCGCAAATTGAATTTTGTTGGAACGAAAGTCGACATGTTCACAGAGAAAAAAATATATGTTGTTTACACTTCAGTGGAATGACACATACTGAAAAATGAAGCTTAGACAATGTGCTTTGAAATGAATATAGTCACAGGTGTGCCCGATGCGATCTATTGATAGTTACGCCATCTCTTAGAAAACCTTTAAAACTAATTCCAACCCCCAATAATTCTGTCTCAATATTATTCATTTTGACGTTTTTAATTTTTTTACCATAAAGGTACGCGAACAGATCTAATATTTGACATCTGTCAATAACAATTACAATCAACAAAGGTAATAAGCATAGGATTGTAAGTATTTCTATATATTTAGTTATAGTGTAACAATTATAGTCATTTATCCATTTTTCATTGTAGAAAATGGCAATGGTAAAGCGGTTAGCCTGGACTGCTCTTTCTCTTCTGAGCGAGAGAACTGGTGGCTTATTCTTTAGGAAAGTAAATGTGATGCCAAACTTTTTTAAAAAACATATGTTTTTGATGTTTATTTCGTATTGAATCACCAGAGAATGTATGCGAAAAGGCCGAATTTCGAACAGTGGTCAAATCTAATAGATATAAATTATCTTAAAAATTTCCAGAGAGTATAAATTATATAGAGGTCCCAGTTCGACTTCGAATGCTATTTCACTCAAGTTTCGTTGTACAAGCGTCCGGAAAATACAAAAACAAAAAAATATATGCTTTGCCTCATCGTTAGTTTTGACGTTGCCTATACTTTTCTATAGGTACGCATGAAACAACTGCTGAGGCATTAGCACAATTATTTTTATTTTGTTTTTCTATTTTCCGGACGCTTGTACAACGAAACTTGAGTGAACTTCGAACTGACATCCCTATATAATTTATACTCTCTGAAATTTCTTGATTTAAAAATGGAGTTTTAAATTTTCAATAACGTGTCACCCTATGCCAAGGTGACGCGTTAAACGCTCTTCAAAGCGTCAGCAGCGCCATCTCTGTTTTATCATTTTGAACCTCAACATTGACATCGGCGCATTTGTCAAGAGAGTAAGCGAAACAGCTGATTAAAGAAGTGTGAAAATTTATTTCAAGTAAGAAAATTTCACAATTTCAACGAAAATTTTATTAACCTAGAAGGAGTTTTTTATTGCTGTGTTCCAAACAAATAATGTCCACACCAGATACACAGCAGCCAAAAATAAAACACGCCGATTCTGCACCGAAATTGAGCAAAGTGCAGCTGGAGTTTATGAAATTGATTGAGAGTCAAAATATTGAACGTGTGGCCAAGTTAAAGAAGACGAGACGTAACAACTTGATAACAGCGGGTTGTTTGGGCACATTTGTCCTGGGCATCTACGCCTACTCTATGTTGTCGGTGCAGCAGGAGAGGTTCCTGGATGATTTTGAAGAACCCAAAAAGATAACACCCAACTAGGTGGAAACCGCAAAAAGCGATCACATAAATATATATATATATAGCTTATAGATTTAGTTAAACAAGGAAGAAGACAAAAACAACAGCACCAATACTACTTATTTACGCTCCGCAATATGCCTCTTCCCGCTGCACGCATGTTGCCCAGTGGTGTGCGCCTGCCGCCGCTGCCCACCATACGTGACTTAGTCAAACTCTACCAGCTGCAGGCCATAAAACAACTTTCGCAAAATTTTCTTATGGACGAGCGGCTTACGGATAAAATTGTGAAGTCTGCAGGTCGCATTGATAATGGCGATACCGTGCTGGAAGTTGGACCAGGACCTGGTGGCATTACTCGCTCCATAATACGACGCGAACCGGCACGTTTGATACTTGTCGAAAAAGATCGTCGTTTTATGCCTACATTGGAACTTCTGAAAGAGTGCTCAGCTCCTATGAATATACAAGTGGACATTTTCCGTGACGATATTTTGAGCTTTAATATGGCCGAACATGTGAGTGACAACGGTCATCGCCTGCATTTAATTGGCAATCTACCCTTCGCCATATCGACACGTCTGCTAATCAACTGGCTACACGATTTGTCCTTGCGTCGCGGTGCCTTTCAGCGTTATGATACCTGCATGACGTTGACCTTCCAGAAGGAAGTAGCCGATCGCATTTGTGCACCGCTGGCACATAAGCAGCGCTGCCGCCTCTCGATAATGTCACAAATCTGGACGGAACCAATACTCAAATTTATTATACCAGGCAAGGCCTTTGTGCCGAAGCCTGACGTGGATGTTGGAGTCGTCAAGCTGATGCCGTACAAACGGCCTAAAACTGATTTACCATTTCCCTTGGTAGAGCGAGTTGTGCGTCATATATTCGGCATGCGTCAAAAATACTGTCGCCGGGGCTATAGCAGGCTAATTCCGCCCGAGCACCGTGAGGACATAACCGATGAGCTGTTCAAGCGGGCCGATGTGGATGACAAGTTGCGTCCTTTTCAACTGTCGGTCGAGGAATGTCTGCGTTTGGCCACAGCCTACTCGTTCCACTGCGAGGAGCATCCGGAGATGGCTCAATACGATCATCGTGCGCCCAAAAAATTGGTGGATAATGTTTTATAGAGGGCTGTTTAAATTTTAAAGCTGTTTGATAATTTTCAATAAAGTCTTCTTTCAGTTATTATAAACCGTTTTTATTTTATTAAAAATGTAGTTATATAAAAAAATTTGTAAATGGAATGTGGTTTCATATAGAAACTTCGTCTATGTTATGCAACTTTATACTACTTAATTTTAAGTATCCAAAAATTGAGCCTTTAATAGCTTCAGACAGAAAAAAATCTTTGAAGGACAACAAATATTCGAATATTGCTAATTCTAAGGCACATAAATTGTGGACGGTTAAGACTTAAAATAGAATTTAGACGCCTTGAGATAACTTAAAGGCACATAGATGGACGGTTTCGTTTTTCAGGCGTAGATATTGAGAATGGTTGTTTGGTAAAACTTGGGCAGCGTTTTTAGCCAACAATCATAGTTTAACACGTTCTCTACTCCTACTAGCTATCATTATTCCTTTACTTCAAAGCATATACTTCCCCACAGCCAGTAGCGTTAAACTTATTAATCCAAATAGCAGCGTACTAGTTCTTGCCAGCGCTTCTGCGCCATTGCAGCGATGATCCAGAAAGCAAAAGCAGAACATTACATTCGGATAGTAATCACGCTTCACATCGTGTTCCTTAATTGTATGATTAACATAGTGCGCGAGGCGCACATCCTTGGCCGCTGGACGACAGCCTTCATACTTGTCCGCTGGTATATCAGAGCGGAAGCTAAGAGAGCTCAAACAATCACGCGTTATGGTTTCCTTAGCTGAAATTGTTAATAAAATAAATTAACTTTGATGATTAATATCGCTCCCTCGCCCCCTAGTTATTACTAAACACATACCACCACGCCGTTCCACTACCTTGACGCAGATATCTTTGCTTTCCGGACATTGTTCGCCTAGATAACCGATGCCACGCCAGTTGAAGTTATCCGCGCAGCCCGGTGTGGCCGAAGTGCAGCGATAGCACCAAATAGCATCACCTAGTAAATGGATTCTATCATTAATTTTGCTTTATTTACTTTATCCATTTGTTGTTTCGCTCCAAATGTTTTCGACTGAAGCCCCACATGCGTTGTCTGCTTACCTTGCTTTATACCCAGTGCTGCTAGCATTAAAACAATCGCTGTATATTTTAACATTTTCTCTCGTAAGTTAATTTATTATTTAAAGAAATCAAAACAAGTGTTTCAACAAAGTAAAAATACGTAAGATTTTAATAAACAACGCCCAACTCTTTTACTTTTGCAAAAATGACGTTAGCTGCTCTTTGCTTAGCACAAACGTCAAATGCGTTGCTGTTGTTGCTGTGAACAGGGCTGAACAGTTTTTGAAAATAGTAATGACTGGCAACGTTCTACGATAATGGCACGCTTTAACTAATTGTTGTTTGTGATATATATGTTTATTTTATAATAAGGCTATTCATGCAAAGTGGCAATCTTATAATTTGAGCAAGTAGTTATATTTCTCAGCAGGTTATATGAACAACCCTTAAAGTCGATTGTTCATTTGCATCATATATGTCAGCTGCAATATAGTTTGATATGCTGCATATTTGGCCAATAAGTTTTTAAGTTGTAATTTTCAATTTAATATTTATTACTTTTGGTCCAATTCACACATTCTTACCTCTCTCATTGCTTTTTTGCCAGCTTCTGATAAGAAATTAATTAACTTTCGAAAAACGAAAACAGCTGATTAATCATGTAAGTTTTCCACCTCGTTTGCTTACCTATATCCAAGAGAAAATATATCTGGTTTGTGCAAAGGCTTCTCCATACAAATTTGATAGTTCATTTATAAGGCTGATTGACTTATACAGTTTATATCATTTATAAGGGTATTGCCCATTTGCATGAATACCCTTAATATATATGCATTTGTATTTTATTTGATATATATGTCCGCAATTATAAAAGGAAACCCTTATTATTTAAACTGGCAATATACTATATTATAATTGCTTTGGAATAATTGCATTTTACGGCCCAAGCGTAAATAACATTTTCGTAAATTATTAAACATATTTGGGCCGCCTTAGTTCAAAAGTGTAAAAATAAAGGGACAGTCTCGAATGGATCAGGAGAAACAAAACGAAATTAAAAAATTTCAAGCTTGTTTTTAACACTCCGTACCAGGGAAAATAATTCTATCAGTTAAATTCCAAATTTAATGAACAAATTAAATGTATTTAATTTTTCCTTTGTAATAGGCGGCCTTCGGCCACTGCTTAAGGATTACAAATCTCAGTAAATTCAAAGCCGGCATCGCTGTCTACAGTACTTCTGGTTAAGATTATCTTTTTATTTAGTAGGATTTCATATTTCATATAATTTTTATTTTTTATTTTGTGCAATATTTCATTTTTTATTTTGGGCTTTATTCCACACACTTCATATTTTGCATTGAATTTTGAAACTTTCAAAATTTTATTTATTAAGCTATTTGAGACCGACATTTTAACAACAAGAAATTGCAGTTACATGATCCGTTATTAATGTCAAAGTTTAGTACAATGCCAGCAACAGGCGCTATTATTTTTTCATTTTCATTATATTAATTTTTGTACGTTCCATTACCTTTCCAAGGATATGAAATGAAAGTGTGTTCTTTAAAGGTTCAGAACTTATGGCGTAACAATTTTTTCAACGAATTCAACAAGCGTTGACATTTATTGTGAAAAGACTACAATACACAGAGACTTAAAATTTTTTTTGCGTAAATAATATAAAAAAAATGTTTCAAAGATTATTTTTTGTTTGTTTTTAATCGCATCTTCTCCTCGCTAGGTGGCATAAGAAAAAGTAGTCCGGTGTCAAGATACTTTAGTCCCAATTTATTGGATACAAAAAATTAAAGTGCATATTAATACGATTACGGCCATCCTAACTACTATTATAAAAGCGTTACACATTAGCGAACCTGTTCGTCATACGGCGGCGATGTTCAAACCAATTTGATAGTTAAGAAGCTAATTGGACGGTTTGTCGAACCTGTTGGCCTGTTGGTTCTCCTTTTTTGATGGTTCTCATACGGCAATTTTTGATTCTCCTTCAAACCAGGGTTATAAAACAAAATGATGGCGAAATACAACAAAAATGCTTCGCTTGTATGACGAAAACGTCACTTTAATTTGAACGCTACCTTATTCGAAAAAGTTAGACCCGCCATGTGGTTTGAAGAACAAGTTCGCTACTGTGTAACCCCTTTAAGGTTTGGTTACAATTTTCCCCTGCTAAGAAGGTCAAAAGCGTCGAAAATGACAGCATTTTTTTAAAAAAGCGCTAAATTTTTTCTATTGGGCCAAACTAAATAATTCTAGTAAAAGTTGTAGCTACAAGTACCTTTATATAAATGCACTTTGATTTTTTTGTTTCCGATAAATTGGTACCAAAATATCTTGACACCGGCTGAAAAGGGCTGCTTTTTGTATGCCACCTATCGAGAAGAAGATGCATTTTAAAAAAAATTAATTTGGAATATTTTTTTTTATTATTTACACCAAGAATAAAAACATACTTTAAACTTAAACAAAAAATTTTAAAACAGAAACTTAACGCTTTGGCGTTTCTACAAAACAAAATTTAAAATTAGCGTATTAATTTTTCAACTATAAACTATTTTATTTATTTTTTATAACTTTCTTTTATTATTTCTTTGCAATAACAAAAAATACGTCGCTATCTGAGATTGAATTGAAAAATTATGTGCAGTAGAATCTTTGACAATAATTGTCAGACAATTAAGACCAAGCTGAGAAAAACCCCGATTTTGCACTTGATTGTGTGAAAATATTTTTTAAATTGGTCTTACAAATAATGAACATGAGATGAAATAAAAACTAGTTCATATTTTAAAATTTAAAACATTTCAATATTTTAAGCGGCAATAAAACGTAAACTTCATCGAATGGAGTTCAAATATGGTATTCGAGGGGTTCCAGGGGTCGCTAATTACGAAATTGACGTCGAAAACTCGAAACAATTTAAAAATGGCATCGAAACAATGGCGGTTTACTTTTATTGTTTTTAATTTCAGAACAATATTTTAAAATTATGTTTTAAAATATTTGTTTTCAATACTAAAGTTTTTGATTTAAAGTTTTTTTTAACAAATGATTTTAAACTGTAAATGCTTACTATAAAAGTATATTTAAAAACTATTAGGGTTTTCACAAGCTGTCGTATTGTTGTATTATCTTTTTTTCACAACAGTTGTAATTTTTTTGTTGTTGTATTCCATATAAAACTAATTTACGACAATACAATCGCGTTTGGTATGTATACTTTTTGTCGTATTTCACCAGTGCTGTTCTTTCTTGTAACGAATTTCTTATTACCGTGTACATTTCATAGGAAACATCACTACCATAATAGCTTTTCTTATGCGAGGCAAAAATGTTTGGAGAAGAAATTTAATTTCTTGAAAGTTTTGACGTGGCATGCTGATTCTGAAGTAGACTATAATGCAGATAAGCGAATGTTTAATTTCACTAATAAATTATATGTTTAGCCAAGCGCAAAACCCAACTGCTGCAATCCAAATAAAAAATGGACAGTCGCAGAAGAAAGAAAATTAATTGATTTTTTAATGGAAAATATAAGCTTTGAGGTTTTTATTTTTACAAAACAAACTTGAAAGTTTGCTTTTGTTATTGTTTTTAGAAGCCAATGGCTCAAACATTTTATAAATGTTTTGCGGAAATGTTTAAAACGAATGTGGAAAGCTCTTATTATTTCTGTCTTTTTAGGCATTTAAAAAATTTATTTTCTCCAGTCATCTATCTGTTTCTTCAGTCAGCTGTATAAATACGACATACAACAAAATAAACCCTTAGGGTATGTTCACAGTTGTTGTCTTTTTTTATTGAAAATTCAATACGACATACAACAATACGACAGCTTGTGAAAACCCTAATTGTTATGAAAAATAACTTTTGTTTTAAATTGAACTGTACATACATTTGAGTTTAACTTAAATGAAATTGTTTCAAACTCTATTTCAAAAACAAATTCATTTAATATGAACACAGTTTCATTAAATTTCAGCACATATTCTTATTCAGTGTACTTAAAAAAATTTTAAGTCTATATATTGAGAGGTATAAAAGGTATTCACAGTAAATGTTTTAACCCTTGGACAAACATATGGTTCTGGCCAGGCATATTTAATTTTTGAGCGTTAATTAAACATACTTCTTAATTAATTAAATTAATTAAAAGTTAATTAAACAATTTAGGTAGATACCTGTATTTCCCGGTAGCCGCCTAAAATATTGTTGGCTTTCTATTTTAAAACAAACACATATGCCTGGCCAGACCCCTATACAATTTGTATGAAATAAATTATTGTTATACACATTTTGGGTTATTTTTCTGCAAATACAATGCAGATTGTTGTTTCCAGGTATTTTTTTTTATATTTTGGGTTGTTTTTATGTGAATTCAATGCAGATGTTTGCTTCCAGGTAGTTTTTGTGTTAATTTTTCTCTTATTTCTTTCTTTCGTTTGTGATTTTGGTTTTAAGTTCAATTAGTTTATTATTGAATGCTGAACATACAACATCGACAGTCCGAAATATAAATTTTTTGTGCGGAAACTAAAGTGAAATTATTACTATTGTTATGGCAGAGGATTTAGAATTTGTGTACAATACGCGCTTGAGTACAGGCAGCCTTACTGATAATTTCCAAAAACAATTATCATCAGCGTTACAGCGTGATTTCGCACTTCACACAGAAGCAGACTAAGAACTAGATTTATTTGAAGATAAAGAGCGGTGAAAACACAGATTTTGTGCCCGAAAATGACGCCTCGGACATTGAATATGAATTGAAAATTGAAGCAAATGAAATATTCGACAGCGATGAAGAATCCGAAGAAGAAAGTGAGAATGCTCCAACTCAAGCTGCAGACGGTTTTTTGCTTGGAAAATATGGTACCAAGTGGAGTACAGCTGAACCCGCTACAGTGAGATTCCGCCAGCACAACATAATGCGTTTCAGAGGTGGACTAAAAACAAACCTGATCACTTCGCTTGAGGTGTTCAACCTTTTTTTATCGAATATTACGTTCATCATCGTAACACAAACAAATCTATATGGAGAAAAAGTTACACGCAAACGGAACGCAGAACATGCAAACTGCACACCACGAGTATGGGTTGATATGACAAATGTTGAGATTGGCGCTTTTATTGGGATACTATTGGCTTTTGGTGTCTTTGGCAAACTGATGCACTTCCAATATTCCGTGCAGCCATGTCATATACATGATTTGTTACTTTGATGCGCTGTATTCGATTTGACGATAGTCGTACGCGCGCATTTCGTCAACAAACCGACAAAGCTGCTCTCATTTGAGACATATGGAACTTCTTGAATAACAATCTTGCCAGTAATTTGAACTATACGAAAGTGTAACCATCGATGAGCAGCTATTTCCATACCGCGGACGCACAAAGTTCACGCAATACATCACATCAAAGCCCGCAAAGTATGGCATAAAAGTATGGTAGGCATGCGATGTGAAAACCAAATATCCGTTGCAAGGAAAACTGTACATTGGTAAAGAGGGAGAACAACGAGAGACAAACCAAGGCGAAAATGTGCTTATGAGTTTGGCTAATCGATACGCCAACAGCGGCAGAACTATTATTGCTGATAACTTCTTTACAACATTAGACGCAGCTAAACGTCTTTCGTCGATTCGACTAGCATACGTTGGCACCATTAGATCCAACAAAAGGTGTCTTTCCAAAGAAGTGAAAAAAGGCAGCAAACGGCCAGTGCTTTCATCTGTGTTTGGTTTCTATGATAACCTTGTATCACTGTGCAGCTATGTTCCAAAGAAAAACAAAGCAGTAAATCTTCTATCCACTACACCGAGAAAGTTGAAGGCGTAGCAAAAAAACCGAAAGCTATATTATTTTACAATTCAACAAAGGCCGGCGTTGATACAATGGACCAAATGGTAACGCATTACTCCAAAAAACGGTCAACCAGACTTTGGCCATTAGCATTTTTTTGCAACAGGATAGACGTCATGGAATTAGCCGCTTACATCATATGCAATGAAAATACAGAAGGAACCAGAAAAGAGAAGCGACGAATGTTCTTGAACACGCTGAGTAAACAATTGGTGCTTGCTAATACTGAAAATCGCATGAACAGCAACCATATTTTGGGACAACATTGAACCCGTTTGGCCATTGAATCTTTCTTTGGAAGGCCGTTGAATATTCCCAGCAACATCCCTGCCTAACCAACAAAAGGGCCCTGGTACACTGAATTCCAGAAAAGATTGCAGAATTTGTGCCATGCAAGACGAAAAGCTGCGTAGGAAGACACGTTTTTACTGCACCAAATGCACTAATCCTGTATGCCAACAACATTCTAAAGTGATTATACTTGTTTTTCATGCATTCCACAAAATGAATAAAATTTTTTTTACATTTACGTGGCTGTATATATCAAAAAATAAAAAAGTCTAAAGACAAAAATAATAAACGAGCATACTTAGAAATTCAAAGTTACGGTACCCTTTTTGCCATACAAATGCATAAAAACGTATAGGGGTCTGGCCAGGCATATGTGTTTGTTCGAAGGTTTCAGAATATGTGTTTGACGGGGTAACCCCCCGTTGAGCCTTTTTATTTTAGATCTACTTTCGTCAAGATCTTTGTCGTGTACATAAACACACAACGACTGCCATGTTGTGCTGAGTGTTTCTCTCGAAGCTCGTTAAAATTCGTTCATTTCGGGGGAGGGGCTTAACTCCCAAACTCTCCTGCGTACGCTCCTGAAAAAATGGAACCTCTATTTAAAAGAATTATACATCAACTTTTTATACAGGATCTTTTGATCAAAAATTTAAAAAATAACCGATATTTTCGGCCCCTGCTAAGATTTGTTGTAGCGTGAAGATCTGGCCATTGTTATATTTTCCAGGTCTGAAACCACACTGATAAGGTCCAATCAGTTAGTTTACGATGGACTTCAATCTTTCACATAAAACATTCGCCAGGACCTGGAATATGCGATATTAAGAAGGCTTACACAAAAATTCACAGAGCTTTAAAACAAGTGTTTTTATAATGATATGAGCATAAAAGTCGAAAAAATACACGTTCTCGAAATAATTTGGAAAACGTGGTAATGAACTCGGTATTTTATCATCAACAGCATAGCATGCATAAAGCAAATAGTAACAAATAAAAAAAACACAAGGAAGTTTTGGCGAAAGTGTTAAAAATTTAGAAATGAACAAATAAGTAGAATCAACAAGTTGGTGGAGCCCCAATATAAAGTAATAAACATAAAAACAAATAGAAAAAAATTAAGTGCGATCACAAATATCACAAATAAGCACATCAGAGTAAAAACGCTATATGACTCATATGCTGATAGCCATGTCCAAAACAAGTTAATGAAGTTTACACTTTATTGCGTTCGCGAAGTTCTGTTTGGCCAGCTTGTGGGTAGCAGAAGCGCCAAAAAAAAATAGAAAGGAAAAAGTAAAAAAATTAAATGCAATACATGACAGCTATTATTTTAACAACTTTGTCTTGTGCAAATAAAGCGTGTGCAGCATTTTAAGCAAATACATGCAAAAAATAAATAACGTGACGACGTGATTGTCGACACGTTCTAGGCAGCGCTGGTGGGCGCTAGGCAGTGGCTGGCCAAATCAGAATGGTGCTGAGAGGGTTGTGCAGTAAGGCTGCGTTCATAGTGGACGCTTTGACTGAAGCTGAAGCATAAAGCTGCTTTGTCTAGCTTTTTTTGATCATAGTGAAAGCTTATTAAACGCTGCACAAAGTAGCTTATTGAGCTTATTGGTGTTCATAGTGCACGCTTTATGCTTGCAGCTGACTGATGGTTTGCTTTCATTTGTTTCTTTGCAAATATGGCCTCAATCGCGTTTTGTTGAGTCATTGAAGGAGTGTGGAGAAGAGTAAAGAGAAATGGAAAAGAGAACTGTGTTGATTTTTAATGAAAAAAAGAGACATTACGTTGTTGGTAGATTTTAAAATTCTGTTTTGTATTCCACGAAGTAGTTCGAAGTTTTATATTTCTGATTTGTATCGAAGTCAACAAGAATTTTGAAACGGATAGGAAATAAGGGAAGGAAGCAAAGAACTTGCATGATATTTTGTTTGTTGCTTTGTTGGTAGATTTTAAGCTCGTGAAGAATGTTGTGATCACGTGAAGGCAGTGTTTTTTTGTTTTCAACGCAAACTACGTTTTGTCGTTATGCTAAATGGGTAGCGAAGATAAAAAAAAGGAAGCGAGAAACTTAATGAACTTTTTGATGAACTTTCTGAAAATAACATAAATTATCGTTTTTATTCTAATCTTAAAAGTTTTCCACTTAAATGGATTAAAAAATTTGTATTAAAAAAAAATTTGTTCTTCGATAAAAGCGTTTCTTTGTAATTATATGTGTATTAAAACACAAAAAATTTCATAAACTTACTCGGTATTTTCATTTGCTGATTTATTTCATCGCACAACTTTTCAGTTATTAACCGATTGTGGTATTTTTTTTACACTTATCCCATAAAGGACGGCGCGAATAAACTTCAGTTATCAACTGATCAATATCCATTTCGAAACTAAACTATTCGTAAGTAGATTCGCGATTATAACCAACGAAAGATCAAACCAATAATAAACAAAAGTTCAAAGGAACTTGAAACACACAAAGCATAACAACGGTAGAAAGTTCAGCACAAAAAGGACACAAGAACAACGAAAACTATGTAACAAACGAGATAGAATACACAAGTCGATTGTGAGAAGTGCATAACACAGAAAAGCACCACAAAACGAAACAACAAAAACGCTACAACAACGCAACAACGGTTAAAACAAAATCAACGAAAATATTATTAACAGGCAAAATTGATAAACAAGTGCCGAAATGTAATTAAAAATTAAGTACGACGCAATAAATAATAAAATTAAACAAAAAAATTGAAACTATGTGATCGAACAAGAAAAAAGCGCCGAAAAGCATTTTAAAAATGCTCTACAACAAAGCCTACAAACAAAATTATTTTGCTGTGAGAGTAAGCGAGATGAATATATATAAGCGCTAAAAAGCATTTGAAAAGAAGCTTTGTGCTAGCTTTATGCTGTCACTATGAACACTTTGAGCTTCTTCCATATGATTTTACACAAAGCGTTTTTCAGCTAAACTTCTCGGCTAAGCTAAAAGCGCGTACTATGAACGCAGCCTTAGTTGTAAAAAAGTGTGCTTAAAACAACTGCTGCACCAATTAAATAACTCATTAAAATTTTGAAAAAATTATTGAATAGCATCCATTTAGCATGCAAACTGCATCCAAACACTTAACACTTAGCTTGAGCTAATGACAGATCATTTTGAATAAGCGATATAAATATTGCGATAATTGTTTAAAAATAGAGCGATTACAAATTGTTTTTATTTGATGTTGTTTTTTTACTTTTACTTATATATTATTTTAACATTTTTTTTAACTTATCTGCTCGTAACTGTAACCGATTCATAACCATTTTAAGCAATAAGCTTGAATATTGTGGTTTTATCTCTTTAAATTTGCTGTTAATGATGCTTGTCACGTTTTGCAGCGTGTAGTTTTTTATTTTTAAAGATAGAATTTTTTAAATCAATATATTATTGAAATTTCTTTAATGTTTACTCATAAATTGCTTGTGAGTTATCGTCTATAAATTATTTTGTTGACTTTTTTGAGGCATTAAATAATTCATTCAAAATTCATAAATCAAAGAAAATAGTTTGAGGCACAGTTTAATGTTGGCAGAATATGCGCAAAAAAAAAGTTATGTCATTAGCGCGAGTTTTACCAAACTAAACAGCATAAAATAAACACAATGTGTACTGCAAGTCTTTATATATGTTTATTAGGGTGGCCCTTAACTACATGCGAATTTTTTTTTTATAAATTGAATATGTGCGGTGCCCTCGTTTGTTTCTTTTCATGCCAAAAGTATATTCTGAAAATTTGAAAAAACATATTGATATATAAACGTGCCGCTTGCAACCTTAAGTTAAAAATCTGATTTATATGGGGAAAAAGTGCTTTTTTTCTAAAAAATCCCAATAACTTTATTATGTTGACTTTATATGATTTAAATACAAATTCTAAATGTTTGATAGTTTAAATCATACTTGATTGATCCCAATAACTTTTTTAAGTGCATATTTTTAAAAACATGGTACGCGTCTCGTTTTTTATTTTATTTTCCTTCAAAATGTAATCTCAAACATGAAAATTAGACAAAAACTAACAGAGTTGAGATTTTTTAATTTTCGAAAAAAATCTATTTTTTTTCCTTTTAAATTAAAAAATATGATTTCCGTATTCTATTGGTTATTCCATGAAAATTTGCTAAAGGAACCATACCGCTATCGTTAAAATCGAGTCCCCTACTTTTTGTTGGTAGATTTTTTCCCAAATTGATGTTCGTATGAAATATTACCTTCACGTTCACATCCATAACTCAAAAACTATCGATCGGGTTTAATCGCCAGTAAGCGCGTTGGAAAGGTAAGCTCATTTTGAAAATACAAAATTTGCGCTTTACATTATTGGCATATTTTTTCACAGGGTGCACACATAACAAACAAACATAACACAGGGTGTGCACCCTGTGAAAAAATATGCCAATAATGTAAAGCGCAAATCAGTCCAGTCGTAACGTAAGATTCGTAAGCTTCGTAAGTCAAAAAAATTGAGCCAAAAAAATGGCCATGAAAGTAATATTCTTGGACAAAATCATGAAAAAAATGGAAAAATGCTCCAAAATTTGGACAAAAATGCCCGTAACTTTTGAACCGTTGGACCAATGTTGGAGATTTTTTTTTGTAAATTGATCAAAATAAGCTATTACACCCGATCGATAGTTTTTGAGTTATGGATGTGAACGTGTAGGTAATATTTCATACGAACGTCAATTTTGGAAAAAATCTACCAACAAAAAGTAGGGGACTCGAATTTAACGATAGAGGTATGGTTCCTTCGGCAAATTTTCATAGAATAACCCATAGAATACGGAAATCATAGGGAAATTGGTGAATTTTTTCACTCCCTACAAATCGACCCGCCCTAATATAGGTATTAATTATTTAAAAACGTTAAACTAACTTAAAGTTTGAAAAATGGGATCAATAATTCCCTTTGGTGAAATGATAATTTTATGATGTTAAATTTAAGGTACAATTACAGTATGTAGCTATAAAAAAACACTTTTTTTATTAATTTTTTCTTACCTAGTATTATTAATGATTCAAATTTCTTACATAATGAAGAACTATTCATGAGAAAATAAAAAAAAAATTTTTGTCTTCATAGTTGTTGTTAATTTTCTACTGCGCGTTGAAGTTATCGTGTTAAAAAAATTGTTGCAATTGACTTCTCGTCTCCAGCATTTACAAAGCGTCTGAAAGTAAAAAATCAAAGTGCATTCCTGAGTTAAGGGTTGTCGTTGAGCACTCAAAGTACGCAAAAAAAAATAAAAATTAAAAAATGGCACGCGTTGAAAAAAATGTACAAAAAACCTCCTTTTTTGTCATACTATAAAGATCACAATGAATCAAGATTCATCGAAATCGATCAAGTAGAACTCCAGATATCTTAGAAGCCAATTCGAAAAACCTTGTTTCGAGAAAAACGCGATTAAAGATTTAAAGGTTCTTGAATATTACGCGATATGCGAATATAATGTATGTTAAAACTTTTTTCTATTTGATATTTTTTTCTGAAATTTTGTATACGGGTTCTTAAGACCTTACAGAACCATATTCTAACGAAAAACCAAAATTGATTTTTAATTTTTTACACACTGTAATAGTACCTTAAATGTTTTGTATTTGACGTTACCTGTTAACTAAAGATTTTGACTTACGTCACAAAATATGACCAACTGAATGATTAAAATAACATCAGTAGTTGACTTGCTAAAAATATGAAAGCTAACGGGTAAATCGACTTCAAACATAATCGAGTTTTGCCAAACAAAGGTGACTCAAAAACCTTTTGCTCAAAAAAATCGAATTTTTTCACGTCGATTATTGCACCTTGAGAAATCGTAGTTACGTGACTTAAATTTTATTTAAGGACATATTATGAAATTATTTTTTATTTATTGTTATTAATTTTTAACAATAATAATTTGCGAAGGAAATAAATTCTTTGGTATATCTTAATTTTTTTGGAAACAAACGTCGCAGAGTGTAACGTCCCATTCTTGGCCAAAAAGAGAAGGAGTGATCATAGAGCTATGAGAATTAGCACGAATATCTTGCTTGGCAAAATTAAGAAATGTTGAGAAAGTTACACAAATCCGCCCTGTGCCACACCCACCTCCCATATAAACGAAACCCATTTTTGCCTGAAACTTAATTAAGTCTTGAAGTACTACATCAATTTCTTTTGTGATAATAGATAAATGGAAAATTTCATAGGCGAATGCCACTCCCATAAATAATATTTTAGAAATTCAGCCTTGAAAAATACTACCAACACAAGTTAACAACGTTTTTGTTTAAATTTGTAAGCTTTTTCAGGCCTTAATCAGCAAAGAATTTTTAAACATTGAGTTGTTTTGTGTTTGTGTAAGTCGAAATTTTGAAAAGTAATCAACTGCCATACATCAAATAAATCTCAAAGTTTAACTAAACAGGTCACTATAAGAAAAAATGTATATCTTCTGTTTTAGTAATAGTAAGAAATTTTTTTGGATTTGGTGTAACGCAGTTCTAATAATTTTTTCGTGAAAAACTGTAGTCAATCTTTTTCAAAATTATTTTTTAAACATTTTTAAAAATTGAATATTTAAAAATTTGTATCCCGCTTTTAGTGTTAACTTTTATGATAAGATTCAAACCATATGTTAAAAATTTAAGCAAAAAAAGTTATTTGCCAGACATAAGAAATTATAAACTTTATTTTGATATAAAAAAAATTAGATTAAATAAAATGTGAATAACAAGAAAAATTCAATTTTTTTAAAAAAATGCAACTTTAACAGCTTGTCATAACGAAACGGTTGCAACTATTAAAAAAATTCATTTTGAGTTTTTCATCGAAGATATATTCTATTGAAAGCTATAAAAAATTGGAAAAAATTAAAACATCGATATACTATACTTTCGGCCGCTTATTTAACACTGTGTGTCGTTCTCCACTTAATTTATCATTTTCATCAAGGGACTTGAGGGCGCCCCTGGCTTAGTTGCGCCCGCGTTTTACGCCACTGATTGTATGGATCCGACTTCTCGTGCTCGTTTCGAGGTTGTTTACGAGTTCGACTTTTTTATAAGAAAATAGTTAATTTTTTTATTAAAAGCCGTTTTTTCATTGTTAGCTGCTACAAATACGTCAATAAAAATAAAAAAAAAATCATAACTTTTAATGAAAAAATTCTAAATCTTTTTATATAACTTTCTATGAAGAAATATATATGAAAAAATTTTAAGTCTTTTCACATAATTTTGTATGGGTCCGAGATCTTGTGTGCGTTTCGAGCTAGTTTACGAGTTGGACTTTTTTATATGAAAATATTTTTTTAATAAGAACAAATTTTTTCATTGTGAGCTGTTAAAAATACGTCAACAAAAAAATTTTCATAATTTTTATATGAAAATATTCTAAGGGCCGCTTTCTCAATGTCCGGTTAAGCAATAATCAGAACTTTAACCAGCACTTAGAAAAAAGCCCTTTCTCAATGTTCGGTTAAGGTTGAACTGTCAGTTAAGTGCTGATTAAGTTAACGGCAAGTTGTGGTTTCGGTTAGCGCCATTTTAGGCTAAATGATTTCGAAGATGCTGTCAAACTTTAAAATTAAGGATGGCGGATAGAGTCGCCACCTATATTTTTTTTATTTTTGCGAATTCTTGTAATTTTGAAATTCTGACAACGGATTTGATTTCAAATATAATGTCACAGTTTTAAAATTTAAGATGGAGGTTAGGGCTGCCACCTAAATTTTTACCACAGTATTGCCACCTAATAATATGTATTTTTAAGAGTTTTAAACATCATTTATCAGTGTTAAGGGGTCGCTGATTTCGAATCTAGGGTCAGAATTTTAAAATTCAAGATGGTGGATAGGGTTGCCACCATAATTTTTTTTAGTTTTATAAATTCGGGGATGGAAAAAAAATGGTACTCCAAAAATGGATCGCTGAATCCAAATCCGTAGTCAGAATTTCAAAATTATAAAATTTTGTAATAACAGGGTTGCCACCTAATAATATATATTTTCACGAGTTTTAAACGTCATTTATTCGTGTTAAGGGGTCGCTGATTTCGAATCTAAAGTCAGAATTTTAAAATTTGCCGGCCCCGAATTTATAAAACTAAAAAAATAAAGGTGGCAACCCTATCCACCAACTTGAATTTTAAAATTCGGACTTCATATTCGAAATCAGAGACCCTCTAACACTGATAAATGATGGTTAAAACTCTTTAAAATACATATTATCAGGTGGCAATATTGTGGTAAAAATTTAGGTAGCAACTCTAACCTCCATCTTAAATTTTAAAACTGTGACAATATATTCGAAATCAAATCCGTTGTCAGAATTTCAAAATTACAAGAATTCACTAAAATAAAAAAATCTAGGTGGCAACTCTATCCGCCATCTTAAATTTTAAAGTTTGACAGCAGCTTCGAAATCATTTCACACCACGGAGTCCACAGAATCCTTAAAAGTCCTATTACGCTTAAGCTTTCTCTAAAGAAGCTCATTGACTTTTTTGGATACTTGCTTTAATTCAATAATTTGGATACTTGCAAGGCTTACAAGCTTTTGCCGAAGCATCAAGCTTTCCTTTACTTGACACATCGTGCCGTTCGCTTGTAAGCTAGAATACTTGCAAGCTGTGCGTGGGCTTATTTATATTCAATTTCAAGCTATACTTGATTCAAAATTATCAAGCTCAAGCTAGCTTGAACTTGTATTTTAAGCAAGCGCTTGAAATAGACTTCAAGTAGGCTTGTGCAGTTCTCTGATTTGCAGCACAAAATAAAAAAATATGTAAACACGAGACAGCTGATATGATGTTTTTACGTATTCACAATTCAAAAATTCACAATTAGTCATCTAACCGACAGTTGCTTAACCAGCACCTGGTGAAATCAAAATTATTTTTTTAGCTATCGTATGGTTAGCTAAGTCCTGGTTAAGAGCTAGACTAACCGGACATTGAGAAAGTGGCCCTAAATGCTTTTATTTAGTTTTACATGAAGAAATTTATAGACATTTTTTTTCATATATCATTTTATTTAGTGTTTATTTTAATGTTAATCATTTTCACTGAAAAATTGTTCAAGTTTTTCTTAGGAAAAGTCACTTAGACAAATGTATGGATCCGAGATCTCGATTTTGTTTCAAGCTCGTTTAAGAGTCCGAGATCTCGGACTCGTTAACGAGCTCGTTTACGAATCGTTCTTCGTTTGGTGTTTATTGGGTTGCTATGAAATATTCAAACTATTTAACCTTAGCATCTAGCTGCTTGCAGCTGCATAAAAATCAGCTAAGAGCATAATGAGTTAATTATTAATGAAAGGTCTACTAAAAGAGTGCAATATTTATGCAAGCTAGTGTAAAAACTGGCAAATCCTGCAATGTATCTACCCGTTAGCTGTCACATTTCTGTTAAATACTTTAAATCTTAATTAATTAGCTCTATTGCTAAATTAACTCAATTAAACTCATCTGATTAACAACAAGCAATCATTAATAATAATATATGTATGTCAGTTTGATCAATTAACAAAAACAAGTTGATTTCAGCATTATTGGCATTTATTGCAATTTTAAAAAAAATTTCCACAAGATTTGCATAAGATTTGCGCTGCTTCAATGTAATCTGCTTTATTTTTAATTGTTGCTATTATAACCAGCATTGTTGTTGCTTAAGCTGAGAATATAAACGCTTGTATTAAGTGTGTGTGTGTGGTTTTCGTTTGTTGTTTTTTTACCACCTACTTTCAATTTTTTTAGAGCTTAATTCGTCTGCTTTTTGATTTGATTTAATCCATTAGTCACCGCTTGCTCATTTGTTGAGACAACGGAAATTCCAACATATTGTAAAAACGATAAAATGTTTAAAACATTAGAAAATCAAGAGAAAGAACTGAAAAAGCGTTGGTTTTTACAAAAATCGCAGGAGGGCGATTGCCGGCCTTTGTGGCGAGTTCAACATCCACATAAATTGTGAAAGTTCGCAACAAATGCTTATATGATTATTTTTGCAAAATTTAGCTATTTAAATAAATTTGTATTTGTTACTCTAGCGTTTTTTTTTTATATATTTATAAATTGTTTATTTCTTGCTCATGTTATTTTTCTTGACAAAACATGGTTTTGCATATAAATCGTCAATAATTCAAGTTAAGTTTTGGAATTCTTTGAACTCATTTTTTTCAAGTCCAAATATGCACATGTAACTTTTCGATTAAAATTGATTTCAAAACATTTCAATTTTGTTTTGCCTCCTTTTATGTTTATTTGTGTGTGGACTTTGCTCACATACCAAAGCCTTAGAAAACAAATTTGATAGCATTTAATTATGCAAAAACATAAAACAAAACCGTTGTTGTGCTTATTATGGTGCTTTCTTGGAATTTCCTGAACAGTTCATGTCGGATTGTTAAACAAAACCCAATTTAAAATGCAATAAATTTATTTAGCTTTCGTATATCAAATGACGGAAATTTTTTTTATAAGATGTAAAAATTAAGATATTTTTTACATAATATCTAAAAGGCTTGTTAAGTCAATAAAATATTAGCTTTAGATGTGCCGAAATTTGTTGTTCATCAAAACGAACCCATTTGCAAATTAGTAACCTTAACAATTAGTCTTTTTTAAGTATTGAATGATTTGTCTTTCAGAGTCTTTTGGCGCACAATTTCTTTTAGTTAAAAGATTCCGTGAAAAAAAAACGTTAAAACTCAAAGATGTTTTGAAGAAAAAAAAAACAAATATTTAAATTATACACTTGTTTTACTCATTTGTTAAATGAATTAAACTGTTACGTTGCACAGTACATTTGTATTATTTGTATTCAAATATAAATCATTTCTTTTTTTAATGCTCAAGACAATCCTTTATAGTGTTGACCTTTACCAAAATTATAGACTATGATCGGAAAATTCTTCGAACTAATGCTTAAAATAGCTAAAGAACAGTAGGGCGTATCGAAAAATTTAGATCGTAGATCGTATTCTCAAAAGAGGTCTCAAAAGTTGCAATGGGTCTCAAGATCTCCCAAAAAAAAATTTAGGAAAAATAAGGATGTCTTCCTCTCACGCAAGGAAATAACTGTTTTTTAAGAAAAACCGTAAAAAATCACGATCTCAAAATGGTTTGATTTTTGTAAGAAAAACTGCATATGTCTTAAAGGTTTTTTTCGGTTTTTGAGCATTTATTTAGAAACAACGGTACAATGTATATTATTCAAAGTATTGTCCATCGTTAGCTACAACATTTTCCCATCTTTCTGGCAGCATATGGATTCCGCGCCGGAAGAACGATTCGTCTTTTGAGGCAATCCACGAATCGACCCATTTTTTGGTATCCTCGTAAGAAGTGAAGCGCTGCTCAGCCAAGCCATGCGTCATCGATCTGAATAGGTGGTAGTCGGAAGGGGCTATGTCTGGGCTATAAGGCGGGTGGGGTAGCACATCCCAATTCAGCGCCTCCAACGTTTCCTTGACGGTTCTTGCAACATGTGGCCGTGCGTTGTCATGTTGAAAAACCACTTTGTCGTGTCTTTTGGCATATTCCGGCCGTTTAACCTTTAATGCTCGGCTCAATTGCATCAATTGTTGTTGGTAGCGTTCCCCAGTGATGGTTTCGTTAGGTTTTAGCAGCTCATAGTACACGACACCCTTCTGATCCCACCAAATACACAGCATAAGCTTGGCGCCATGAATATTCGGCTTGCCCCTCGATGTTGATGCATGGCCGGGTGGTCCCCACGATTTTTTTCGCTTAGGATTATCGTAATGGATCCACTTTTCATCGCCAGTGACAATACGATGCAAAAAACTCTTCCTTTTATGCCGTTGAAGCAGTTGTTCACACATGCAAAATCGCCGTTCAACGTCTCTCGGCTTCAACTGGTACGGCACCCAATTTCCTTGCTTTTGAATCATTCCCATGGCCTTCAAGCATTTGCCGACCGTTGATAAGTCGACTCCCAATGATTCTGACAATTCTTGAAGGGTTTGACATGGGTCTTCATCGAGCAAAGCCTCCAATTCCTCATCTTCAAACTTTTTCGGCTGGCCCGGACGCTCTTTGTCTTCCGTATCAAAATCACCACTTTTAAACCGACGGAACCAGTACTCACAAGTAGAAATCGATGGAGCATAGTCCCCGTAAGCCTCAGTAAGCGTGCGTTGTGCTTCAACCGCTTTTTTCTTCAAATGGAAGCACAAAAGTAAACCTTCCCGCAAATTGCGTTTTGTTGGAACGAAAGTCGACATGTTCACAGAGAAAAAAATATATGTTGTTTACACTTCAGTGGAATGACACATACTGAAAAATGAAGCTTAGACAATGGGTGTATTTCTTTATTCATTCCGGATAAAGAAGAGAACGAATAGAATAGATTGTTGTTTATCCAGAACAGATTGAATAAAGAAACAGTATTGGAAAAGAAAGAACATTTTTTTTTGTTAAAACCAGAAACATATTTTTCGTATTTAATTAAAGACAACAAATACACCAGATAAAATTTACAAAATAAAAATGCAACAAAGCAATCTAAAACATTTGAACTAAAAAATTTTTCCATTTTCATTTAGCGACATTTTACTTCAAACAATCGAATATAACCTCACACACAAGGAATATTCTTTTTATTCTACCTTAGCTAATAGTATAAAAAGAACGCGTTTGGAATATTCCGTAAGAATAAAGAAATACAAAAAGAATATTCCGGATAATCAAAACTGAATAAAGAAACAAAAACAGTCATTCCGAACGTCTAGAATGAATAAAGAAATACAGCCAATGTGCTTCGAAATGAATATAGTCACAGGTGTGCCCGATGCGATCTATTGATAGTTACGCCATCTCTTAGAAAACCTTTAAAACTAATTCCAACCCCCAATAAAAGTACTTGTAAATAAACACAATGCCTCTCTCGATTTTTACCCACAAGGTGTATTTGAAGGATATTCGATTCTAAAACGAACGCTTGAGGTAGCACAGAACTTTTGATTGCTACACGGCTAAAAATCTTGGAATAAATTTTAGTCCAGCTAGAATACTAGTGCATATTTTTTAACCTTGAAGTTTAAAATTTAAACTTTCACAAATACTAACCCATAATTGAACTTTTTCTGTACTCAAATTTAAACCAAAGAAATATTGCAATGCTGAAACTCAATATTAGGCTCTTAGGTTCAAATGCTTGTTTATTGCTTTTGATTTGTATAGCGCAATAGCCCAGTGGTTAGACTGTGGTTAGAGTGGTTAGAGCGCAATAGACTGGATTTGATTTGATTTGATTTGATTTATTCCGATAGTAATTAGTAAATTAAGAATAATTTCTTTTATAGTACAATATATAATTGGAAATTAGTGGCTAAAAACTAAGAATTCATTAACTCCAAACTTAATATCTTAATTTAATTATTATTATTATTATTTTTTTTTATTTTTTTATTTTTTTCAATTAAATCTTATGTCTAAATAATGCGGCAATAGATTTTTGGCTATCTCAGTAATTAAAAAACATATACTTAAAAGTTAAAAGAAGAAAAATGCTTAAAAATTAAAAGTCTAAAGTTCCCTTTCTTTTGAGCACATTTTAAATTATTTGGTAAAGAGTTCCATAATCTAATGGCGTTAATGAAGAAAAGTCTTATTGAATTCAAATAATAAAATTTCGGTAGCATTAAATTTCGGCTTCTATTTGATAGGCTAAATTGCAATTTTACATAAAGATACATTGGAGTTTTTGAATAAATGATATTATGTAAAAATATACAGTTCCTTGCATTCATGTAAGAAGCAATGCCACAACCCAGAATGCTTTTACTCCAAGACGAGATATGATCAAACTTGCGTAGACCATAAACATAGCGAGAAGCATTATTGAAAGCGAGTTGTATTTTATGAAGTGATTGAGAGTCAAGTTTACTATAAACTAAAGGTCTGCAGCGAACCATCCGTTCTATTTGTACAAACAGATATAACCAGTAAAAACAGTAAAAACCTGATAATATTGGTACAAATACAAAAAGGTGTAGAACAGAACATATGCTTATATGCTTTGGAATGAGCAGAGAGCTTATCATCTCTTTCTCTGGCTCTCATTATAGTGTAAGTGGAGTATCTGTTTTAACCCTTTTTTAAATGGATATATCCATAAAAGAAAGTAATGGTGAGTGTCTTTCTGTGAATGGACGTTTTTCGTATTTTTGGCAAATTTAAAACATAAAAAATTACTTAAATGCATTGTACTTATAGAAACTGTTTCTTTTTTGTTGTTAATTTCGCTCTTTATTCTTTATGCTTGCTACGTCACATACTCCAGATGTTCCAAATAAAGATAACAGTATTATCGATATATCTGTTTGTTCTGTATATGCTCAAACTAGTATTTTTGATACTTGGTAATTTCACTCTCTCATACCTATTCCATCGTTATCTAAAAGAGAAATATTCCATGCATACTCAATGCTTAGAGAGCGAAACAGATACAAGAAGATATAAGAAAAAATAACAACACACTACTGGTGTACTTAGATGGTTCTTTGCAGAGCTGTACTATAAACAGATACAAAGTAGCTGATTATAGGAACAATCAATTGAACCACCAACCTTCTTTTTGTTTCAGTAGATGTAAAGGGGGCAGATAGTCTTAGATTACGCAATGTACAAATAATTTTACTAACTACACTATTAATATGGTCAACACATGTAAGTGAAGAACTCAACACAAAACCAAGATTAGTGACTTTACTTACAAACTTAAGTGGAGTATTACCAATGTAGATAGGAGGAATGTCGTGCATGTAAATTTTATTTTTTGATATTTGCAAAACATAGGATTTTATTGGATTAAGAGTAAGACAATTTTTTACCGCCCATTTATGAATTATTACTAAATCTTCATTCATCCTGCAACTCAGATCATCAATAAGACCAACACGTCTAGAGAGATAAATTTGGATATCATCAGCGTATGCGTGCAAGGTGACACTATTGCATATCAAAAAGATATCATTTATGAACAAACTGAACAGTAAGGGACCAAGAACAGATCCTTGTGGTACTCCAGATTTAATGGATTTAAATTCAGAATAGCGAGACCCAACCTTTGTTCTTTGGGATCTATCAGTTAGATAACTCCACATAAGCTTCACAGCACTATTTGAAAACCCGTAGAAGCATGACAACTTTTTACAAAGAATATGATGATCTACCGTATCATCGAAAAATCTAAAAGGCAAAGAATAGTGATAAAACCTTGGTCATACTCAATTCGTATATCATCAATAACTTTAGTCATTGCAGTACAGCAACGGAATCCAGATTGTTGTGGTGAAAGGAGTTTGTTTAGGCTTAGATAATTAGTATTTTGTTCTACCATAAGGGACTCACATATTTTTGATAAACATGAGAGGATGCTTATGGGTCTAAAATCATTTGGTTCTCTAGCTGATGTTTTTTTTGGAACAGGGATTATAGGAAAGCACATTTTAGGAAAGCATGAAGTAGTAAAGCAGTAATTTATTATATGCGTCAGCGGGCTTAAAATATACGGCAATATAATTTTTATAAACTTTATAGAAATTTGATCTTCTCCTATGGAATTCGATCGTAGCTTCAAAATACTCCTTGCAACATCATTTTCATTAACTACGGAAAACTCAAAAGAACTACTAGTTAGCTCAGGAAAGCCAAGAATATTTAAGTTCAAATTCAAATTAGAGTTAGTATAGATTGAGGTATTCATGGAAAAGTAATCATTTAAAATGCTAGGTTCAATATCACATTTGATATTGTCCTTATTTCCAATGACTAACTTTTTTAGATTTGCCCACAGCTGCTTAGATGGGAGAGATGTATTTAACTTAGCTGAAAAAAGTTAATTTTAGCTGTTCTTATCAGGAGTGTGACTTGGTTACGGATTAATCTATAATTTTGCCAGTTTAAGGTTGAAGGCTGTTTTTTCCACTTAGAGTATCATTTTTTCCGGTTTTTAATTCCATCTCTTACTGAAGAAGTGAACCACGGACATGAAACATTTTTTACATGAACAGAACGAACTGGAAAATAATGATCAAAGACATCCATAACTTGCACATTGAGCACATTTAATTTATCATCAACAGAGTTTTGGTACCAACAATTATTCCAGTTAAAATTGATAGATTTCAAATCACGGTATGAATAGGTGTTAGGAATCCAGTCATGATGAAGGTGCAAATTTAATGTGCAGAATATTAAATCATGAACTGATACAAAAGATATTTGGTAAAACAACAGAAGGCATGATAAATCGGATACAAGAAAAAAGTCAAGCAAGCTAGGTGTACTGTTTGCAGCATACCTAGTAGGTATGCCTGAGTCCACAATAAAGAGCCCAGCTGTAGATATATGACTAGATAAATTTTGAAAAGCAATATCATTATTGAGTAAATTCACATTGACATCTCCACATACAACATAGAAGTCAAAATCTATCAGACGTGTCGACATTTCACTGAAAAAAGGATCAAGACTAAATAATTTATTGGGATATACACACGACAGCAAAATTTTAGTACATCTATCAGAAATTTCAACAATTATAAATTCTACATTTGAATCACTAGATTTACACACAAGGGTAGCATTCAGACTTCAAGGATTTGACATAAATTGCAACTCCACCACTTTTTTTATCATTTGTATCATTTCCAAAGAGATTATAATTATTGATACTATAAAAGTAGTTGTTTATATCAACATTAAACCACGTTTCAGAAACACATATGACATCTACTAACGAATTTTCAAAAACATATCTAACATAGTCAAGCTTCAGCGCATTCAAACTCCTTGAATTGAAGTGCACTATTTTTAAACCACGCCGTTGCTTACATAGAATATTGATTAAAGTTTCACAGTTGCCATTAACACCATTAGGATTTACCTCATTTGAGATTATTGGTAAAGTACAAATGAAAAGGAACTTTGGATACTTTAAAAAAAATCGTAGCACAACAAATATAATTAAAGAACAAAAACATAAAACAGAGAGAGCCAAACATCTTTACAAATTTTAGTACAAAATAAGAAATTTTAAACATATTTGTAAACAAAAAAACCGTTAATACATTAAATTAAAATATGATTAAACCTAAGCAGCGGCTTCACGTAGAATTATGTTGTTTAGTTCTTCCTCAGATTTAGATGTCCCTGGTTCGAATCTCACTGCGTTTGCAATTTTTTTTTGTTATATTTCAATCCAAGCTTGTGCTAAATTTTAAACCAAAGTTGTATTAAAACGGTTTTTTAGTATGTGTATCTGATTTTCTAAATTTTGGCGATTCGAATTATAGTGTTGACGTTTTTCTTAGATGTGGCGAATTAATAATTTGCATTTTTTTGTATATGCATTTTCTTGTTTTTAAGAAATGTATACTTGAATGCAATTTTTTAACTTTTTCAAAAAAAATATTATAAGGTTTTATATCTCGGGCACCAGAAGTGGTACCGAAGATAATTTCTTTAATTGAGATTCTTCAAATATTTCTGAACAACACCCTGTGCAAGAGTGCTAATTTACAACACCAAGTTAAGACCATGATTTTTATTTCCTATTTCGATTTTTTATAAAAATGTTCCTTCCTAGTATGAATTTACAAAAATGTTATACTTACATTTTTTAGTTTCTGAGTTTGCCATTCGATGGCTCTCAATTGACTTAACAATTGTTGTTAAGAAGTGTTTTAATGAAATAATAACCATAAAGGAGTTATGAACAAAATTATTACATTTCATGCTTGAAGTAACTTTTTTTAAATATTAAAATAGAAGAAAAGTGGCCTTTTCTAGCTGTTTAAAATAGATATTTTTAGACAAGGCTTCGTTCAAAACTATTTACAGAATCCGAATTGAGAAAATTATTTTCGGTACTACTTCCGGTGCCCGAGATATAAAAACTTATTTTAATTTTTTTGAAAAAGTTTAAAAATTGCATTCAAGTATACATTTCTTAAAAACAAGAAAATGCATATGCAAAAAAAATACAAATTATTAATTCGCCAAATTTAAGGAAAATAATAGCACTGTAACCAATATCACCAAAATTTACGCAATCAGATAGCAATTAAAATTCCTGTGCTATCTCGAGTGTACCTTTGGATTCGAATATCCTTCTCACAGGACACTGTGGGTAAAAATTGAGAAAGGCATCGTGTTTGGCAAAATATTGGTAGTTTTAGTTCGTATCCACTTTTGCTTTAAGACATATTGCTCATTTGCCAGAAGAACGACATAACTCAAAAACGTCATTTTGCTGAAATCGCATTTTTAGTTTTTATTGTGCTTTTATTTTTAAAGAATTTGTTAAAAATCTATGAACGCCTAGAAAGCTGATATACTATTTAGCTCTTTAAACATAAGTATGAATAGGCATTGTTATTTTTTAAGAGTTTACATGGTTGTAAAAGTCTTTAACACGATCAACGTCAAGGACATCCAAAAAGTGCATCAACACCAGAAATCATAGCAAAAATACAGGATATAGTTTTGGAAGATCATCGATTGACTGAGAGAGATTTAGTAGAAGCCATAAAGTTTTGGGTTTCAAAAACGTGTGTTAACAATGGTTCCGCATTCGCTTACAATGGAACAAATACACATTCGAATGAGACTTTCTCAGCATCATTTGGAGCGTTTTCAAAAGTATAAAAAGGAATTTACACGTTGATTAATCTCTATGGAAAAGACTTGGGTCTGCCACCATGGTCCTGAATCAAAACAAGAAGCTAAATAGTTTTGTCAATCTTATTTTTCTGCAAAGAAGGTTATGGCATCAGTTTTTTTGGATGCAAAAGAGATTTTGTGAGTGGACTATCTCCAAACTGGTAAAACAATTTATTCTGAATTTTATTGCAACCTTTTGGATCAGCTCAACGCAAATATTCGTGAAAAAAGAGCCGGTTTGCAGAAGAAAAAAAATTCTAATTTTTCATCAGGACAAAGCACCAGCTCACAGAAGTCAAAAAACTATCACTAAAATCAGTGAATTAATGTACGAATTGTTGGAACATCCACCCTATTCGTCAGATCTAGCACACTCTGAACATCTCAAAAAATGCATGCGTGGAAAAGGATTTTCATCAAACAAAGAGCTGATAGCAGCGACAGAAGGATATTTTGGAGACCTTCCGAAAGGCTATTACAGCGATGGGGTGCATTAATTAGAGGACCATTGGAACAAGTGTATTGAGCTTCTGGGAGAATATAGTATTCAGTAAAAAACTGAATAATAAAAAGCATTCCAAGCGATAAAATTATCCCACTGAACCATATGCGAAGGTTTTGAGTAAAGTGATAGTTTTGAGTACGTTTTCAGGTAGACATTTTTTGTGAATTTTTGTTTTTTTTTTCATTGTGTGATGAATGTTCTTGCTAGACAAGATTAAGCTCGTGAATATTTGTTTCACAAAAAAAAAATTTTTAATTCTTCAGCAAAATTATTAACAAAAGACACATTCCCACTAAACCAAATGCGAAGGTTTTGAATAAAGTGATAGTTTTAAGCACGTTTCCGGGTAGAAATTTTTTTGTGAATTTTTGTTTTTTTTTCTTTGTATGATGAATTTTGTTGCTAAAGAAGATTAAACTCGTGAAAATTTGTTAAAAAAAATTTTTAATTCTTCTGCAAAATTGGAACAATCTTTTTTGGGACGGAAAAGAAACATTATTTTATCATTTTAGCAGGAAACAATTACTTATAAATGAACCATTTTTTATTCATAAAAGCGTTCAAAAATTAAAAATTAATGTTACTCTTTCACATTCTTAAATGAGTTTAGAAAAAGGATCATTAAATTTTCTTCCACTTACTGAACCACAAGCGTAACGTGAGAGTTTTGCGTACGTTTTTGGGTAGAATTTTTTTAATATATGTTTTTTAATTAGTAGATTTAAACTATATCCTTGATAGGAATGAACTTATATTAGTTAAGATTTTACTTAAAATTTTAATTTTATAATCAATGAAGTATTTATTTTGTGACCTTAGGTTTTGCTATTATTATTTAAAACATTTACTTTATATTGTATACTGTATATTCAGGTTCAGATCCACAATAAAAATTAGAATAAAAACGAAAACTTTATGGGGGAGGGGGGTCATTGAAGTTAATTTTTTTTAAAATATTTTTGTGAGCATTAATATGAAACTATTTGCATTAAATTCATCGTAAATTCATAAAAAATTTAATGAATAAGCGAAAACGCCTATTTATCAATAATATATCTATTAAAAAAATGTATTTAGAAAAAAATCTATTTTGAAAAAAGTAAGATCAATGCCCCTATAAATTTTTCGTTTTATTTATAATTTTATTGTTTTATAATTTCGAAACAAATTTAGCTCTGTGAGCAAATATTTCGATGGCGACAAACCTAAATATATTACTATATTGTTCAAATAGAATGAAAATAATTTGTTAAAATTATCATTTTTTTTTAACATATTATCGATAAGCAATAATAAGACAATTTATGATTGAAAAATATTTATTTCCGAGTGTTGAAAAAGTGCTTTTCTATGGTTCGTTTCTTAACTCGTTTTCGAACAAAAAAAGGTTCGTTTTTGAGAGTTAATTTAGTCCAGCGAATGAGTTCAAAATAATTCATTTCTGATTGCCGAAATATAACTTTTCAATGGTTACCCACTGAATCATAAGCGAAGGTTTTAAGTAAGGTGAGAGTTTTGCGAACGTTTTATTATATTTTTTTTTAATTTTTGATTTTTTATTTGGTTGCTTAAAAGTGCTTGCTATAGAAGATTAAATTCGTTAAAACTTATCCCATAAATAAAAACTTTGCTAATTTTGCAAAATTCATAAAAAACTTTTTTGAGTCGAAAAAGAATCATTTTAGAAGGTAAAAATTCCTCGTAAATTAACCATTTTTGTTCATAAATGAGTTCATACACGAGTTCATAAATGAGTTCAAAAATGAATCATAAATGTTTCTTTTTTGTATTCTTAAATGAGTTCAAAAAATAATCATTTTGTATTATATCAGTAGAAACAATATCTCATAAACGAACCAATTTTGTTCATAAAAGAGTTCAGAAATTAATCATAAATGCTCCTTATATACTTATATACTAAAATGAGTGAAAAAAAGGAATAGTTTAAACCTTTATTGATATTTTCATAATAGTAAATTAAAATGTTAACCTTAATACAAAATTTATATAAAATTGTTCGCCAGTGCGAATTGATTCTCGCCATAAGAAAAGAGATGGATGTACTGCAACACGTTCGAAAAACTATATTCCTTCTTCATCTATCAACAAGTCTGTCATAACACTTCAACATTTCGATCAAAAATTAAGATCAAGCCCAAATAGAAAGAAAACCATGACAGCATTCCATCCAAAAAAGTAATCAAATAAGTTTCTCAAAAATTAACTTTACTAATTTTATGTAATAATATATAATGAAGTGGCCATTTCAGCCGTGTCATTAACGGCCTATTTCTTCACCGAGTATTAGCGCTAATCCGTGGATTAGACCAGTTCCACGGCACATAAACTAAATTTCCGAGTGCCGAAAAAGAACTTTTCTATGGTTCATTTTCTAACTCATTTCCGAAGAAAAAAAGGTTCGTTTCTGAGAGACATTTTCGTCCGGCCATTGATTCAAAAAAGGGTTCGTTTCCGAGTGCCAAAAAAGAACTTTTCTATGGTTCTATATTTAACTCATATCGGAACAAAAAAAGTACAATTTATGGTTCTTTTTTAACTCATTTTCGAACAAAATAAGGTTCATTTTTAAGATGCATTTTAGTCCGACGAATGATACAAAAAGGGTTCATTTATGAGTGCCGAAAATTAACATTTCTAGACGAAAAGGTTCATAAATGAATTTGAAAACGGTAGTTTTGGTTAACTGGGTTGCATTAAACTCATCGTAAATTAATACAATTTTTCGACGTTCGAAAAAGCCTATTTATCAACAATATAAAAGCCTATTTATCAACAATTTCAAAAAATATATTTAGAAAAAAATCAATTTTGAAAATAAATAAGTTCAATGCCCCATTAATGTTCTGGTTTCAATCATAATTTTATTGTTTTCAAGCTCTGCGAGCAATATTTCGATGGTGACGACCCTAAATATATTACTACTTTGATCAAATAGAATTAAATTAATTTGTTAACATTATTATTTCTTTTTTAACATATTATCGATATGCAATAATAAGACAATTTATGATTAAAAAATATTCATTTCTGAGTGTCGAAAAAGTGCTTTTTTATGGTTCGTTTCTTAACTGGTTTTCGAACAAAAAAAGGTACAATTGATGATTCTTTTTTTAACACATTTCTGAAGAAAAAATAGGTTCGATTTTGAGAGGCATTTTAGTCCGACGAATGAGTCCAAAAGGGTTCATTTATGAGTGCTGAAAATTAATACTTCTATTAGAAAAAGTTCATAAATAAATTAAAAAAAGATAGTCTAGGTTCACTGGGATGTTTTTTATTTCTATTCTAGAAACTTATTGAACAACCTGGTATAAGATATAGTATGCATTTTTTACTGACTTATTAAATTGTCTTCGTATATGCCTATATAAAGGTCGTTTTCCAATGCTAAAGAAAATTTTCTATTCGAAATCTATAGTAATAAAACTAATTTTTTGTTTATTTGTTTGTTTGGCCTTCATACAAATCTAAACGGCTCAACGGACTTTGCTCAAACTAGATATACATATTAAGTGCATCTCAACTTAAAATATTACATACTTAGTTTTTGCCACGCCCCCTCTGAAATTTTTCAACTAACGGTAATTTTGTTATTATAAAACTTTTTAGTATTGGAGATTTTTGTGTATTTAATTTTAAAATTTTTTTGTTATTTTGACATCAAAAACACTCACATATATTCAAAATTGTAGAAATTTTCAGTACAACGACTTTTTCATAAAGCATCGTTACCTAAGAATGAGAAAAAACGTCATGAAAATCAAAGTTTGGTCTTTCGATGCAAATATCTCCGCTGTCCATTAATATATTTCATTAAAATTTATTTTGTTCAAAAGTTCAATAAAATCAGTTCACAAAAATAGGTTGAACTGTACCGTTAAGTCAGTGTATATATGTTTTATGATTATGTCAAAAAAGATCCAAAATATTGACTTTTTACTCAAAAAATGACTCAAAAATTGTTGTTGTTGTAAAAATGAAATCAATTAAAAATTGCACATCTGGCTACCTTTCATATGACATAGCATTTATTTGCAAAAATTCTTTCAGCTAAGCGCAAAAATTATTTTACTGTTTTTGTCATCAAAACAACAAGGGTAACTTGATTTTTTTCGCGAAATTTGTTTATTCCAAAAAGTTGTTTTTATATTTTTTACAAAAAAGTCAAGTCTCAAAAATAATTTATGTGAAAAAATTACCCCAATATCTCTTTCCAATCAAAAGTTATGGCTAAAAATCTATTTTTTCATACCAGACTATTAATAAAACTGAGTTTTATTTTAAAACTCTCTATATAGTTTGAACGTCCCTATTTATCTCTAAGAATGCAGTTGTGTGTCTAGAGTAATTACGAATATTTTAGATTATAGAAAATCTTCCTTATAGTAAGTAATCTACTTACTTTTTTGCCTCCCCACCCCTCTCCTGTTAAAATTTGTTTTGTTGTGATGGCTCTATTTTTTCTTACTATTTTCTCACCGTTGTCACTTAGTTCTTTATCAATGGTACTTTAAATGTTGTATATATATCACAATTTTATCGAAAAGATGACTGTGAATAAGAATGCTGTAAAAGTTAATATTTTCATGTAATCAGTTTCAGCTATATGGCGATATAATAAAACATATGCGCATCTGGTTAGCACAATTAACACTTAAAAACATAGAATTGGATCAATTTTAATGTCCAGCTCACTTGCTGGACTTTTTGTTGTTTTTGCTTTGCTTGCAAATGCGATTATATGATCCTGATCTCCAATGAAAAAACGCAGCTAATAGAAATTTTAGTAGGTTCAATCATTTTTAGTACAACGAATTTTCATAAAACATTGATTGAAAAATTATATGAAAATCAAAGTTTTTACTTTTAATGCCAATAACTCCGCTGTTTTTAATATATTTAATTAAAATTTTTTTGTTAAAAAGTTCAATATATTTTGTAATATAAATCTTTGTTTAGACGTTAAAATGTCCATATCTCAAGGACGCATTGAGTCCCACCATAATTTTTATATTGTTGAAAAGGTAATATTACTAGCTTTAAGATTAAGTAAATATAAAAATTCTTTTTAATTTTTAAAATGTGTTTTTCGTACCCCTTCTTTGAATTCAATTAGCTCATCGCAAGAGATGGAACCACCAACAACAAAAATTTTCCAAAACTTTTTTGGATTAATGTTCGTTTAATTACCTTTCTAACGGTAGCTTACAAATAAAATTCAACATGTTTTTCATTATTCCAAATTTTAAAAAAACATTTAATCGAGAAGTGTATGCTAAAATGTTTACATAAATGACTCTCGAGTAACACCGGGTGTATCAGCTAGTAGTTTATAAATAAGGTACTTTTTGCAAACGTGAACGAATAGGCAAACAGAACGAGCGTATAAAATCCCGCTTTAAGAAGTTTTAATAAGAGTTTTATAAAAACAAACTTACTGTTGCAATTTTTGTTAAACTTTTTTAATCTCATTAATCAAATGCGTTAAAATAAATTAATTTTTGTTTTTGAGTTCAAGGTCATAACTTAAACTACAGTCAATATTTTTTATTATTGACTTCTTAAGCAAGCTCATTAATTAAAGAACGAACTCAGTTTGTTTCACTGGAGCTAACGTGTTATTTTTTTTTTGTTAAAGTGTAAACTGTGTTTTAACTGTGTTTTGTTAAAAGAAAGAAGAAGACATTTTTTTTTGTTGTTCTTCGAACTAACCTTTTGATGACATTTAAATTATTTTTAATACTTTTTGTTAAACTGCTTATTTCATGCTCATTTTTTCTTAAAACTCAATGCCAAGGCTAAGCCATGTATATTAAAAAAAAAACCAACAATGAAAGACTTAAGACACGAACCACTTCAGTGCTAGATGGTTATTTTTTTTTTATTTATTTTGATTGTGTCGAATTTTGATACCATGCAGAGTAGGGTCAATGCAATGGTATTTTTCTAAAACTTAACTCAGAAGCCGTTTGCCAAAGATCACCACAATCGAAATCTTTTATCTAAAACAACGACAAAAAAAACACATTCAAAAAAATTTCGCCAACGGCATGTAATTCAAACATATCACAAAAGACTGTTAACAAAAAATGCTGCAAAAAACCACTAAAATATACGTAAACAAAATCAAATCTTTCGGAATTCCCAAAAGTAACATCATGGTAAAAATCTCGTTTTATTTAAAGCTCTTTAACCATTTCTTTCTATCTGTGCTTTCTTGCTTCTTTTCTAATTTATTAGGTTGTTTTTGTTATTAGCTATTTAGCTGCTAGCATATAGACAAAACACAATTCGCTGGCTTGACATTCACTGGCTAGAAATATATTAAAAAATGTTCGTAAATCATTAAAATCGCACGTCACTCTGAGAAGTGAACAAATTGTATTAAAGCAAATACAAGTTCGTGAAAGTGTTAGCCGTCTGGGTGACGCCAATGCTGGAATAATTTAGTAAATTATTGATAATCCGCATTTTTGGCCACCTATTGGGGGGGCTCTTCCAAAATTTCTAAAAATATAGCTGATGATAATAAAAACGTGGATTTAAACTAATTAAGCTTATTTTTAAATTGTGGCGTGTTTTAGACATAAACAGTGCTTTTGATTAAACAATGAAAAATTATTTGCATAAAAATTTAATTAAAAAAATATTTTTATATCTTTTTGATTAACATTATATGATTCAGGATTAAGCAAGCATGAGACTTTTAGATTTAAAAGTCCGCAACTCGTTGGCAACAAGTCGTTTGAAAGTAGTTGTTGTCATTAAAAATAAAAATTTAATTTTTTATTTGATGTTCAAACGCGTGATGGAAAATATAACAGAATTTTGGAACAGCAATAAAATGTTGAATTACTATTTCTGCAAAGTCTCAAAGAGTGCTTAGAAAGTATTTTGAAACTTTTATGACGGTAACAAAGTATAAGCGTGGCTTAAATAAATATCAAATATATTTCAGAAAGGTCTGTTTTAGGAAGCAATGTTGTATCTGACTTGAATTGGTGGAAAAGTATTGACAGTCAGGAGTAGAGATGGGTGCGTGCCGTGCTGTTTTCGTGACGCGCCGTGCACGTGCCCAAAAAAATAACTTCGTGCGTGTCCGTGCTTAAGAAAAGCAAAGTCGTGCGTGCTTTTTCGTGTTCGTACACTAAAATTTTACTACTATTACTTTAGGAACTATTTGAAAAACTAATAGAAATAGTAAAACACATTCTTATGTTATAATAATCCCAATATTTTTAAGTTGAAACATAAATTTTTAAAAATATTTGTATCATTTTCATAGCTACTTTGCAAAGCTCTTAATCGTGCTTTTTCGTTCGTTTCGAACCAATTTTTTTAATAAAAAAACTGCACAAAATTGCTTATTTATGTTTTTAAAAAGTAAATTTAGTTCATTTAACTTCATTTAAACGTCATACTAAAAATATTTCAAATCGGATAACTTTTAGATATATCTCTTATAAAAGAATATTACCAAATTAAATTAAAAAACATAAATGGTTGCTAATACAAAATAAGGTCACAACTTGTTTTAAATTATGAATTCCATTTTATTTTTCTTTAAATTTAAGAGTACCTAAAAATTTTCTTGGAAATCAGTGCATTTTAGGGCAAAATTTGATTTTTAAGACTTTTTTCAAATTAATTGGTTTTTCTTAATAGCAGCTAGATGCATCAGGTTTTTACAGAAGCAGAAGGTAGAAGTACGATATTTTATAATAGTTATAGCCTTCGACTTTAATAATGCTTAATTAGCTAGATATTTGCTACAAAATTTTACTTAAATTTTCATTCCTTGAAGAATTTACAGTCATATTTCAACGATTTTTCTATTTTTATTTATTAACATTTTTTATTGTATTTCATATTAAATTCAATGGCGATTAAGGCATAAGTTTCAAAAACAAGCATGAAATTTTCTCGTTCTTACTGAATCACAAGAGTAAAGTTCGAGTTTTGCATACGATTTCGGGTAGACTTTTTTATTTTATATTTTTAATAAGTAGATCTTAACTACATCCTTGATAAGACTGAATCCATTCAATTTTTTTCCATCCAAAAAATTGTTTAATGAGCCCATAAAGTTTTCTATTTTTTTTTTTTTTTATTTTCAGTAAAATATATTTGCAATCTGTCGCCGTAACAATAAGCAAATTTCATAATACAGTAAAGTTAACATTATTACTGAGTTTCAACAGACTCAGCTAAAAGAAAATATGTACATTTAACAATTCATATTAATATAATATTTTACATTAGATTATTCATTTATATAATATAAGTTTTAATTTAATAATTAAATTAAATTTGACATTATTTTCGTTTAATTACTTATCCTAATATCTTAATGGCAGGTCTAGGATATGAATTCTTTTAAGTCTTCGTATGTCTTCGCTGTTGTCTAGAAGGTTTATTGCCAAAGGATTTGGGTGGTGGTCCAAACGTTCAATATATTTTTCGCTGAATCTTTTGATTTCGTCCTTAATGAAAGCAGTATTGGAGTCTCTGTGCAACGTTTTATTAGAAACATACCACGGTGCATTAAAAATCATGCGAAGTGTCTTGGATTGGAATCGCTGTAGTATTTCTATATTTGATGTACTAGCTGTGCCCCAAAGTTTAATGCCGTATGTCCATACAGGTTTTAAAATACTCTTGTATAAAAGCAATTTATTTTGAATACTTAGTTTCGAGTTCCTACCAAGCAGCCAATACATTTTTTTAACTTTGATATCTAGATGTGTGCGTTTGGCTTTTATTTGATTTTTCCATGTTAGCCTCTTATCAAGATGAAGTCCTAGATACTTTACGCAGTTAGCTATCGGAATGTCTTCCTGATTTAAAGTTAGTCTTGGACATTCGTTTTTTCTCAGTGTAAACGTAACATTTACTGATTTGCTGGGATTAACTCTTATATTCCATTTACATAGCCAGGCTTCTAGTCGATTTAATTGTTGCTGCACCAAACTTGATGCTGTGTCGGGAGATTCCGAAGAAGCTAGTATGGCTATGTCATCAGCATATGTTGCAAAAAGCACATCATTATTTGTAGGCGTATCTGACGTGAAAAGTGTATAAAGTATAGGGCCTAGTACACTACCTTGTGGTACTCCTGCTCGAGCTTCGTATATCTGTGAGCTTTCGTCTTTGACTTTAACATAGAAGTATCGTGGAGTTAAATACGATTTTAAAAGGTGGTAGTAAGGAGTAGGAAGAAGACTTTTTATTTTATGTAATAGACCTGCGTGCCAAACGCGATCAAACGCTTGTTGAACGTCTAGGAACACTGCAGCGCAATATTGTTTATTTTCCATTGTATTAACTATAGTATTTACAATACGATGGCATTGCTCTGGGGTTCCATGTTCTCTCCTGAAGCCAAATTGGTGATTTGGGATGATATTACGCTCTTCTAGTTCCGGCTGCATTCGTCTCAAGAATATTCTTTCAAATATTTTGGAGAACACAGTAAGGAGACTAATTGGCCTGTATGAAGTTACATTATTTTCGGGTTTGCTCGGTTTTGGAAGCATGATTACTTCTGCGCACTTCCATTGGGTGGGAAAATAGTTTAACCGAAGTATTGCATTAAAAACAAGTGTGAGAAATAATATTCCTTTTTTTGGTAAGAGTTTGGCCGTTTTACCGTCTATGTTAGCATACCCTGGTGATTTGTTTGTATGTAGCGTTGCAATTTCGGCTTGAACTTCTTCTGGTGTCACGTGCTTGATGGGAAGATCCATCTGACAAGGGCTGTCAAGATAGTCCATAATACTTTTTGTATTTAAGTTAAGGTTAAGTGGCTGAAAAGTATTGTAAAGATGAACTGCAAAGGCTTCTGCTTTGCTTTTGCTTGATCTACACCAGAGATCATTCGCATCTTTTATTGGGACATTTCTGTCAGACGGCCTTTTAAGATACTTTGTGGCTCTCCATAGAGAATGCTCATTGTTATTTGTGGCATCTAAGTTTTCCAGAAAGTCACTTATGCTTTTATTTTTGTGTTCAGCTTTTGTTTGAGCTCTTTTGTGGTATTATTCAAAACAGCTTTGTCGAACGGACTTCTAGTCTGTTTCCATCTTCTTCTAAGGGATCTCTTATGCTGGATTAGCTGTCTTATTTCAACTGAATTAAAATATTTTGTAGTGCTCGGTCTGTTAGGTGCTTGTTGTTGCCTGCTTGAAATAAAAGCCGCATCGTGTATAAGGCGCGAAAAATTTTCGACGGCTGCATCTAAATCAGCACCTGATTCAATAACAACATGCTTAATCGTTACTGTATATGCTACAATTTCAAAACACAAACATTTTTTATAGGTGCTACGAAAATAAATGTTGTAATAATATTAGCTTAACGTTGAAATGACTTATTTTTTTCAAAACTTTATGAAACATTTTTACAACAAGTGCATTTATTAGTAACATAATTACAATAATACCGTAGTTGAACTTTTTTGCAACAAAACGAATAATTTGTTACAAATTACTTTTTTGAAACTTTAATGCAACCCATTTGTTACTAAATTTGTTTAATAAAAACTGGAATACCACCGCATTATAACATATTTTTGTTACAAATCGATATCTGTGCTAGCTGGGAAAGCTTTATGCTGCTTGTTTATCTAACAATACAATGAAGCAATGATTTGTATGTATTGTTTTTTTTTGCTACTTTATAAATTTAAATTTTAATAACTTTTAAGAGTGGTATTAAAAAAATAAAGGATGCATGATTTTAAGCTACACATGCAGCTTTATGTAAGTGAAATAATTACTATGATCGGCGCAGTAGTTTTTCAGTTTAGCGTCGTGGCAGATACGTGCGAAGGCGTTATATAATAGTATAGAAGTAAGTCCAGTTTTCAAACCAACTTTTTAAACAATTCAAGGTCCTTCGTTCCTTCGTATCTACGTTCTTTTTTTCCCACTTTATCTTTTCTTTTCTAAGATGCAAGTAATTGCTCCAATATCATTAAGTTATGACTTTTTCAATTTCTTATATATCTATGTATATCAAAATTGTATAAGAAAAATTTTCTAACTTTTTATTTTGTTTTTATGAGTTGGTAGATTGACAAAATAATAAAAAATATTCATGTGGTTATTTTTTTATTATTTGGTCAATCTACCAACTCATAAAAAAAATAAAAAGTTAGAAAATTTTTCCTAAACTGACAAGCACTCAAAATACTTAGTTCTTTTCATTCGCCTTTGTAACTAGCAAAAGCCAAAGGTCAGCTTGTAAAAAACAAAAAATGCATTTAAATAAATAAGTAGCTTAAAGCTTCCAAAGCAAGTCATGAACTTTCCACGCAAATCCACGATCAACCTAAGCATAAAAGCTCTTTGGCGTACCATGCGGTTGCATATCCTGGCCATCGCTTTAAAGTGTTACTGTGTTCTTTTGAACATTTTGCTGAACTCTTTTTCTGTACTGTTTGTAAAAAAATTGTTGTACATTTTTTTATTTTTTTTTTGCGAATGCTAAAAGCGAAATTCCGGTTTGGTGCTTTTTGCTGTTTCCGCTCGTAATAAGTGTTGATATATACGACTGTAAATGTATGTATATTTAATTCTAATATTATTGTTTTCTCATTTCGAATAAGTTTATTACTGCGAGCAATATTTTGCTGATGATGGCCCTGGATATATTACAACTTTGTTCAAATAAAGCATATCGACATTTTTTAATAAGACAATCCCAAACGGTTGATGTCTGAGTGCTAAAAAAAACAATTGGCGATTCTTTCTTTTAATCATGTCTGAAGAAAAAAAGGTTCGCTTTTGAGAGGCATCTTACTCTAAAAGGGTTAATTTATGAGTGCCAAGAATGAACGTTTCTACCCGAAAAGGTTCATAAATGATTTCAAAGAAGATAGTTTTGGTTCACTGGGAAGGGTCGGAAATAGTTCATATCTCTTCCGAATTGACCTCTTGAGTGTTGAAATGTATGAGGCGGTACTATTATTTTTTACCCCTAATATTTTTCTTAGACATAACCACTCCCTATATGCCACCCCTCTGGAGGTCCCCATTTAAAAAAAATAAAAAGTGTCAAAAATTATTTAAAAAAACACGGCTTTCTGGAAGGGTCAATTGTATGCTATAGCACTATTATATTTTTACTCCCAGTAATTTATCCGAAGACACTCATCCCCAATCGGTCACCCTTCTGGGGTTTTTATACTCCTTGAAATCCGGGGGTCCTCATATCCCCAAAAGGCTTGCAGATAACGGATTGGTATCTTCAGAAAAATTGTGAGGGATGAAAAATGATAGAACCACCATCTCAATCATTTTGACCCTTTATGGGTTAATTTGGAATAGATTTGAACTATATTCAAATGGTCTACATTATATCAAAACGACATATTTTTAAAGGGAGACCGATAAAAGGATAACAAATAGGTCTTACATTATGTTTTGTTGAATTGCTTATATTAAAATTGAAAAAATTAAAGATTCGGAACGACTGATTTGACTGGAAAGCGAAACCACTAAAAGGGTCGCAAATAAACCTTACATCTTGTTTTCTTGATTTGCTTGTAACAAAATCACAAAATAATACAGGATCAGAACGACATATTTTTAAAGGGCCGATCCCTAGAAAGGTAACAAATAGCTCTTACAATAGGTGTATTCTCTATGTCTAGCATAATTGCATGATAGCACGGATTGCAACAATCCTATACTAAAATATCCAATGGATCGAGAGCGCCCTATAGTACAAGCTCAGCACAGTGATGTGATTTGGCGGGATTTCACCCTTTGTGTGGGATTTTTAAACCATAAAAGGGCGAGAGGCTGTTTGAGTTTTTTGACACGCTGGAATTGCCCATACACATTGAGGTGCCACGACTTGTATGGGGAGAAAAAAGTTCCATTTATAGCCCTCTTAAAACTAACCTTGATCTATTTTATAATAATTCCCAAAATATTTTGGCTGTAACGAAAGCCGTCAGTGAGCTAAAACTTAAAAATAATGTTTTTCGTTAATATATTGGCTGCAGTAATAGTTGGAAAAGAAATAAAGTGTCAAAAATTAAAGGCCGGAAAAAGCTCTTCCACTCTGCATCAAAAAAATTTTAAATTCTTGCAATCGGATTGCAAATGCTGTTTTTCGTGAATTTTGTTTTAATTTTCTTAAGTTGTTTTTATTAAAATTCAATTAACTACAGCGATCCTCACTTTTAAAACATTGTTGGAAAGGTTTTGAATGCTTGCATTGTTTTCTGGTCAGAATTGTTTAAATTGAACTTTAAATTTTTGCAATTGGATTGAAATGCTTTTTTTCGTGAATTTTGTTTTTATTTTTTTAAGTTGTTTTTATTAAAATTCAATTAACTAAAGCGATCCTCACTTTTAAAACACATTTTGGAAAGGTTTTGAATGCTTGCATTGTTTCCTGGTCAGAATTGTTTAAATTGATACATATAGAAGCTTAAATATTTATTATAAAATAAACACCTACTAAAAAAATATTGTAAGAAAGTAAAAAAAAAAACTAAAGTAATGTTGTTATTTAAATTTTCAAAGTTTTTGTGTGGAAACCAAATAAAACATATCAAAAGCATGTGTATGAATATATGAAGAGTTATTTCCGGCCTTTAGGAGGGGATCTTGAAAAGAAGGAGGAGCCGCTTTGGCACATACACAGCAACTCTAATAAAGTAAAAGGCTTGACAAAAAATAAAAATCCACTTGTTCTGAATAACAATTCAGCGTCATATTAGTTCAAATCTGTTTACCTTATAACATGTGTCGAATTATATGCACGTAAAACAGTGTGTTGGTCACAGCTGAATTACTCAAGATTACTGAAGAGGAAATCTAGCTATTTCCGAAACAGGATGTCTAGTCTGCTATGCGATTAACTTTTACAGAGTTGTTGTTGCTTTCTTTTATAAATTACTCGAACTAAAGCTCAATATAACCTTGATTTTTTCAGGTTTTTGCAAAAAGTTTTAGCTCTCTGACGTTTATTGTACAATCCAAAATATTTTAGGAATATCAATAAATAGACAATGGTTCTTTTTAGGGTGGTACAAATGAAACTTTTTTTTCAAGATACCTTAGTATACATATAATAATATTGTATTTTTATTCAAGCTGAATTATGAATGAAGCTGAATAAATCTTCAATCCTAAATTAAGTTAAAATCAGGTATCGAATCAATTTATTTCAAATTTATTGAGAATATTTTTTTAATCAATTATAACGAAAACTTCACGAAACACAAAATTTAATCGGCAATTGTACAAGATTACAGGCAAAGCGATGCAAATTAATTGTTTAAAAGAATTTTAATCTTTCAAAATTTTGACACAGTAAAAAATCCCGCCAAAAAACTCAAACGCACTCTCGCCCTTGGTTTAAAAATACCACAAAAAGGGCGAAATCCCACCAAATCACATCACTGATTCCACCTTCTGTTTGGCTGCTCTTTCATTCTCTTCGCTCTCTTTACAATCACAGGGCTGCATTTCATAAACTATAGCATAGCCGTGTACATGGGTTTTAGTTTAGTATACATAGGAAATATTGAACGATTTTTTTACTTGTATTTTGTTGATGCGGCGCACAGTGTAACGAGGTCTATGGAATGAGGGACAAAAATAGAAAGAATCATCTTAGGTAGATGAAATTAAGCATGTGTTATTAAGATCGAACACGCCTTCGCCCACCTCCCATTCAAAATTAACAATAAAAGTCCAATATCTCGAGTTGTAGAAAGTGTAAAAACCAAAATAACTAATTTTTTTATTGATTGGATTCACAAAATGACCATTTAAAAATTTCATATATATTTACCACGTCCTTCATCCACCTTCCGAAATTGAGATTGAAAGTGCATCTCGAGTTGTAGAAGGTTTTAGAAAAAAAAGTTAAATATTTTTTATTAACTTCATGCACATAATTATCATATAACATTTTCATCAAGATCTGCCACGCCCTTTGCCCACCTCCCATACGAAATTATGGATAAAAGTGGAATACCTCCAGTTGTACAAAGTTCAGAAAGGAAATTAACTTGTTTAATTTTAACTGGTTTCACTTAATTATCATCACATAATGATTTTATTCAGATTGACCACGTCCTTCACCTGCCTCCCACACAATATTCAATCAAATTTATTAATTAAAAAATATTTTAATTTTAATACATGGGTTTGTTTAAAGTTTACGTAAATCTTAAGAATGAGAGAAAATAACAGAGAAAATTATTGACTGTCATCAGAATAATTCGTTGAGTTACTCGACACAAAGTCAGAGAAATCGAGATCAGAAATTAAATAAATTTTGTCAACATTCGTATCATGATCTTCATTTAAAATGAATTCATTGTTTTCATTATCATTATTCTATTTTTCAATATTTTTCTAAGAGAAGATAAAAAGGATCTGATGAAAGCAGTAACCCACAGAATAGACCTTTATTGCATAGTTCTCAAAAGTTTTTACGGCTATAATTTAAACTATTTATGACTAGCTTCTAAAACAATGCATTTAATATTTTTACATATTTAAGCCTACAACCTTCACTACAGTTCTTAACGACGGGATCTAAATGGTTGAAACTGACAGGGTTGAAAATTAGGGAGAGTAAATTGTAACCAAACTTAATAATTCTAATGAATTTTGCAGTCAAAACCCTAACAAATAATTTAAGATGAACTACGGTGATATCAGTTGAACTCGAGAAATCTTCGCCCTGGCTCTATGCATTATTGTCAAGTCTCTATGCATTATTGTCTTTGCACAATAAAGTCCTAAATTGAAGCCTTTTTTTTTTTTGTTTGTTTCAAATGTGGAATATCATTCTTTGATGTATTTTTTGGTGTGCAATTGATGCTCATTTTCGTCAAAACATGCCTTAGAAAAGTGGTTATAAAATCCTTATTTGAATGTAGTCTGAGACCAAATTTTGGGAATGTGTTAAAAAAGGCATACTTTGAGACATACTTAAAAATAAAATTATACAAAAATATTTTTATTTCGTAATTGTGCTTGAAACTTTTTGAAAAATTTGTTATTTTTTCATATAAATTTGCGCATTTTGGTCAAAACAAAAGGATTCAGAAGAAATGTGGGGGTGAAAAATATAAATAGATCAGTCCATACATTTGATTAATTGTGAAATTTTTCTATTCAAATTTTTTTCCAAAATTCTTATCAGAAATTTTTTTCATTAGTCTTTTTGATCTGGCGTTACGTTACTTAAATTTCCATTGTAGTTAAATTGGGCAATTAAGTAATTAGGTAGTTAAGTAATTGTATAATTTAGTAATAAAAACAAATTTTATATATTGTCCTTTCCTTGCCTCAACCATTTTTTCCTTATATTTAGCCAATGCCGAAACGTTTATTAAACATTTACAAAAAAAATACATGTATGAAACAGTGCAGATGATTTGAACATAATGGCAAAAAAATTTATGTATAAATTGCTTAAATTAATAAAATGAAAATGTTTCCTTTAGATAATATCTTAAAATAATAAGTTTTTAATAAGTTTTTATTTTTTATTTTAAAAAACTATACTTTGAATTTTTCACGTCAGCTTTTGAAGTCCAATATTCACCATTTATTTAAAATATGTCTAAATCAGATGATAAGCAAACTACCTCCCATACAATGTGACTTTATCAAAATGATAAGATCTCTTAAAATGCCACAAAAATTAAAAAAAATTATTAAGAATTTCTCACATAATCTTTGCAGTCAAATATTCACCATATATTTGATATTTGTCATTATCAGATGAAAACCACACCTACCTCCCATACAAAGTAGCTATTTGAAATTTCTTAAAATTGCAAAAATATTAATTGTATAAAGTAACATTTTATACCCGTGCTTAGAATTTAAAAATTCGCTTTAAGTTTGAAATTTGGTTAAATCGTATAAATACTTTGACTACCTCCCATACAAAGTGACATCTGCAAAGTAGCATCTTTTATAAATTCCACAAATATGCAAACATTGACAGGTTATTAAACATATCTTTTTCGATATCTTAAATTCTTTCTGCACTTAGGAAAAATTGGTTAAAATCCACGCCCATTCTACTTACAAAATGACGTTATTAAGTTTTAAAAAGATGCATAACTTAAAATATACTGTGGTTCTTACTGGTTTTTCTTTGATTTTGTCTACTCATATTTACTCGCGTTCATAATTTAAATACTACAGCTTTCCTCTGTGCTGATAATCTATAGAATATATCTAATAAAAAACCAAATTGAATTTATTTATGATTGTTGTATAAAAAAACTAAATTAGGACTCAACTAAAGAGGAGTATTTCAAAACGTTGTAAGAAATTCTCTTGTTCGTTATCAAAAGATTCTTAAGTTTTTGACTGAAGAAAATAAAAACGATTTGTGAAACAAAACTGCTAAGCAATTTTAGACTGCACTCAGCACGAAAATAATAAGAGTTAATATTTAATATTTTAAATTATTTTAAATTTTATTTTGAAAATTTTTGTTTTTTCTTTGAATTGCTTAAAAATAGTTTCATTTTTATAAATAATATCATAGTTAAATAAATAGTTTGCAAATATCGCATACATTGGTGTTTTTTTGACAAAATCAAAGTCATTAGGATTAAACAATAATGAAATAAATAATTAAACGAAGTTTACGAAATAAACAATCACACTCAATGATAAATTTAAATTAATGACAAAAATTGCAAACAAAAGCAGAAAATCAAAAGAAAATAAAATAAAAAAGCACACATTAAGAAGCACTCATACAGCTAATATTTACAAACAATGGCAATAAATACTTAAAAACTAATGAAGCAATCATGAGAGTTTTTGTTTTTTGATATAATTTACGAGACGAACAAATGAAATCACGTTTTTGTTGCTTAAAACTAAAGAGTTTTTCGGTATAATGTTTTATTTCACACTGATACAATAAACTCCTTGCCGGTCTTGAAGTCGGTGCACTTGAACTGCGGACAACATTTGGGGAACGACCATCTTGGATCGACGGGCAGCTCCTCACAGCCGTCCATTTCAATGTAGGGACATGTTTCAATATTAATTGTCTGCGTTGTGATGTCACACGTCATAGCGGCACAAATGCCCTTCGGCTTGTATTCCTTGCCGGGGATCATGGCACGATGTGTAAATTTATCAAAACACTTGCCTGGATGCGCTGTAAGAAAAGGAGAAAAAAGCGGAAGTTAATAAATTATTTATGACTAGATAGTTGGTGTTGTTGTTGTTGGCTATTATTATTGCTGATGCGGAAGTAAGCAGTTGCAACCGCAATGCAAAAAACAACAATGAATAAAGAAGAACATGATCAAGTTATTGCAACAGTTAAGCTGAGTTGGATGGGGCAAGTTGTTGTTGTTGGTGCAGAGAAAGAATTTTTGCTGTTTTTTTTATTATTTTTTAATGCTACTATAAAGATTAACGAACTTACAGATGAACTTGAGCATGTACTTGAGAGTGAGAACTTGATAAACAAAAGACTTAAGCAACGAACTAGTTAAGCTTCAAGAAGACATGAAAGACTTAAGACACAAACTTGATAGTGGTTGAAATATTAAAAAACTATGTTTAAAAAAAAAATACAAAAAATTATAAATTTATAGTCAAGACACAGATGTTTAAAGACACTTAATGCCTAAATTAAAATTTTTTTTAAAAGAACAAACGTTAACTTAATTAAGACAAAAATAGACCGAGTTAAAAATTAAACAAAATAGTTTTCTAACTTAAAGCTCTACTAAAATATAAACAAAAACTGCAATTGAAATTGTTTGAATATACAATTATATATCGAGGTAATTTTTATACAGCAATTGAATTTCTTACTACTCATTGTGTTGACAATTATAAATGCTTAAACTCATTACCTTTTATGGCTTATTGTTTTTTTTTATATTATAATCAACTTTTTTTTAGCAGTTTTATAATTTCCAGCTAGCTCAGCAAAAAATAAAATAAAAAATCAAATCAATACAAAACGTACAAAAAAAAAACACCGCAAACGACCTTCACAAAAAAGTCTCTCCAAGTAGCGTCATATGTATAAAAATACACATAACTATGCAAACTCACATGGAGATTTTAGGTGAAAAAAACCCATTTCTTATGTTAATTTATATTTTATTTTTTTTTGCAAATTCTGTTTTTGAAAACATCAGCGAATGGCAAAAAAAACAAAATTAAAATGGTTCATTGTACCGGTTGAATAAGTCAGATTAAAAGACTTGTGTGTGTCTTAATTTGTTTTGCAGACAGATTGCTACCGGTTTATGCCATAAGCGTTATTTTGGCGGATATTCAAAGCATTGACGTCAAACTTTGACTACATTTTTTGGGTTTTTCTTAATTGGTTTCTTTAAGTATTTCTTAAGCAAAAAAAAAAAGAAACAACAATGAAGCTGGAATTCACTGACGTAAAAAATTATGAATAATTAATTGAAGAAGCTTTAAACAAGCTAGCAGACAAAAATTTAGAGAAAAAGAAAAAATAAAAATAAAATTAACTGAAATAATAAACCAAACCTGATTTAAAGAATTCAGGATGTCAAAATAAAATTTAATTCAAGCATTAATTAACATTATTAACAACAGAAATATTAATTAAGCATTGCAAATTTATTGGCTGCTGGTGTCCTTCAGAAATATTTGACGATTTTGTTAAAAAGTTTTTTTTCGTGGTTTTGATTTGAGAAATGCAACATTTCAATTGATTTTCAAAGCATATTCAAACAATAAAATGACTTAAAAATATTACTAAAAAAAGTATTAAAAAAGCTCAAAATATTTAAATGTAATTATATAATAACTTTCATACAATAAAATTACTTTCAAAATATAAATAAAAACGAAAAATTAACTAAAAATTGCTTTAATAAATTTTCAATAGCCGTTTAAAATAAGCAAACTATAAAAACTAAAGACTTAAGCAACGAACTAGCTCAAGAGTGCGTTTCCAAAGAGCAAGTCTTTGAGAGCGGGTTCGTTGCTTAAGTCTTTTGTTTCGATTGTTATCTAGCCTAGACTTTAAACTCAAATATTTAAAAAAAGCACCAATTAAAAAGAAAAACAAATAAAAAATCTATACAATTTCAATAAATTAATAAAAATAAATATTTTTTTGTATAATTTTTTTTTCTTATATTACTTGGTTGTCACTTAACTAACTGTGCTGTTTTATTTTTTACTTGATCAATGTTCTATAAATAATACAAAAAAAAATAACAAAAAATAAAAATACTAACCAGGATGGTAAGCAGCAGGCTGTGTGAATACGGCGCCTTTTGTCTGCGTTATGCAAAGCGCGGCAAAAATAGCAACAGCTAACACATTACACATTTTTACGGAGCACATTTTTGTTTTTTTTTTTGTAAAATTTTGTTTTATTTTCAAAATGTTTAAAAAAAAATCACTTGATTGCAATTGTTTATAAAGCTTTTTAGCAGAATTTCTTTTCTTCTGTTATGATTTGTTAGCACTAAATATTTGCTTTTTAGCGCAGTGTGCTTGCTTGTTATTTGTTTTTCTGTTTTCAATTGCCAAACACAACTTTAGATTTTATTTGATTTGATTGGTTATGGTTTTGGCTTGTCTTTAGCTTTGGTGCTTGATCTGTTCACGTTGAGATCGAGTTACAAACTGAGTTTATTCCAAATTATCGCTCATATTTAAATAGGAATTTGTCTCAATGCATCAGTCTCGAGCTTGTGCTCGTTTTTCTTGATTTGTTTCGTTTGTTTTGTCTGCTTTTTTGGTCGTGCCGTCGTGCGCTTGTGACGCACGCTAGCACAAAATTGAGAATATTCCGTTTTTTTTGCGTTTGTGTGTGTGCTTTTTTGATTTTATTTGTTCTTTCGATAATTGCTTATTCCAACAGTTTATGTATGAGTATGCAAACGTTTACTTTTCAATTACTTTACTTTCGTATGGAAGACCTAGAACAATTTAGATGTTTTAAGCAAAACACAACTTTACTTTATAAAAGTATATGAGTTTGAAGTATTTTCAAGTAACTTTCGTATGGAAGACCTAGAACAATTTAGATGTTTTAAGCAAAACACAATTTTACTTTATAAAAGTATATGAGTTTGAAGTATTTTCAAGTAACCATCAGAACTCATCGCAATAACTACAAGTAATTAGTACCTGTTTTATACAATTTTAGTAAACTGAGACAATAAGTAGTTATTTTAAACTTTTAAGATTCTTTTCACGTCAAAGTTAGCAAAAAATTATTTCATGCCACCGTTAAAGACAAAATGTAAGGGTTCGCAGGTTGCGCCGGTCCGTAGGTTTGTCCACCACGGTTTTTAATATTTATTATGTTGTTACGTTAAATTTTTTAATGGTTTTTTTAAAGCCAAGCTCTCCAACTCATGAGGAAAAAGTTAAACGGCCTAATTATATTTGTATAAGATGCAATCAAAAATGTTGTTCTAAAAAGTATTACAAAGTGTTTTTGTAGTGCTTATAATGTGATTGGTAAAGATCCAAAACTAAGAGTTAAATAACCAAAATTTGTTCTTTTCTACGTTACCACTCATAATTTGTACAAATTTCAAACATATTTCGACAAATAAAAAATTCTAAATTAATTGTCAAAAGTCCGTAGGTTGGCCAACTTGAGGTACGTAGGTTGGACCACATTTTTTCGCTCAAGTGTTATGTCATATATATAGTTGAAATCATTTGAAATTATTATTCTTTTATTTCATGAAACCAAAAAATGCAGGAAATTTGATAAAAATGATAAAAATATTTAAATGAAATGAAAATATTCAAAAATAGTAACTTCGATTGTTAATGAAATTGCGCATTGTTTATTATTAATTTTTTAATATATTTTAAGTTCAATTTCGTAAAAAAATGGATATTGTATGTATAGAGATACTTGAAATTTCTTCACGTAAATAGTACAATAATCGATATCCTAAAAATTTTTTTTTTAATATTTATGCATCTTCTTCTTACTAGGTAGTGTCGAAAAAAAGTGGTCTTCAGTTAGGGCGAAGATTTCTCGAGTTCAACTGATTTCATCGTAGTTCATTTCAAATTGTTTGTTAGGGTTTTGACTGCAACATTTACTAGAATTATTAGGTTTGGTTACAATTTACTCTCCCTAGTTTTGAGAGAGTAATTAGGGAGTTATTTGGCTGTCATTTTCAACCATTAAGATCCCGTAGGTAAGAATTTTAGTGAAGGTTGTAGGCTTAAATATGTAAAAAAATATTAATTGCATTTGCATAAGCAAAAAAAAATGTCGTTGCAGCTAAACTGAAGCATTATTGAAAGAAAGTTTCGAAAAAAAATTTTTTTTTCAACCGAACGTAGGGGTTGTGCATTGACATATTTCTTCATAACTTCGGCATTTACCGCTCGATCTAACACTCAAAAAATTTTTTAGTAAAATTTCTACGAATGATATTAGTAAACAAATTTTCGTACATTCTACAAATATTCGTACAATATACAAAGTATTTTATTGTGATAACTTTACGAATTCATTCGTAAAATTTTTCTAATACCTGAATGATATTCGTAAACAAAAATAAATCAATTCGTATTAGTGCATTATACATTTATGATTGTGTACATATAAATAATAATATTCGTAAATTTCTCGTACGAATAACTTCGTAATTTCTTTCATTACATTCGTAGTATTTACTAATGCTTTCGTAGATTTTACGAATGAAAAATAATATAAGTAGAAACAATTCATTTGAGGCTGACCGTACGAATTATTAGTAGATTTTACGAATTATTACTAGAGTTTAAAAAATTTAAAACCGAAATCGTTCAGCCTTGCTTATTGAACATCTACAGAACATAAGGAACTGTATGATTGTAAAGTGATTGTAGCCTACTGGTAGAATGCGGGGCTCGTAAGCTAAAGAGCCGGGGTTCAAACCCCAGCTCAGACAGAATTTTTTTTAACTGGTTTGTCGAACAACTAAGGAATTTAGGGTACTGTATTATTGTAAACTGGCTGTAGCCTACTGATGGAGTGCGTGGCCCGTAAGCTAAAGAGCCGAGGTTCAAACCCCAGCTCAGACAGAATATTTTTTTTTTCGTTATAAGATATTATGATCATTCGTAAATGTAACAAATGTATTCGTACAATATAGATTTGTTTTTTTAAGAATACGAATAAAATATTCGTAATATGTTCTAATAAACGTTAATTCTACGAATCCTATTCGTGGCTGAAAACTACGAATAAAATTCGTAGAATGGACGCAGTTATTAGTAATATTTACACACAAATATTTTTGAGTGTAAAGTACGATATGTCGATGTTTTTGTTTTAGACATACCTATATTTTGTCTTTAAGACTGATTGTACTGAGTTTACCCCTTATAGTAGTGACCTACTGGACCTCAGTTCCTATCATCTTAAGGTACAATTTTGATTTAACAAATTGAAAGCCCGTAAAAAATCATTAAATTTTTGTAGTTAAAATTTTTCGCTATTTCCATCAGAAATATTTTTAAAATTTTTTTAAAATTTTTTTTGCAAAACGTAGGTCAAATTTTTAAGTTTTTTGTTTTGAAGACTCTTTTCGCATATTAAAATCTTCGAGTTTTAAGCGATCAAATTTCGACGTGATTCAAGTAGACTTTATTTCTGGCGGCTCTCGAGCTTAGATAAAATGTGACCCATGCGTAGTTCATCGGTGACAGCAATGGCAGATTCATACACTACATGTACAAAGCGCTCAGTATTTTGAGAATGGCAAAGATAAGTTGTGAAAATAATTAGGTTTAGTAAGGAAAGATATCAAATGAAGTTGCTTACTTTTCCTGGTAATTCGATTATGTCATTTAAGTATTGCAATGCTTCAAGTTGGTCTTGCGTGAAGAATTGCAGGCAAGGTGGCTCAGTCAATATGAATTTTATCCAATTGATCATATTGAAGCATGATTCTCTTTCAAAATTTATGAAATTGTCTCCTTCTGGACCGAACATTTGTCGAATGAAGTTTGCTGCTTTTGTGCGTGCTGCTAAAATCTTTGCATACTCATCTGAACACACTAGCGAATCTTTAAGTTTTAAGTTTTGCTTGACCTGGAAAAATATGCAATATGCAATATAAGATCCTAAATAATTATTAAGAAATAAAATGTTTACACATACAATAAACACTTAAAAGAAATAATTTACTAAACTTACAGAATATTGCATGTAATTTCGAATGTCTGCTTCGATACTTCCTAGCCAGATCATAGGTTCTGTTTGTTTAGCAATTGTCTCATTAGCGCATTAAATGGCAAATTATAACAGTCAAATGATCCAAATTGAAGTTTTCTTGAGTCAGCTATTTAACGATGCTCTTTTGAACTCCCAAAGCAGTGCTGTCAGTGTGTGTAGTATAGCTGATGAATTTGGAATTTGGCTCTTTCACAATGAGTACATGCTCTTCATTCACAACAACATTGCGCGCCACATTTTCCTCAGTTATTCTTTTTTGCCATCGGCTACAGCTTCCTTATGGAATTTTGCACGCTCTCTGTATATTTCATTTTTGTCGATGATGAGTCCGTCAAGAAATTGGCTTATATTTTCTGCTGTTTCCGCGGATAACTCCTTCTTGGCTTTAGCAGTAATCGCTAATTGCAAATCTATGATTAGCATGGTCGCAAGCAATGTACCGAATCGAACTGAATATTTTTAAAAATACTTATACTGGGATAATCGATACTTTCTTAAGAAGAGTTTAATGGTTTTTTCAGGATTTTAATTATGTTACTTAAGATTGGTACATAAGGATGGTAGATTCAGGTAAGAACATTTGCGGTGCAAATTTTATAAAAATAATACGATATTACACAAAAATTAAAAACGTTTTGCAAAAAAATTAAAAAAATTTTTTAAATATTTCTAGTGGCAAGCGAAAAATATTTTTGTATAAGTTTAATGATTTTTTAGGGACTATCTATTTTTGAAATCAAAATGGTACCTTAAGATGGTAGAAACTGAGGTCCGGAGGGTCAGTTATGACGTGGTTTTATCAAAGGCGGAGGTACAACTTAGCCGCTCCAGGGTCCTGTGAAAAAGTCCACTAACTCTCACAAAGTATTTTGAAAATAAAAGACGCAGGGTTTTTAGTAATTCACAAAGTTACTTTATTGAATACGTAATCCTTATTGTAATCTCTTAGTTATGCAGCTTCGGGTAGTCGCCAGTGGGCTTAGTAATCAGTTGGTAATCGCTTTAGTACTCGGTCATCAGTTGGTAATTGCTTTAGAAGCAGGCAATCAGTTGGTAATCTCTTTGGTAATCGGTTGGTAATTGCTTTAGTAATGGGTAATCGGTTGGTTATCGCTTCGGTAATCGATAATCGGTTGGTAATCACTTCGGTAATCGGTTGACAATCGCTAAAAAGGAATGCTCCGTTATTTCTAATATTACATAATAAAGTAGAGAGGTCAACTGTAGACGCCGTGGTGGCGTAGCAGAGAATGTCTGCGTCGCAGTCCCGGTGATAGGCCTAGCGGTCAACCGAGGCTGTGACGTGGCTTCAAGAGACAACAAAATCTGACTATCAGTGTTCGGACTTTACTGCAATTGCAGTAGATCTACTGCGCTTTTTAGCAAAATGTATGGTTTTACTGCGTGACTGCGGTTTTTCTAAATCTACTGCGGTTTATTAGTACAAAAAATCTTATGGCTATTTTTGAAATATTAATAATATTAAATAGGAGAGTTGTCTAAAGTGGGACGCGAACTTCTCTCCGATATTTTCCACAGGCATCACCAATGTTTTGACATTGACAGTGTAGCTTCGATGCGCCATAACTTTTCATATGAACTTGGAGAAACAAAAGATTTTTTTCGTTTAGCACGATTTCAAAATGAAAAAAAAAAATTTCTTTGAATACAAAATATTCATTATTTGGAGTTTTCACTTCAATTACTTTACGCTTTCTGTAATTTTATTGAATGTATGATATGTTGAAATGTAATTAATACTTGCATAAAAAAATACTTGTTAAATATTTTTTTATACAAATCAAAACTAAACAAATTAGGTTTTGTATTTTGTGTTTAAAAATGTTCACTCGAATAAAATTTACTTTTTCTAAAAACACGTTTTTTCATTGTGCTAATTTGAAAATTTAAGCAACCGTCTCGAAAGCAAAAAGGGATATATTTCAATAGGTTATGGGCCATCATGTTTTCGAGACAGGATATTCAGTCAACCGTTAACAAACTGAATGGCGCTAATTATTCAGTTTGGAAGATGAAGATGGAACTAATTCTCATCAAGGAAGATCTGTGGGATGTGGTTAATTCAGCGAAGCCCACAGAACCTGACTCAGGATGGATAAAGCGCGATGGACAGGCACGGGCGTGCATCGGTCTCATGGTTTCTGATGACCAGTTTATTCACCTAAAGGATGCTGTAACAGCAAGAGATTATTGGAATAATCTGAAGACATACTACGAGAAGCCATCTCTCAGCACACGCGTTTTTATAATGAAAACTATTTGTAAGATGCAGCTTACGGACGATGAGAGAATGGAGGCGCATATCAACGAAATGATGGGATACATCGAGCAACTTGCAGTAATGGGGGATCCACTAAGCGAGTCATGGACTGTCGCAATGCTGTTAAGGAGTCTGCCGGACTCATACGATCCATTGATAGTAGCATTGGAAGCTCGAGATGAAGTTCAAAATAACCTCAGTTTTGTAAAAAGTAAACTCGTTGAGGAAGCAAAACGCAAATGTCACAAGAGAGAATCGATGGACACTGCAGTTATGAAAGTACAAGGCAGCAAGTACAAAACCGAAGAGCGAACGCCAAAATCTGGTATCAAATGTTATTTCTGTGAGAAGATTGGTCATATGAAAAAGGACTGCAGGCAATTTAAGGAATTTCTATTAAAGAAGAAGAGCAACAAAATCCATCTCACTGGTGCTGATGAGGAAAATGACAAGTTTTCAGATCAGTGCAACTGGCTCGGTAAGTTATCGAAATCTGATTGGTACATAGACTCTGGTGCTACTTGCCATATTTCAAATGAAATGAGTTTCTTTACCACGATCAATGAGAAATATACTGATCCAGTCAATGTTGCAAATGGTTATCGAATTAACGCTAGTGGAAAAGGTTCGGGTTACATAAAAATTCTCAACGAATGTGGTCAAGTTGAAAAGATTCCAGTAAAGGACGTGCTTTACGTTCCTTCGATAGAGAGCAATTTGCTGTCGGTGAAGAAGTTAACCGAGATAGGATACTCTGTTCTATTTGAGAAAGATGTATGCAAAATTCAGAAGAGTAACAACGTGGCTATTGTAGCAGATTTGGTAAATGATCTCTACAAGCTTAGGATTAAAACCGAGGAGGTTAACGTTGTTAAGGACACCGGTCATAGCGGCTGTATTCATGAATGGCATCGTCGTATGGGTCATCGTGATATACACATTGTTAGCAAGATTCTGAAGAACTCTGATGTAAATGTCAAGAATTGTGGGTTGGATTCGCTATGTGAAGTTTGTTTGGCAGGCAAGATGACGAGAAAGCCCTTTCCGAAAACATCAGGTGAGCAGTCGTCAAATATCTTAGATTTAGTTCACACTGATGTAGCACAAATGAACATAGCAACACCAAGTGGCTATCGCTATTTCGTTACATTCATTGACGATTTTAGTCGATATTGCGTCATATATCTGCTCAAGAATAAATCTGATGTATTTGATCGAATAAAAGAATATTTTAATTATGTTAAAGCTACATTTAATAAATCACCAAAAATTTTGAGGTCAGATCGCGGAGGGGAGTATCTTGGTACAAAGGTCAAATTGTTTCTTGCGAAAATGGGCACTCAGCAGCAGTTTACAGCTCCTTACACGCCGCAACAAAATGGGGTGGCTGAGGGAAGAAAAGCTATTGGTTGCAAGTGGATTTATAAGATGAAGCGATGTGCAGATGGTAATGTATCAAAATATAAAGCGAGACTAGTAGCGCAAGGCTATAACCAGAAGTTTGGTGTTGATTACGACGAAGTTTTCGCACCAGTAGTCAGACAGACGACACTCCGCATGTTTTTGGCATTAGCAGGAACTAATAAGTACAATGTCAAACATTATGATGTTAGGACAGCGTTCCTGAACGGAGACCTGGAAGAGGAGATCTATATGCGTCAACCACCTGGCTACGAAGTACTACCAAACAATAAGAAGGTTTTTGTGTGTAAGCTGCAAAAGAGCTTATACGGGCTTAAACAAGCTGCAAGATGCTGGAACTCGAAACTGTTTGACGTATTAAAACAATCAGGTTTCATCCAGGGAAAGGCCGATCCGTGTCTTTTTACGCTTAAGGTAGAAAACGAATATATTTATATTCTTGTATATGTTGACGATATTTTAGTTGCTACCAACTTGGAAAAGCATTTTCTACATGTTGAGAACATCCTTGAAAGCAATTTTGAAATATCAAAACTTGGTGATGTAAGTTTTTATCTTGGTATCAAAATTGAGAGGGGAAGTGACGGATGTTTCTCAATACATCAAGAGAGTTATATTGATAAAATTATTTCTCAAGCAGCTTTAACTGATAGCAAAGTTTCAAAGATACCAATGGATATTGGATACATAAATCTAAATCGCAGTGAATGTATTCCACTCAAAGACAATATAAAATATCGTGAATTGATCGGATCATTATTATATTTAACTGTCAATACTCGGCCAGACATAGCAGCAGTGGTTTCGATTCTGAGTCAGCAAGTAAGCAAACCAACTGAAGAAGATTGGGTTGAACTGAAACGTTTAGTCAAGTACCTTAAAGGGACAAGAAGTTTAAAGCTGAAACTTGGGAATGAACAACGAAGTGGATTAATAGGATTTGCGGATGCAGATTGGGCGCAAAATCGACTAGACAGGAAGTCTAATAGTGGATATGTCTTCAAGTTCAATGGTGCTTGTATTAGTTGGTGTTGTCACAAACAGCAGTGTGTTTCCTTATCTTCGACTGAAGCTGAATATATTGCTTTGGCAGAAGCTGCTCAAGAAGCCTTATGGTTGAGGTTGCTGATGTCAGATTTTGATGTTCCTACTGAAGAAGCAACGTTGATCTATGAAGATAATCAGAGTTGTGTCAAGCTGGTTAATAATGAAAAATTTAGCAGAAGAACAAAACATATTGACACAAAATACCATTTTATACGTGATCTTAAAACTAAGAATATTTTAAAGCTAATGTATTGTCCAACAGAGAAAATGGAAGCTGATTTGTTTACAAAACCATTAGCTTCTATCAAAATAAAAAAAATTAGAGATATGTTGAATATGTATTAATTAAGGAAGGGTGTTGAAATGTAATTAATACTTGCATAAAAAAATACTTGTTAAATATTTTTTTATACAAATCAAAACTAAACAAATTAGGTTTTGTATTTTGTGTTTAAAAATGTTCACTCGAATAAAATTTACTTTTTCTAAAAACACGTTTTTTCATTGTGCTAATTTGAAAATTTAAGCAACCGTCTCGAAAGCAAAAAGGGATATATTTCAATATGATAGAGTCTCACATTAGAAGACAACAATTTCTGGAGTCGATCTTAAGCCTTTCAGATTTTCGGAAAAATGTAATGAAATTTTCCAACAAAACTAAAAACTGTATTTAGCAAAAAGATAGTCATTTTATATGCCAATCCATTGATATATTTGGTACTCGAAAATATTTTCATTGTGAATAATTATGATGAAAAAACAAAACCGGTCCCACTATAGACAACTCTCCCGTAAGCATTGATGTTGATTATGAAAATGTAGTGTTAGGGGCCCATCTGTACATTACATCTGTATACTGTGGTCTTAGCTTTGAAACAGAAGAAAGTAGTCTGTCAGCTGAAGCTGTCATTGCAATAAAAACAATTATTATAAAGTTCTACATAAGTTTTTTGCGTCCTTTTAAAGACGGTCATTGAATTTGTCTACGGTAAATATATTTTGAATCAGTAAGAAATATGTTTCTGCAGCATTAAAATATATAGTATGTAGTTAAGTGTATACTATGTTATTAGTATAAAATGTTCATACATTAGTAGTAAATATACGTACATGGTTGTAAATAAAAAAAAAAACAAAAAAACCACTGCGAAAAAGTTCGTTTTACTGCGTTTTTTTTCAAAATATACTGCGATTTACGAATTTAAAAGTCCGAACCCTGCTGACTATTGACGACGCTCTAATGGCGTGGCAGCGAGTGCCTGCGTCGAAGCCTCGGTGATAGACCTTGCGGTCAACCGAGGTAGTGACGTGGCTTCCATGACTTCCAAATAATAATAATTAACTACTCTAACTACACATAAAATAAACAAAAAAGACCGTTCGCCACCGACCTCTGACGATAGACCTGACGGTCAGCCGAGGTAGTGGCTACTAGGCTTGAGCTCACCTAAGAAGGAATGCTACCTTAGCTGGATATGTCGTGTCTATTTATTTGTTTTCAGGAAGAACTACTTAGGAATTATATAAGTCGTCTGTTGTATGGCGTATGAAAAGAATGTTTAGCGGCTGTTTTATGGCTACTAGACGGTGAGTCTTTTTGTTGTGGCTGGTAATATATGAAGGTCACGTTGTTGTTGTCAAGGTTACCTACCCTATGCTGCATATATAAGTAATTATACTTAATTTATCGTAAGCCTAATTGTAACGTCTTGCTACACAGTATAATAAGAGGTCAACTGAGGTCAATCAGTCTTACAGACAAAAATAGGTTTCTTTGAGACAAAAAGAAAGATATATCATTGTTTAAGATCGGACGATAAATACTGAAGTTATAAAGGAATATGTTGATGCGCGACCTCAGTAAAAAAATTAGTTTTCGAAACTTTCTTTCATTAATGCTTTAAGTTAGCTGGTGTGCGGCGAAATTTATTTTTAAGGTACAGTCTAATGTACACTGTACATTATGTCAAATCGAACTTTAGACTTCGCCAGACACCGACTCAGAAGTAAAAGGAATTTTTAAGATATATTTCTTCATAATTTTCTTTTTTGGATCGGAGAAATCCCTATGGAGCGCTCTTCTGAACCCCTTTTCTGGCCAAAAAATCATGTTTTTTGCATGCAACTTTTTTTTCTTCAGATGCATACCCAAGATAAGCAAAATAGTAAAGATTTTGAGCGTACACAAATTTTGGCTAAAAAAATTTTGAATTTTTTTTTTCTGTACAAAATCTTGTACAAAAAAAATCAATATTTCGGCATTTTCGGTAAGATGTTTTTTTAACACCTATAAAATTTGTATGTTGTCTTGTACAAAAATGAACATGAATTTCAACTGATTGGAAAAGTATTGAGCTCCTCTTACCACTGATATTTCGTATATTGTGGCTTAACCAACACTGAGTGTCACAAATATATAAAACATGAGAAATCGTTATTTCAGAAAGGGCTTTTTTCAGCTTAATTATTATTCAATTGCCACAACTACTGCTCGATTTTGACAAATCTTGGTATATATGAGGATATTTAGGTACGCCGAATCCAATTCTGGCAACCTTTTTGCAGTAAAGTGTCCAACAGAAGGCGTTCCAGTACAAAATTCATGGTTTACGAAAGATCTTGTTCTAAGGCGCCTTCTGGCCTTGGAAACACACACAATATTGCTTCAAAAATAGCGTAAAAATTTTTTAAAAACTACACTAGACGATATATCAATGGAAAGAAGAGTTCAATACTATTTCAATAAGATAAAATTCATGTGAATACCATGAAAAATAAATATATATATATTGCTCATAATTTTATGAGCATACTATATTTTAAAGTTCAAATTACAATTAAATAGCGTTCCGAAGCATAAAAGTGCTTTAATATTAAGATCGTTCAACTTCAAGTCAGAAAAAAACAAAAGACTTAAGAAACGAACTTAAGAGTAAAGCATGATTTCATGCTACGCTTTTCAAAGCAAGCAAATCATACCCACAATAATTGCTGAAACGAAAAAAAAGAAAGAATAATACAGCAATAAATAAAAAATGCGCAAAAAAATACTACTAATTTAATATAAAAAAATCATTGCTACTTTTATAAGAATTAGCATCAATTAATTTATACTAATTTAAATCACAAATCTATACGTTAAAAGCTCAATAATAATATTTTAATTCAATTAATTATCTTCTAAATATTTTATTTTGAAAACATTCTTTCATGCCTCTTATCTGTGAATTAGCATTAAATAGATATATACATTTTAAAGGCCTTAGCCAGTTTGAATTGCGTAACACTTAAGTACATAATTAAAATCAAAATTAAATAAAGAATTTGCATTAGGCTCAGAGCACTTTACTGGTTCTATATAGAACTAGTATGGTATAAATTTCAAGCCGTAAAGCTATATTTCAGCTTTCAAATACTTTAGATGGCAAATTTAAATAAACCCATCCCATACATCCTTGACTCAGTTAATTTAACTTGATCTTGGCTTGTTTTGGACATAATCGATTAGTTTTATTAATTTATAAAAACAAAGAGTAAAAACAAATTAATAAAAACGACAAAAGTGGACAACACAAAAATCAAAACAAATATAATTGCAATTATTTCATTAAAACAACGCAAATTCCCCAAAAAAGCGAAAGAAACACTTGAAAAAAATATTATAAATTTGTAGATTACAACAAAAATAGCCAAAAAAATAAGCTCAACACAGTTTGCTGTTGTTTTATTTTTTAATTATGCTTTATTATGTATTAAAAAAGTCGACCATAATTTATCAATTTCTACTTTTTTCCTTGTTTTATAAAATATTTTTTGAAATATTTTTGTTATTGTTTGCGTATTTTTGCATTTTGTTTGTTTGGGAAAAACCAAGCCAGCAATATTTAGATATTGTTTATTATAAAATAATATAAAAGCAGTGTTGTTTTGTTTTTATCTTTTGAGTGCAAACTTGATTTGTTTCAAATGCTTGGACTTTGACTTTTTATCCGCATTTGTGCTGCTTTATTAAACTAATTTTTTACTTTATTGTATTAGCATATTTTAATTTTTTTCTTTTTTTTATTATTTTATTGACGGCAAGAAACTGTAAAATAAGCCGCAGCCAGCCGTCTGGCGCCAAAAAAGCTAGCAGTAATTAATCTCTGACTTGGATATGTCGCGTCTCTATGCTAAATACATTCGTTAAGTTTTTTACGCTTTATAGTTTTAAACGTTATAAGATATCTATATGATCTGAGTCGAGCATCCGGTTGCCGCTTTTAGATGTCAAAATATTTAGAACAAAATATAAATAAAAATTCTTTAAACACTTTAATTAATTTTTAGCAAGTTTGACTAGTTGCTATTTATGGCATGTAAAACATTTCACAATATGGCAAAAAACTTATCATAGTGTGTAAGAGTACATTTTTTCTATTCCTAAAATGCGTTATTTTTTTAAATTTTTAACACATTCCAAAGCAGTTTTTTTTGTATAAAAACTGCCACACTAAAACTCAAAAACATTCAAAGCTAGACTAAATCCGGTCACTGCGCCCAAATTTATGCAAGAATTTTTCTGTACGTCAGCCAATAAAACACACGCATCACTAATTTGCGATAGCAACTTTTCAATTATATGCTTTCGATATTAATAAAGATAAGGAAATAACTCATTTAAAAGTTTTTAAATTAATTATGTAAAAATTTTGCTTTCATATAATTTAAGAGAACACAATGTATGATTTTTATTAGTGAATCGAATGATGAATTGACAATAAAAGCGACAAAGTTATTTTTTTAGCCTGAGAAAAAAATATATGTAAAACGGAACCAGTTATTTTTGAAAATCAAGCTGCTTCTGGAAATTTCAACAAGCTGTGTTGTTTTTTGTTTAGTATCTGAGACAAAATCAAATTTTTTAGTAAAGTAGCATTAAGTTTGCAAATTTTTCCACTGCATTTAGCATTTTATCAGCATCAAGTTTTGATTGATATTTAAATTAATGATAATGACTGAGTTGATAATATAGCGCATTTAAAAGCCTCGTGACTGGCGCATGTAACAGATTGCAGTAAGATTTGTAGATAGCTTATGAGCTTGATCTTATGATTCCTAATTATGTAAAAAATGTTTTCATTTAGAAAAGCACTTTCTTTGCGTCCTAACTTCTTCACACGTCAAGCTTTATGAATTTTCTTTTTTAAAAACCTTTAGTTGTATGCATAAAAGTTATTCCAATTCGTGTAGTTATTCAAACAACTTCAACTTGGTATCTAAAATGCGCCATTTCTGTGAGTGTTTTGTGAGAGTTCATAAAAGTGAATCATAAAAGAATCATTTTCATGAGTGTTTATAAAAAGGACTCATAAAAGAATGATTTTTATGAGTGTTTTATAAGTGATCATAAAATTGAGTCATAAAAGAATACTTTTTACGCGTGTTGTATGAATGTTCATAAAATGGAGTCATAAAAGAATTCTTTTTATGAGTGTTTTATGAGTGTTCATAAAAAGGACTCATAAAAGAATCTCTTTTATGCATGTATTGTGAGTGATAGAAAAAAAAAGAATACTTTCTATGCGTGTTTTATGAGTGCTCCTAAAAAGGACTCATAAAAGAATGCTTTTTATGCATGTTTTATGAGTGTTTACAAAATAGAGTCATAAGGGAATCCTTTTTATGCGTGTTTTTTGACATCATAAAAAGAATCATAAAACAGTACTTTTTATGCGAGTTTTATGATGATAATTGAAATAAATAAAATAATTACTCTAAAGGCGGATTCAGTGATCACCTTCAGCATGTTTTGCAAGTTTTTTTTATATGAAGTTTCCTCTCAGAGAGAGAACTTGCTCCACGCTCTTCAACTTGATTAACATTATTTTAGTTCATACAAAAACTTGCTGAAGGCTATTTTGAAATTGACACAGATTTCATTTTGGTGTCATAGAAACCGATTATCGATTGAGAAACACAAAACCCATTTCGAAAATGAAACCAGTTTCTAAATCGATAATCGGTTTCTATGACACCAAAATTAAATCTGTGTCAATTTCAAAACCGATTCTGGTAATTGTCGGTTTCCATAACACACCTAATAGTCATAAATATGAGAGTTCAAACAATCATTTAAATCTTTATTTTAAAAGTGTTAATAAAAGTCATTATTAAAGTTATAAAAAAGTCTGATATTTCTATAAAGAGTTATAATGGTCATAAAATAGTCTTTGCTATGACTCCTAAAAGAGCCTTTAATATGAGTCTTAAGAGTCACAGTAAGAAAGGAAATCCTCGAATTGTGGCGCCAGCATTCAAGCGCCTGCTTTATACAGGAATTACATTCACAGGAATCACAGGAACTTCGCATCACTGTAATGACTCATAATGACTTTAAAGCTGGATTCACTGGTAGCCTTCAGCAAGTTTTTGTGTGAACTAAAATAATGTTAATCAAGTTGAAGAGCGTGCAGCAAGTTCTCTCTCTGAGAGGAAACTTCATATAAAAAAACTTATTGTATATTAGTCTTTAGATGTCTTTAATATGACAAGAGTCTTTAATATGAGACCTTATAGAGTCATTTATATGAGTCATAAAAATTATTTAATGTGAGGGTCTAGTAAGGATCATCAAATAGTCTTTAATATGAGTTTTAATAGATTATTTAATTAGAGTCATAAATAATAAGCCCTATTCCAGAATCCGTCATAATGAATTTCCTAACGTACAGCCACCCTCCGAATACGACACTTTTGCTTATCCAAATTCCGAACGAAACTTCCCCTTTTCAAATTTACCTTCGGGAATTCTAAAAAAACTGTTGAACAGCAGACAAATAAATAAAAATAAAAATTGAAAAACTGAAGTGTTTTTGATCAACACTGTATTTTTTAGCTGTGATTTTTAATGGATTTCATTGCATTTGCAATTTTCACACAATAAAAAGAAGATTCCTCACAAAGAGAAGCTATGAAAATTCATTGAAGAATACTGCCAGATTCCATCAATTCCTTGGAAATGGATTACGAAATGTAGGAAGTGCAATTAATAAAATTCACAGATTTAAAAAAAATATTTGACCTACATTTACCAAAAATTAATAATAATTTTTATTTAGCGGCCTGATTCTATAAAAATTGAATTGTTTTCTCTTGTCGTAAACAAATCCGTCGAGGCAAAGTTTTCGTGAAAAAAATCCGAAAAACCGCTGTCAAAAGTTGATGCGTTTGGATTGTGTAATAGCAATGTTACGACAGGGTTGATAAATGACTTTTTCATTTTGGTATAGGAATTTTGAAAAAATTGTACTAAATGAAAAAAGAAAGTATGAAATACATTTTTTTTATTTAAATTTTAATGTCTTAATGTTTTCAACAATTCAGCTCATAAACAAAAATGACAAAGTTTTTAATTAATTTTTCATTAAAAAAAATTTTTATAATCACAAAAAGGAGCAAAATCCAGGGCCGTAGTCAAGAGGGTTTTTCGGAGTCGAAACTCCCCAGAGGGTCGAAATTTTAATACAAATTTTATATTTTTGCTATCATATAAAAGATAATGCTTTCGTTCATAAGTACATATATTTGATATTTTTTTATTTTATTTCTATACAAAAACTCTCAAAATTTAAATAACTTCGTCTTCATTTTTTTTTTATTTCTCTCAATATTTTTTCAGAAGGTATTTTATGATTAATATTTTAGCTTTAAATTTTTAAATTTTGGCCTTGAATCAATGCAAGCACTCAAAACCTTTCCAACAATATCTTGAAAGTAAAGATTGCATTAGAAACAATAAAGTTATTTCAATTTAAGTGAAAATAAATAAAAAAAAAAATGCAAAAATAAATTTTTAAAAATGTTAGGTAGTGCTTTTCTATATTAGGGTAACGAAAGAAATTAATGGGGAAATCTTTAAGTCAAGCAATTCTTTACTTTCAGTCAAATTTTCTGAAATGTTGCCTTTGGATATATTACTTCTGATATCAATATTGTCGCATTTATTTCACAATATTTATTGGTTCCATTAAAGAAGAAGTTGTTGCAATATGCAGTCTTTTATCGAGTTTGGTTTTTATTGAATTTTGGATAGAAAATATTTTTTAACTTTCGCTGACGAATGAGAAGTTAAAAGAATTCTTAGAGCAATTTTATAAATTTGCAGAATACTTACTCCTTAAATTCAATTTATATAGTTATTAAAGAGTTACAAAATACAGAAATAAATAATTTTTTAATTCTTTTATTTCTGTTTGCTCACTAAGAGCTCTAAATCCTGTATTTAGTAAAAAAATGTTGAGTAAATAAAATGTACCAAAAACGCTTTGGTAGTAGGAAAGTACAATTGTACCGAAAATATCAACCCTGTGTTACGAATGATCGAATACGATGTAATGATTCGGATTGCAGAACACGACGAATCCAAAATAAAATTTACGCTACAACTAATTCTGGAATAGGGCTGACTCTTTTTTGTGTCATAAAAGAATCACTAAAAAGACTTATATTGGGGTGCGCTCAGCCTAGGAAAAAACACTCAAAAAAGAGTCAAGACCGTGGACTAGACCGAGACGATGCTGCTGAAAGGCAAGTTATCGTCTAGTTGACATTCACGTTTAAGAGCGAATGGGGTTAGCTTTAGATATGCAATTGAAGTCAAATAATTATTTATTTATTCAGTCAATGAACATTAAATTCTTACTGACTATGATACAATTTAGTTTAATTAATAACATTTCGTAACAAGTTTTTAAAGGATTCTTTAGAGAGAGAAAAGTCTATATCATGGTTCACAGATAGAGAATTACATTCATAAAGCACCCTATTAATAGGCGAGTTAAAAGCATAGTCTGTTCAGAAAGTGCCTAAATAAAACATATCAGAATGACGTAAAATTCTACAAGGAATATTAATATTTGGTGATAACCAGGTCTGAGCGCATGTGTTTTGTTGCCCATCTGGTTGCTATGAAGAGCCAATTACTGTCGGTCGTGAGACTGGTCAAAAATTAAAAAAACTGGCCAAAATATAACCATAAAGGGGACTTCGATATATCAAAATAATGATCAATAACAAAAATTGGTTGCATTTATCCATGGTCTCTTAACACCGTTCGAAGAAAAAACTAGTTATGTGGCATATGTTTTTCACTTACTTTTATCACCTAATTAACCGCTCGAATCTGCGGTTAGTTTTTTCATAAACGTCAACCATTTTTCTACGTCAACCGTAGAATAACGTCTTACAACGCTGTTTGTATGGGGTCATTTTCACAAAATGTTTCAAGCACATTTAATGATTTTAGTGGACACTTTGGAGTATATCTACAGCTTTTAATATTCATTGGGAAAATATAAAATATATGCCAAAATATCAGTTATGGGGCGAATGAAACGAATATCTAAATTTGAATTTTGTCACTTCTTTAATAAAGTCACAAAATAGCAAAATGTAATAAGAAAAAATTCAGCAAAATTGGTTTTCATGGGATGTGCCACGCCCCCTTGTACAACGCCCATAAAATGTTATCAGCAGAACGGCACGTGTATATTGTAGTCGAATACCAAATTCCAAGGCTGTGTGCCCTATTATTCTAGAGCTATTCGATAGAGCAAGTTTGGGTAGCATGGGAGGTGCCACGTATCCTTGACCAACGCCTGTAAAATTTTATCAGGAGAACTGCTCGTTTAAGCTTTTGTTTCGGTGAGGATAAGATAAAGAAATTGTATGGTAATGGTATTTTAAATTTAAATTTACTATTTAAATAATGATTAGCAAATTTGCTTGTTTGAAAAATGTTAAACCGAGCATATTTTCTCAATTGATTGACCGATTTAAAAATTTTTTTTTTCTAAACTGTTCTACGTTGCTAAAATTATTTCCTAACGAAGCCAAAATTTTGAAATTCCATTTACTTCATAAGTTAGTTGAAAAAATATTTCCATATGTTTCGTTGTTGTTCGCTGAATTCACTTTGCTTCTAGCCTATTGCTTCTTATTGCTTTTGTGGTGCAAATGGGTTATAAGTGCACAAGTTATTTTGAGGCAAAATCTTTTACTTCAGCAGGTTTGTGCAATGGCATCATCGGTGAGGTTGTTAAAATTGTATATAATCATTGCGAAAGTGGCCGATTTATAAAAGAATTTCCTTTGGGCATTTTGGTCAAGTTTCCCAATTGTTCTGGACCAAAATACAACAACTCTGATGTACTACCTATTCCTCCTGCTTTAGTGCCATTTGAAAAAGTATCAAACAATTTTACTTGCAAGCAATTTCCACTACAACTTGCTTATGCCATTAGTATTCATAGATCGCAGGGATTAACTCTCTATCAAGCAGTTGTCGATATTGGAGTAAAAAAATTTGCACTAAGAATGGTATATTTAGTATTCTCAAGGATTAGTTGTGTAAGTGGACTTTTTATTGAACCAGCTTTTTCTTATGATCGGCTTCAAAAAATAAATGACAAGAAGGGGTCGGTTGAGAAACGCCAAGAATTAAATAAATTAATGAATTTGCAATAAATTTAAATAAGTTCAAATTTTTTTGTAATAAATGTTTATGAGATCGGGTCAGTTAATTCATTACACACATCTCCCTAACAATTTATTTCAACAAAACGAAATATATCAATTTTTTGAGACAATACAACATAATATCTTTTATTTTTTGGGAAAAGTTTATTGGACCCAACTTAAATGCATCTTCAACGTACCGATTTATGTAGCCTACGCGTTTGCTAAGCAACTGTTACTCCTAGTTTAGCCTATATCCCAACTGGGTACCATAGCTATCCAATAGAAAAATAATTATTGAATTGTTGCCTTTTTTACATATAGTATAAATATAACTAGTTAGTAAAATAGTTTAAATATAAATAGTTAAAAAATTTCTGTTATTTTGACATCAAAACTATTAGAATAAGGGCAATGCATTTCATTGCCTCAGAATGAGAAAACAACCATTGAAATTTCAAGTTTTGCTTTTGCAAGCAAATATTTCTGTCGTTTTTCAAAAGATTTCCCCCAAGTTTTCCCTCATGAAGCTTTAAAAAGTTTCTAAACACATACCAAGGATGGTTTTTGAATTGGAAAAGGAGATGTGGTACCTCCCATACAACCCAAATTTTCGATATCGAAAAGGTTTGGAGTTATAGGTCGCACAACCTCGGAATTAAGTATTCGAACTCAATTTACACGTGCAGTGTGCAGGGTTTTAGCTAGTTCTTATAATAAAAACCGTATGTGTTCAGTAGCAAAAATACTTTGCCAATCCATTCTAATCGCACTAGATTTCTTTGACTTTATTTCACTCGATTGTGCAGGCGTATTAAGTGCCATATCAGTTATTACTACACACGATTTATGACCGTTTTTCAAATAAATAGATACTAACATAGCTTAAATCGAAATAAAACGATCTCAAAGGTAACAGCTGGTAATTAAACAATTACTCCACTGGAAGAATGTGAACAAGGTGCTTCAAATGAGTCTCAATAATCATCAGATTGTTTTGTTTTTATTATTTTTGTTGCTGTTTTTTGTTAATATTATTGCCCTAGGGTTATCACTAGTCTTATGATTATAGAATTTAACACACAAATTATCAAGCAAACTATGAACATTTTTTTGCTAAGTTTGTTTTAAATTTTATTATCTCTAAACATAATCATCAGCTGCTCTAGGTATTGAAAACTACGCAATATAACAAGATTTATAGTATTTTCCCCACCAATTCTATTAATTTGATTTGTTTACTTCTGTAAGCTTACAAAAAAGTGACTTGAATTAATTGCCCTTAAGTGTTTAGATTGCGTGTGAAGGGCTCGTTTAAAAAAAAAATACTACAAAAACGGTATGCGATGTGAATATCATAAAAACAACATGCAAATTTCAATGTCAAATAATGTCGTGAAGCTGATTCGTAAAGACTAAAATAATCTAAAGAGTATTCAATTTAGTTCTTTTAAAAAAAATTAGAAACAATGGATGGATTATAGGATGGAAAGATTTGCTGACTGGACCTAACTTGTTATTGCTTTTAAAAAAACTATTTATAAACTGGTTGACTAAAATCGAACTATTTTTAAAAAGAGCATAAATTTACGCTAATATTTAAAAATAACAAAACACTCAAACAAAGAAAAAGCATTTTGCAACATTAAAACAAACAATAGCATCGTTTAATGTGTAGATATAAAAAAAAAACATGCAAACGTACATACAACGCTAGCCAATAAGCTTAATTATTTAGTAAAATGTGTCTTTTAATGGCGTTGTATTCTTCGAACTGTTTTAACCTTTAAATATTTTAACCTGATTTAATTAATTCAACGGTTTGTTTTTAATGTTATATAAAATAAAATATTTAAGATATTCTTGTGATTCTTTTGTCTGATTTCTGTAGAATTTGAATAGACGTCACAAATTGGGCTATTTTTAAATCATTTAAATTGGGTGTGTTCTTTAAACCTGTTTTCAAAAGCTTAACCCTGAAATTTTTTTGTTTTTTCGGATTTTACTCCATAAGAAGAGGGACTGAATGAACATATTTTGTAAAGACACTTTGAGCTAAAAATCATTTGCTTTTGAAGTTTATTGGAGTTTACTCCTTTAGGATCGATTTCATATGAAGCCCGTAGCATGAAAATTATATAGGGAGTGAAATCGAGTGTTAACAAAATTCTGAAGCGTTACGTTTTCTTTTTCAACAACATGTGTTGAAACCAACGAGAAAATACCAATAAAACGCACACAGCAGCAATAAAAACAAACAACAACTATGCTATATATATTTTTTTCTTGCTGTTGTAGCGTGATGCGCCGATGAAGTCAATTCTTCGAATTATAACACACCCGGAAATGGTTGAAGTTGTTGTAAGTGAGCTTAAAGAGCGGCCAATATGAAACGGTTGGAATCATGGTAAAATTAGACAAGGTAGTAGGGCGGAGAGCCGGTGACCGAAACTGCCAAAACGTAGTCGACATTTCATACAAAATCTGCAACCAATGAGAATACAATATGAAAGCAAAAATTGGCAAAAATACCAAAATGGCTACGTTTGACAGTTTTAGTCATTTAGAAAGAGAACACATTCAGCCCTAACACTACCTTGTATAGTTCTACTATGGGTTTGAATGAAAGTGGCAAAATGGGGGCGACAAGACTCGTATAAAAATTCAGCTCCATTATCTCGTCAGTAAAACCCCACTTGTAAAAATTTGTCTGTAATGTCATTGTAATGCAGAACTGTAAGCGGTATGTGATAAGTTTGTGTTGTTAGACCGATAGTTTCTTTTCGTTGTTTAAACAACAGTTTGAATAAATTCGTCTGTGTAGCATCATGGCGTTTTCTAACGGGAAGTTTTGCTGTGAATTTTATTTATGAAATGAATATTCTTTTTGTTTAAAAGAAATTTTTATATGTAAAATAACTGCATACTATTAGTAGTAAGTAAGAAAGTGTTGTTAAACGTTAATTCTTAAATGCTAGAAAATAGATAATTAAGTCGTTAAGTGAATTGTAAGACTTATTGTGAAAATAAATTGTGACGTCATTTGATTTTGTTTGCTTCTTTTCGCTGTGTTCTTGCTTTGCAGTGAAGAGTTTTTGAAAATTATTAATCTTTATGTTTAAACAAGAACAAATAAAATAACTAAGCATTATTCAACATAAATTCTGAAATGCTCGATAAAAGGCAATAAATTTGTTTATCGAATTGTAAAAATTATTTTGAAGAAATAATTGAAAAATTTGTGGCGTCATTTACCTTTGTTTGCTTCATTCGGTGTGTTCTCTTTTGTTTGCGTTGTGTTTTTAGAGTAGAAATATGTTCGTTCAAAACTTTTATGTTCTCTCCTCTTCTTGTGCATACCTACTCCCATCGTCGCTTACTGTGTAATGTAGATGTCATTGGTGTTTTAGCGGCCATGTCCGAATAATTGTAATAGAAAATTATAAGCAAACTTCAGAGGCCTCGCAGCTAAATTGTATTTAAGAAATAATTGGTAATGTCATGTGTTCATTTACTGCTGGGACATGCGTATACGAATATCAAATAGCAGTTTTATTTTCACTTATATCAAATAGTATAATAAATTGTATTTTCATTAATAATTAGCAATATTGATTTTTTTTTTTCTTAAGGTGATACACTAAGGGAAAAAGTTATGTAGTTATCTATGTAAAATCTATGTATGTACTTCATCTTGTATGGGAACGCAATGAGAGCTATATGAACTGGGTAAAGTGATCGTGTACTGGCTACATATCAATTTATTCACTTAGTAAAATGAAGTCATGTGTGAGTGTACTCATTACAAATATGCTGTACATAAATTTTTGTAATGAGTCAATAATCTGTATACTAAGTACATCGGAATTCTACTCAATACATACCAAAGTTTCTTATGTTATGTAATGAATCAATAATCTTTATACTTCGTACATAGGAACTGTACTTATCACCTACAGTTATTTATTATTTAATTTAATGGGTCAATAAGCTATGTGCTCATTACAACAAGTTATTTAAAATGTATCCCTTTCCGACCTAATGCTACTAAGCTACTAAGAATTTGTTTAAGTTTTTTGAAGTAAATGCTCTTTATATGATATGAAAACATATTCAATGCCTAAATTTTGATATTTTCATATCCTTCAAGGATTTTCGAGAACCGACAGTTTGTACTGAAACTAGTTTTTTTTGTTAACCAAATAACCTCCAATCATTTGAAATTTTAAAATATATTCTTGTTTTAGTTAAAATGTGTTCACTTAACTAAAATTTCGCTACTAGTATTTTAGTAAATGAAAAACATTTAACTTCCGCGGCTCATTGAAAAAAGAAAAATAAATGTGACGCAAGAATTCCGTGAAAATCTAAGAAACGTCAAAAGGAACAGCGAAACAATATGAGAGGCAAACATAAACAATAATTACACGTACATCTATCTATTCATTCGCGACACATAATTATGTGATGAGTACATAAAATTCTCTATTGACTACATACAGTACTTTTTAAAAGTTGTATGTAGTCAACACATATTTCAACATGTACTTAGTACAAGAAAATTACCAAATTTATGTGTGCAGAAATTTATTTCATGAGTACATATATTTATGTAGTGAGTCCATAGGTTTTTCCCTCTGTGTAGTGAAGAAATAAATTTAACTTATGATGTATTTATGTATTATAAGCAAACGCTTATTAGAGGTATTCACGATGTGGTGTATTTGCCCTTGTATAGTGTGCTTTGCTATATTTGATATTTGTAGTAAATTTTGTAAAATAAAAAAAATAAAATGCACAGGGTTCAAAATATTACCCTGTTGCACAAATAAAACGACGAAACCCTATTGTTAGATGATTTAATTGTGAGCTTTTTAGATCAAGTGAGTTTGAAGAAGGCAACAACAATAACTCTGCACAGAGTCAATCACACAGCAGACTAGACAGAACTGTTTTGGAGGCTGCTAAACCTAGCTTTTCAGTAATATTGAGTGATTTAGCTGTGACCAATCCACTGTTTAAGTCTTATATGATTTGACTTTTATTTGACTGTTTAAGTCTTATATGATTTCGTAAGAATTTTATTGTTCTCATCGGCCATTTAATCATATGACATTAAAGCAGTAGTTATTTCCCAGTGGTAAATGAACACATGACGTAACCAGTTATTTCTTAAATATAATGTAGCTGCGAGGCCACCAAAGCTTGTTTACAATTCTCAATTACATTTGTTCAGACATGGCCGCTAAAACACTGATGGCTCCTACCTTACACAGTAAGCGACGATGGGAGTAGGTATGCAGAGAACAAAAAATGACGCACTAAATTTGAGAGAACAAAAACAATTGAACGAAAATCGTCTCTACGCCAAAAATACAATGACAACGAAAGAGAACACACCGAATGATGCAAACTAATGTAAATGACGAAACAAAAATTTCAATCATTTCTTCAAAATAATTTTTACAATTTGATAAACGAATTTATTGCCTTTTATCGAGAATTTCAGAATTTATGTTGAATAACGCTCAGTTATTTTATTTGTTCTTGTTTAAACATAGAGATTAATAATTTTGAAAAACACTTCACTGCAAAACTATGTGCTAGAAAACACGATGTTTCTCCACACACGAGTAAAGGTCTTTGTCGTTTGAACAATGAAAAGAAAACAATTTGAACACAAGCAAGGTTTTATCGCACTCCACTTACAGTTCTGCATTACAATGTCATCACCGACAACTTTTTACAAACTGGTTTTAACCTTTAACTCTACCAGGGCTGCCTGCTGTTCTAGTTGCTTCTTATTTTTTTTCGATATTCATTGGATATATTTATTACCTTGACCGAAATTGATCAATTGTGTGTAGATTATTCAATTAATTTTACATTAATTAAAGACTCCTTATTTGGCTCTACCATAGAAAGTTAATTAGATAATTAATTGTGATCCATTCTTTGAAGTTTTATATGATTTTAGTTGTGAGCTTTTAAGATCAAGTCAGTTTGAAGAAGGTAACAACAACAACTCCTATAGTATTTTTTGAAAATTTCTTTGCGCATTAGATCAGCTGATCGCAGAAGCATTTCTATTCAACACGCAGGAAGTTATTTAGTAAAAATTAATACAATTTAGTGTTTCGTTTCCATTTTTTTATGATTTCCCACAGTTAAATGATGATCTAAATTTATATTTACAAACAAAAAAAGAGCATACAAAAAGTAGCTGGTTGTAAAAATACAAGATTTTATTAAAGGTTCACTCCCAATACGTTGTAAATATAGAAAATTATGTAAAACTTTAACACAAACACACCACATCGCGAATACCCCTATTAAATTTTAAAATATATGTTGTTGTAATCGGCCTTCTTAAGATTTAATTTTCTTAACAAATTCAAAAGAGTTTTTGTTTAATTGCTACGGCCGAAGCTCAAACAATTAAGATAATTTTAAAATATATATAAAATAGTATCCCAGTAGCGGATGGAATATATTCCGAATATATGAAGCATCAATTACCTTGTAATGACCACTACTTTCGACTATATTACCTTACTATGCATAAAAGGCCTTACATTTAACATTGAATGAGACAGGAGGTAAGTGATCGCCTCCCTTCAGCATTACCTAGAAGTTATGGAGTAACATACTACTTGTATTAAGTCATAAAAATCACTGCATTACTTTTCCTTGTATGCTACATTACAGGTAATGAGGTATGAGTTAATTACGTCTGCTATATGCAGACGCATTACTTTTTGAAAAAAGTAATGCTTCCTTACCTGGTAATTTATTCTGCATTAGTTCTATGGTAGCCACTGGCAAATCCGCTGCTGGGATATAATATTTTCAGTAATATAAAAGGTGCCAAAATTCACCCTCTTTGCCTATCTATATCTTCTATAATATTATGTAAGATTGAAGTGCATATTTACTGTTACCATTTAACTCCAAAAGTACTGGGCCGATTTTTACGAACAAGTTCTAAGATATCATATTTGGGCTACAGCACTTTATAGAGGTATTTTCCTTTCAAATTTTAATAATAAGTATATTTAATTAGTGTTAAGTTTTTTAAGAAATCATCCCAGCTGCCACGCATTGCTTAATCGTTTTTTTCCAGGCGTTTGTGTTGCGGGAGTTTTAATAAACTCCATGTGTCTCTCTTCTCTTATTTTTTTTTTGCACAGTGCAATAAAAAAAACAAAAAAGATGAGCCTCGAGCAAGAATAATATATAACAGATTCCGCCTTGCTCATGTCTGCCATCTTTGTGAGCACGTAAATATGACGTCAGTTGTAAAAAAGAAGAGAAACCCGCTTGTAAAAATTTGTCGGAGATGACATTGTAATGCAGAACTGTAAACGGAAACAAAATTTTGTTTGTGCTTACTTCTGGTTTGTGCTCACACTATTTTCTTTTCGTTGTTCAAACAACAGTTAGACTTTATTCGTATGTGTAGCAACAACGTGTTTTCTAGCAGGAGCCCAGCAAAAAAAGTGCTTCTAAAATAAGGTTAAATGAAAGGGAAAGTCTTGAATTCCATCTCTTCCACTTTCATACCCAGAAGGCATTCTTTTAACATATGCATGTCATTGGGAGAAATGCTTTCCTTAGTCTTCTCTAGAAGTGCTTCCAGAATTTTTTCAATTTAATATTTATTTGAGCCCTACAATGAAGGGATTCTAGTAAGTGTTTTCCAGAAAAACTTTAAGAAGGCATACCATGAAATGGTTAGAGGAGTTTAAAAAATTTCACGAAAAATATCCCTATTCCCTATTTGCTCGCAATTTTGGTATTGAAAATGAGAAGTGTTTGAGTATTGTTGGAGGCTTAAAAAATCCCACGTGAAATATCCCTTTTTCCGATTTTTTCGGCATTTTGGTGTTGGAAGTGACTTGGTTTTTTGTTTGAAAAATTCTAGGGAAAATATCTAAAATATATATTATTATATGCACTTTTTTTTAGTTTATTGAATTTAAATGCTTATTGAATACTTTCCAGAAGTAGTTTATGAGAATGCCTCTTAAAAGCGCTTCTCGATAAGACTAAGAAGAAGCATAATTGGATCTAAAGAATGTCTTCTGGAAGCAGTGCTTGTCACATTTTCTCAAAAATTTTGCTGGAAAGTTTTGCAGTGAAGTGTGTTTGTGAAAATTAGTAATCTTTATGTTTAAACCAGAACAAAGTTTAAGTTATGTATAAAATAACTAAGTGTTATTAACTATTTATTCTGAAATACTCAATATAAGGCAATAAATTCGTTCATTAAATTGCAAAAATTGTGAAGATGACGCGTCATTTGCTTTTTGTCGTTTTAGTGTGTTCTTCGTTTTCGTTGTGTTTTTGGCGTAGAGAGTATTTTCGTTCAATTTATTTGTGCTCTCTCCAGTTTTGTGCGTCATTTTTCTGTTCTCTCCTACCTTGTACTTACCTACTCCCATCGTCGCTTTCTGTGTAAGGTAGATGTAACCAGTGTTTTTGCGACCATGTTCAAACAAATGTAATTGAGAATTGTAAACAAACTTCGGAGGCCCCGCACAACATTGTATATAAGAAATAATTGATTGCGTCATGTGTCCATTTATCACTGGGGCGTCAAACGCGAGAGAGTCAGACGCAGTAAAAATTTTTTAATAGGGGGATTCATGTTCACAATCTTCTCATTTTCTTGTGAAATATTAGTTTCTTTAAATGCAATAAACAAATCTGTGGTCACAAGGAATAATGACTAAACTCAAAATATCGTAAAAAAGCGATATGGACTTTACTTTATTGCCAATTTTTGGAAGTATGCAGATATCCATTTTTTGCCCAGAATTGATCATCACGTATGTCTGCACATATTTTGTTTGTAAAGGTTCATATAGCTAGTTCGTGCAATTAAAATATCGTTTTTTACGATACTTTTAGTGTAGTCGTTATTCCTTGTGGCCACAGATATAACAAAAAACAACACTTATCCAGAAAAAATATACATATTTTCAAACGCGTCGGAAGCGAATTTCATCTGGGGGAGGGCAGTACAAATGGGGGGGAAGTACAAATGGTGGTGCAAAAAAAGTTCACCAAAATATCTTCACATGAAACATGAAGAAGAGAGAAAGAAGAGGAAAATATATACTACAAAAATATTATCGTTGTAAAAAAACTGATATTTTGAATAAATTTTTCTTTTAAATTGTTTATCTAGCTAAAAAAGTGGGGGGGCAACTGCCCCCCTTCCCCCCGCTTCCGACGCCAATGCATATTTTTCATTACTATCTTTGATAAAAATTTCATATCTTATAGGGGTGTTAACTTCCGTGTTTACTCCTTCATACGAAAAAGCAGCTGTGTTGCTCGATTTATTTTGAGAGCAAACTTTTACGAAAATATGGTATTTTATAAATTGTAACTTTATACGATTAACTCAAAAAACTGCAGCTTTTTGAACTGTCTAGCAACTTTTTCGCTTCTTTGCATATCTGCAACGCTGCGCAGTAAAGGGTTAAATTTAGATAATCTCTATATTTGCATACAAATAAAGTGCTATTTAAAAACAACAAAATAATTTAATTAAATTAAATTAATACGACAAAAAAACAATAGTAGTAAACAATTTATAAAAGATATTTATCTTGAACAAAAGCATTGAAAACAAAAGATATATATTATATGATATAATCAGCACATTTTAGAAACTGTTAAAAATATTTTTAATTTTTTATAAATATTTATTAAAAACGTTTAAAGAAATTTTGTTGCAAAGATAAAACAACAAAATAATTTTTATTTATATGGAATAATTTAAAGATGATTCATATTTCTTAAAATACGAGTTACAATATTTAAATTGGCTTGTTTAAAAAAAAATACTCTGTAGAAGTCTAGATTTTAAAAGCGCAATTTATGTTACGAGAGGAAGGTGATTTTGTTATTTAAAGAAACTATTGTTTTGTATAGTTTCGTTTTTTGTTTGTATCTTTTAAAACTGCTATTTATAAACTTGTTGACTAAACTCGATTTTTTTAAAAGGTTGGCAAATCATAGCAATAACATAAAAAAACACAAAACAAAACAACAGGCAAGTAGTAAGCAAAGTATAAATTTTATATAATTATGTCTGGTTTCTAAACATATGCATGTGCGTCATGCAGTTTTTGGAAAAAATCCACATTTTGTTTATGCTTGGAAGTAATGAATAAATTAATAAATACAATGTATATATTAAAAAATTGCCGAATCACACCAAAAACAGTAGCAGTTTATTTCTTCAATAAAAATTTCAATTAAGGTTAAAGTTTTAACTAATTTTATTTCATTAAATATCATAAAAATGCAAAGCTTAAACTGAAAAACTCTATTGCGACACATATTTTTTTGCGAATTCATACTTGTTATTTAAGATCTTTTATTTCAAAACAAACTTTTTAGTGCCATAAGAATTATTCGCAATATTTGTGCTATTAATCAAACTTATTGTTTACACATGATTTGCCAAAAATTAAGCAACATCGCAAATTTAAAGATTTATCACCTACGCAATATTCCAATAAATAGTTTTGAAACTCTGCTGAAAGTCATTAGATAAATTTCGCTGCTATGAATAATAATGTGTTGTACTTAATATTAACTATAAGTGTTTTTATTAATGTATCTAAATATCTGAAAAAATTAAACAAAACTTTTCTCTATTTTCAGGATTACGCAAAAAAAGTGGAATTAAATAATTTTTCCATTTTATGAATTTTCGTTTTTTTTTAATATAAATTTTGAAAAAATTGAACAGTTAAAATTAAGCAAAATTATAATTATTTCATTTTTCAAATCAGTGATACTAAAAATACTAATTTTCCAAAAATTACAATATTGCAATAACTCCTCCTACTTTATTCTAACTTTTAAATGCTACGCCTTATTAAAAGCGAACATTTTTAAAATCGAGCATTTTGTATGGGAGGTGAACGTGATAGAAACCATTTTTTTTATTCTGCAAACATATTTAATATTCTTGGCGAAGATGTTTGGACTAATGCAAAACTTAAAGAGGTTTAGGTTTAATACAAAACGTAAATTTAGAGTTCTAAATGTTTGTGTATTATGGGAGGTAGACGTGGTTGTAGGCGGATTTAAAAATTTTTTATCTGTGATCTTATATAGCAATTCCAACTCCTAAACAAAATTTTATTGGTCAACTGCGATTCTTTCTATTTTTATCCAACTTTTGTTAACAGTACAAAGCTGCACAGTCTATCATTTATACAGGATTGTATACAGGATTTATACTATCATTTATTTATTTTCATAAAGTTGGGCTTAAAGGGTTAAAGCAATAAATGTGGCTTTTAACATGTGAACAATTTTTGGAACTTGTTTTAATTTTAAGAGAAGCAAAAAAACTAGGAAATCAAAATATATTTTTTTCCATAGGCATATATTAATCATCCCAATATTTCCATAATATTTTATCATCCCAATTATGTCAAAACCTGTATGAATCAGCTACTCCAACAAATTAAAAAATAAATTTTCCGGATTTTTTCAATATTTACAATTTGAATATATAAACATATATGTTTGCATTTACATGAATATTTGTAATACAAATTTTTTATTTAAATATCCCGGGATTCCGGAAAGAAAATCCAGGGATTTAAAAGGGCTTAAAGGAATAGACTTCCCTAATGTAAATATATATATATCTCGGATCCCGGACTTAAGCCCTTTTAAATTCCTTGATTTCTTTCCGGAATCCCGGAATAATTTTTAAATAAAAAATTTCTAAAATTTCTATAATCAAGGGATTCCGGAAAGAAAATCCGGGGATTTAAAAAGACTTAAAGGGATTGACTTCCCTAGTGTATATGTATATATATATATATATATAGGTTCAGGGAAATAACGCCCAATGAAATAACGCCCAAAATAAGAAACTAAATAAAGCCCAAAAATTTTCCATACAAAATTTTGGGCTTTATTTCATTTTTCTATTTTGGGCGTTATTTCATTATTATTCAGATATAACTCTTTTTATGCCAACTATTTGTCATCAAAATGTTAGATCAATTTCAAATTCAATTTAGAAGTACTGTAGACAGTGAAGCCGGTATTGGATTTACTTAGGGTTGTAATCCCTAAGCCGCGGCCGAAGGCCGTCTATAAAAAGAGAATTATATGCAGAAGTACTGTAAAACGAAAAAAAAGTCATGTCCGTATAAAGCCCAAATGGTTTTTTTATTTATGATATAACGATTTGCCCTTATACGAAATGTGGTTTTGAAATTCCGTACAAGGGAAAATCATTTTATCGACCAAATATCATTTTTGTGGTGGGGCAATATTTCATATAATTTAAATATTGCCCGAATTTGGGACCTTATTTAATTTTTCATTTTATGTGCACAGCCTTCCCTGCTCGCTTCATGGTCGCGGTCAGAAGAACCACAATTGTTTTTTTTTAATTAACTTAACTCATCATTTCCGTTTAGGTTTTATTTCATAATGTACATACTCCTAAATGTCAGGTTTTATTTCATCTTTTCTTTAGGTCTTATTTCACCAGGAATTAGGAGTTATTTCAACTTTCAACGTTAGGACTTATTTCATTTACTGTTAGGAGTTTTTTCATTAGGAGTTATTTCGCGGAGCCGGTAAAATTTTCCCATTTTTTTTCCAAAAAGATTTTGGGTCTTATTTTATTTTCGGTTTGGGTGTTATTTCCTTTTTTTGGACTTTATTTCATTTTTGATTTTGGGCGCTATTTCATTTTTGTAAGCCCAAAATATTTTGGGTCTTATTTCATTTTCAGTTTGGGTGTTATTTCATTTTTTTGGCTTTATTTCATTTTTTATTTTGGGCATTATTTCATGGAGCGTTATTTCCCTGAACCTGATATATACAGGGAAATCAATCATTTTATCCGGGATACATATCCGGGATATATATATATATTAGAGCGGGTCGATTTAAAAATCGCCCATTGCTCAGTGAAAATCGTATTCTAGGGATCAAAATAAGAAACTTTGCCCGTGGAACTATACCTCTAAAACGAATTCTAATGCCCCAACTTTTGACTTTTATCCCGTAGGGTCAAATTTAGAAAAATCCCTCTTTGATTCATTTAGAGTCCAAATCGCCCCCAATCGAGTCCAAATGTATGACCGACCCCCACTAACTTTGGAGGTCCGATCCACCCATGCAAGTGACGACCCCATTTCGCTGATTTTTTCATGTAAACTGCCAAAAATTATGATTTTTTAAATGTTTCTATGGGGAACCCCCCAGGGGGGTTCCAGGGGGTCTGCCACTAGCATGGATGGATCGGCCCTCTAAAGTTAGTGGGGGTCGGTCATACCTTTGTACTCGATTGGGGCACTCTAAATGGGTCAAAGAGGGATTTTTCAAAATTTGACCCTACGGGACAAAAGTCAAAAGTTGGGTCTTTGACCCATTTAGAGTGCCCCAATCGAGTCCAAATGTGTAACCGACCCCCACTAACTTTGGAGGGCCGATCCACCCATGCAAGTGGCGACCCCATTTCGCTGATTTTTTCATGTAAAGTGCAAAAAATGGTGATTTTTTTAAATGTTGGTATGGGGAACCCCCAGTTGGTTCCAGGGGGTGGATCGGCCCTCCAAAGTTAGTGGGGGTTTGTCATACATTTGGACTCGATTGGGGCACTCTGAATGGGTCAAAGAGGGATTTTTCAAAATTTGACCACGGAACAAAAGTCAAAAGTTGGGGCATTAGAATTCGTTTTAGAAGAAAATCCCTGGATTTTCTTTCCGGAATCCTGGGATTTTTAAATAAAAAATTTCTATTACAAATATTCATGTAAATTTAGATTTAGAAAAATCTTTTATTGAGGCTGAAAAAGATTGTTAGGACGATGAGTGTGAACCACTGGAGCAAAGACTTTGCAAAGTTTTAGAAGAATTTGCGACATCGGAAAGTCAGCTATGTATTTCAAAATTGTCAGATATTCTGACTTAGGAAATAATTTTTTTTTGTGGTGACCGTGATCAAAACTTACAAATTGCTTACGATTATCGTACAACTATTTCTCCAACTAGCATAGAAACAGAACGGTGCTTCTCATCTGCGCGTTATATTTGTAATAATGTCCGAACAAAACTCTCTAATGAAAAATAAGAAATTAGCTTAATGTTTTACTTTAAAGTAAATTAAACAAAAAATTTAATTTTGAACAGTTTTTTCCAACCTTAGTTTGCCTTAAACACAAAAAAACATGAAGACGGTGTATAAATTTTTTTTTTTTAATATGTATATAATAATACCTTAAACTGTTCTGTATGTTACTTTTTTAAATTTTTTTGTTTATTAAATTATTACAATTTGTAAGTCAATAATATTACTTAAGTTTTTTTGTGTTTATTAACAATAAATCTTATTTTATAAGTTATCTTTGTCATCCCTAGCTTTAAGGAACTACTGTAATCTGTAAGGGCTCGACCCGGTAGATTTAAATAAATAAAAAAAATAAATAAAAAAATAAGGGTATTCACAATTGTTTGGCATCGTGGTACTGTGGTTTTTTGCCATACTTGAAAACCACAATTATGAGCACCTTTTAAAGTAGAATTTGTGGTTGGGAACCTCCCACTATAGCTTTTTGTTACTATGCAAATATATTAACTATCCAATTTGATATATGTACCTATTTTATTAATATATGGCATAAAAAAGTTTAACTTGCATTTTGAGCTTTTTCCATTTTTGCTATTAGAAAATAACTGGCAACCGATCAGTTGTTTATGGATCTTTAAAAATTACTTTCGTTAAACATATCATTGGACTACTTAAAATTACCACACTTTTGGTTTTTAGAGATTTCATGTAAAACAAGAAAAAAATATAAAAAACGCTCGGTAAAGTGTGATATCAATACAAGGGGGTTTTTTAACTATACTGAAAACAACGCAATTGTGAATACCCTTAATGTGTTTTGTTTTGGATACTTTATAAATGAATTAATTTATATTTTTTAGTTCCAAGTAATAAATAATAAAAAATTGCATTAAATACGTTTTGAATTATTTAATTCTTAAACCTTTTAATCCCAAACTAGTTCCGGGATCCAGGGACTAAGATTTTCAATCCCGATAATTCCGGGATCGAGAAAAGCTTCCGGGATTAAACTCCCTAATATGCATATTAGGAAATATATACACATATTTCACTTTTGTATAGAAATATGCCATCGATGATGACAATTTTTATTTAAATTTTCCGCGGTTTGTTTGTCGTTCTCAAAGGGTTAAATTTTCTATGTTGTTAACCATTTTTCGTTACAAATATACTGACTCAACCATTCCGAAAAGTATACATTCTTTTTAATATTACTTTTAAAAATTTATATTCTTTAGTTGTTCACATTATTATTATTTAAAACAGTTTAAAGATTAGTTACTTAAAACAAAAAAAGACGTTATCCATTCCTTGGCACATTATACCTTGGCACATTTTCTACCTTCCGACTTTTTGTAACTTGCGACTTTATTCTTACCACGCAACTTTCTGTATCTGCAATTTTTTTGTGCTTTGCGACTTTTTGTATAATGCAACTTTTCACTGTGCGTCATTATGTCCCTTGCCACATTTTATGCTTTAACCTGGAGACTTTTTGTTCCTTGCATACTTCATGTATCTGAAATAATTTTGTGGTCAACGTTTCGCTTTTTTGACTGTTTTGTACCTGGCGAGTTCTTTTACTTTGCTACTTTTTGTACCTTGCAATTTGTTGTGCCATACAACTTTTTTTTTTTCTTAAAAATTGTTGTACCGTGCGACTTTTTATAAAGTCGCATCGCTTTTTTACCTTGCAATTTATTGTACCCTGCGACTTTATGCTCCTTATGACATTTCGAAAATTGCTTTTTACTGTTTGTATCTTTCAACTACTGTTACTTTTAGTTTTTTGTACATTGCTATTTATTGTGTCAGGCAACTTTTTTTGTATATTTTGATTTCTGGTACTAAGACTTTTGTTCCTTGGTACTTCTTGTACCTGTAATTAAAAAAATGTATCATGCGCCTGATTTACTTGATGACCTTTTCATCTTGCGTGATTACGTTCCTTGCAATTTTTATTTATTTGCAAGTGCTTAGCTTTTTAATTGATGATTGATCTCTTCTTAATTTAATAAAATTTTGGAATTTTAATTTATCTTTTCTGAATTCTACATGGAATTCTGAATTTGAATTGAACTATTCTGAATTTAAATTGGTCTATTTTGAATTTCAATTGATCGTTTTTGCAATTTTATTGATCTATTGTGTTCAAATGGAATTCGCAATTTTAATTGATTTTTTCTGACATACAGTGACACATATTCGTATAAACGCACTCTTTATTTTAAATTTGCTACCTTCTCTCTCTTTTATTAATGCATTATTCAAAACAAATTCAAACTTATATTGTTCACTAAACTAACGGAAATTTGTACTGAGTGCAAAAAGCTGTTTTCGTTGTTGTTGTTTTATATAAATCAGTTCAGTTTAAATATTTTACTAAAAACAAGTACACATTCCTTTAAACGCACCTGAATAAGGAGGTCGAAAATATATTAGTGGTTTAAAGAAATAAGTATTTGCTTGTATTTAATTAACAATTGGTAAGTTTTGTTTAATTTAAATGTAAAAATATTTTCTTAATGATATTTTTTTAAGATTTTATCAAAATGCCAAAGGGAAAATACCTCAATGACACAAAAAAAATCCAAATCAACCTGTACCATAAAGAGGGTTATTCAAATCGGGAAATTGGGCGGAGACTAGGAAGATCAGAAGCAGTCGTCCGCTCTTTTTTAAAAAACGGTGTTAATTATGGAGTAAAAAAATCCACGAAAGGCAATCGAAAACTGAGTATTCGCCAAGTTAATCAAATTAGGAAGGAAGCCGACACAAGTTTTTTGAACTCAACTCAAATAAAAGAAAAACTAGATCTTCCAGTGACAACGAGGCACATTGCACACATTTTACGTAACTCAGATAACATTAAATGGAAAAAACCGGTGAGCAAGCCTGTGTTGAAGCCGCATCACAAAAAGGCACGCTTAGACTTCGCCCAAAAACACATGCAATGGTCAACTGAGTGGGACAATGTTTTGTTTTCCGACGAAAAAAAATTTAACTTAGATGGCCCAGACTCTTACAGCTGTTATTGGCATGACTTGCGAAACAATGACGTACGTATGTCAAAAAGAAACTTTGGTGGTGGCAGCGTTATGGTGTGGGCGGCATTTTCATCTAGAGGTAAAGCAAATATCTGCTTTGTGCCGCCCAAAATGAATTCTAAAAAATACACGGAATTGTTGGATGATGCTCTCATTTCATTTTTGGATGATAAAATGGATGAAGACAGTATTTTTCAACAGGATAATGCTGCCATTCACTTTTCTAAAGAGGCATTAAAGTGGTTTGAAGAGCACAACATCCCACTTATGAAATGGCCTGCATGCAGTCCCGATTTGAATCCGGTGGAGAATCTTTGGGGATGCATATCACGCAAAATCTATGGACAAAAAGCCCAAGGACACCTTTACAAAACCGTGCTAGAGCTCAAGTTGGCCATTAAGGAAGCTTGGGAAGATTTAGATCGTCAGTTGCTGGAAAATTTATTGAAGTCGATGCCGAATCGTATATTTGAAGTTATAAATAAAATGGTGGACCAATTAATTATTGAAAATTAAATAAATACCCATTCCTATTGAAAATTAAGTTGATGCGTTTAAACGAATATGCACTTGTTTTAAGTAAAATATTTAAACTGAAATGATTTATATAAAACAACAACAACGAAAACAGGTTTTTGCACTCAGTACAAATTTCCGTTAGTTTAGTAAACAATATGAGTTGGAATTTGTTTTGAGTAATGCATTAATAATAGAGAGAGAAGGTAGCGAATTTAAAATTAAGAGTGCGTTTATACGAATATGTGTCACTGTACATATTGCTGATCTTTTCTGAATTTAATTAAATATATCGGGTTTTTATTGATCTTATCTGAGTTTTAATTGATTATTTCTGAATTTTAAATTATCTTTTCTGAATATCAATTGACCTTTTCTAAAATTCAATTGATTTTTTCTGAATTCCTACATTTTAGATTTTCAAATAGAATACCTTTTCTGAATTTTAACAGATATTTTTTGAATAAATAGAATTAATTTCTTAAACATAATTTTTTAATTTTTTTGAATTTTACTTTTTCTTAATTTTGAATTTCAAATGGAATTCTAAATGTCAATTGAATAAATAGAATTTCTTAATTATGATTTTTTAATTTTAATTTATTTATTCTGCATTTTACTTGTTTTATTTTGAATTTCAAATAGAATTCCGAATGTCAATTGACCTATTCTCAATTTAAATTGGTCTATTTTTAATTTCAATTGAACTTTTCTGCATTCCAACTGATCTATTTTATATTTTCAATAGAATTTGGAATTTTAATTGATCTTTATATAAAATAAATAAATAAATTGGCTATTTCAACCCTAGTTAGGACTTTGTCCGAGCTTCTATTGATCATTTGTGTTGTTTATTAAATGTTTGCACAAAAATGATCGCGATCTGGGGACCTACGATTTGAATGCCGACTACGTGCGGCTTATGTTATCAAGAAGCTTTACATGGCAGTTTTTTACTCTCTGAGGTTTGGAGAGAGGTGGCGGCAGAATAGAAAAATTAATTCAATTGAAAAAATATTCTGTCTGAGTTGGGAATTGAACCCGGGCTACCGCGGTGCTTTAGCTTAGGATCCACGCACTCTACCCACTAGGCTAAGGCCTGGTTATTAAATTGCTCTTTTATGAACTTAAATCGTTCAATTTGAATTTCAATTAATCTTTTCTGCATTACAACTGATCAATTTTATATATAAAATGGATTTTTGAAATTTAATTGATCTTTTCAGAATTTCAATATTTATTTTCTGTTTTTATATAGAATTTATTGAAAACCAATCTCTTCTTAATTAAAATTGGTTTATTTTCAATTTCAGTTGATCTCTTCTGCATTCCAATTGAGCCATTCTATATTTCTAATGGAATTTTTAATTTTAATTTATCTTTTCTGAATTTCAATAGATCTTTTCTGAATTAAAGTCGTCTATTTTGAATTCATTTCTTCTTCTTCTGCATTGCAACCGATTCATTCTATTTCTGAGTTTTTATAACTGATTTTTTCTGAATTTCACTTAATCTTTTCTGCATTTCAAATGATTTATTCTGATTTTCAATTATAATTCAGATTTCAGTTGAACTTTTCTGAATTTCAATAGATCTCTTTCTAATTTTAAACATAATTTCGGAATTTCAATTCAACTATTTCACATTTTAATAGAACAATTTATTCAGTATTTCAAAAAGAGTTTCGAATTTCAATTGATATATTTTGATTTTCAATTGATCCTTTCTGTATTTCAATCCTCACATAAGAAATAAATCTTAATATATAAAAGGCAAGCATGCTGCTCCGCACACAGTATTTCTCAAACTGTATTTATTTTTTGACAGTAAAGTACTTTTACAAGACATACTGTTTTCAAAAATGTTCAGCCTGAAAATATGCACAAAAAATATATTTGATACTTATCAGTGACAATATTAGGTTTTCACAATAGTACGTTTTTGATGTAACTTTTTTTAAAAACTGCTTCAATACGTAAAATTTAAAGAGGTACATTTGTATTTTTCAAAAATCAATTGAATAAAAAATCAAGCTTTAAAAAGAGAAAAAAGTGCTTTCGGCACTCCAAATGGCTCCAAAAAGAAAGTGTGCGGAGAACCTGTCGTAGGACACGCTTTTATACTAGTAGTTGTATAATTTCCTAGAGTGGACTGGCTAAATCGTAGTGTAAACTTTGTTAGTTTCATATTTTTGATAAACGTCGGCCTTTGTAGTGTAGTGGAAAGTGCGCTAGACTATCAACCCAGAGGTTCCTGGTTCGAATCCGGGTTAGGACATGGTTCTTTTCACTTTTTTTGGTCTTTCCTACATTTAAGAATTATGGGAAACTAAAAATTCTACAAACTTAACTGTGGAAAAACTTGGAGTTAAAGGCTAGGAACAACTAAGGGCTGGAAAAGCTTGCCGAGGTTAAGGCATAACACTAGCTTCGGTAAAAAGCAATTCAAATTGTCTTTCACGTTTGTTTCGCCAAACCAATAATTCACGTTTGAATCAATCAATTCCTCTAAATAAGCTATCCCTTTCCTTTCAGGTCAAAGACCAAACCTTGTTTGTAAAAGGCGCATGCCTTGGTTTTTTTATCTAAAAAAAAAAAATCGTAGGAGTACAATTGAAAAAAATTGCTTCCAGATCGAAACAAAATTTGTTTACGCACTTAGTTCTTTAGTTCAACCACAAACAGTTTAATTTTTTGACCAATTATTACTACTTAAAATTTTTTTATTTTTTTTATACTCGTGATTGTAAGTACCAGGTAGATATTTTTGTGCAAAAAACAAATTGCTTTTGAAATAGTTTCTTTGAGTCGTAATACATGAATATGGCTTTTTCTTTGTTCTTTCGAGCATCATCAAATCAGTTTAATGCAATTCTCAAAATTTTACTTGCCAAAAATACTTGAAAAATCAAACAAAAAAAAAAACTTAAAAAAAGTTGTTAGAACCTCGAACACATCAAGAAGTTATTATTTAAATTACTTTAACAAAAAATGTACAAGAAACTTCAACACATGAGGCAAAAACAAACGATAATTATCTACACGTCTGTCAGTTTTAGATTTTTTTTTTTTTTGCAAAAAAATAGCAATGCTTTTGATAATTAAATTAAAAAAGGAGAAAACAATAAAAAAAAAGTATGGTTCGGGGTAAGTGTTTGATGTTTTTCTGTTGAACTAACATTTGTAGCAATCAATTTTTTTCTTTTTTTTCTAATGACTCCATATAAGAAATGGAGTTTTTTTTCTTTTTATTGTGGTTTTTTTTTCAAGTTTAAATTAACTTTGTGAATTTGCTATCATTAGAATTAAATAATTTAGTATGTTGCTTCTATGCTTTTGACCTTAAATGGCAATTCAATTGGAAAACAGGATTTCCATTTCGGGATGGATGGATGAAGACAAACATTAGCAAGAATTAAGGGCCCATTAAAGATTTTTAAGCGAAAAAAACCGTGCATTAAAAATTGTATTTTAAAACGACTGTTTATTTCAGGTTATGTTTCTTAACATTATAATTATATTACTTTTGCATAAAATTTTTTTAATGTTTGCCATCTACATGCCACTAATTTTTTCTTATGGACTTTGGCCTTCTTAACACGAATATCACAATAAAAAAATTTCTATGGATAAGTTTTTGAGATATGATTTTATGAAAAAATTTCCCCTTCTTCCAGGATGTAGCATCATAAATAGTGTCATATTAAATTAACCAATTTAAAAAAAAATTAAATCAAGACAATTGAATTACCTACAAATGCTTAGAACAAACTTTGTCATTTGGCTCAGTAAATTTGATGGAATTAGAAGAAATTCGGCGAATTTTTTTTTTTTTTTTTAAATCAAGTCGAATAATGTTTCAATATTCTAAAAGAAATCGAAATCTCAAAAAAATCTCAGCTTATCATTTTGTACGTAAAGATAGTTATTTGAAGAAAAAAACTACTAAGAAAAAATACAATCGACAAAAAAGGGATAAAATAATTTTTAAACCATTGCCAAACAATTTAATTTTCGAATACTTTTCTGAACTTATTTTATCGCTTTCTAATTCAACATCTGTATCTTGTTTCCTTTCCTATTTAAGTCGTGTTTATATTAAATTAACCGGCATTAAATGAAAAAATCATAAAAAAGTAGAATTTCGGTACCTTCACTCAATGGTCTATAACTTCTTTAATCTACTATGAATTTTCCTCAAAGGCAGTGAGTGTTTTTCTTCAAAAAACTATCTTTACGTGCAAAATGATAAGCTGAGATTTTTTTGAGATTTCGATTTTTTTTTGATTATTGAAACATATTTCGACTTGATTTTTTTCAAAAAAAAAAAAAAAAAATTCGCCGAATTTCTTCCAATTCCGTCAAATTTACTGAGCCAAATGACAAAGTTTGTTCTAAGCATTTATAGGTAATTTAATTTTCTTGATTTAATTTTTTTTTAAATTGGTTAATTCGTTTTCGAGATAGGTTGCTATTTATGACACTACATTCTGGAAAAAGGGGAAATTTTTTCAAAAAATCATATCTCAAAAACTTATCCATAGAAATTTTTTTTATTGTGATATTCGTGTTAAGAAGGCCAAAGTCCATAAGAAAAAATTAGTGGCATGTGGATCACAAAATAGGTGGTGCCTAGTGTTATTATACCACGAATCAGTAATTAAGTGAAGCACCTGAAATATGCGATGGACACGATTTTTCGGAACTTGTACATCCAAAAAAAAAATTATAATAATTTCGGTTCTGCTGAAATCTTTTGAGCTTTTAATCGAAGATTTTTTAAAAAATTTGATTTTTACTAAAATGGTAGTTGAAAAACCGGTTTTTTGACTAAAAAAGTCATTTGTTGTAGGTAGTAAGAAAAAATTGTTTCTCTAAAATAAAAATCGAAGAGATTAAAAGTACGATTTGTATTTGCTTAAGGGGATGGTACTGTTTTAAAGCCGAAAAAAGGCATGTTTTCATGATTTTTTTTTTTTATACATGAATAATGTTGGTGTATTTATATCATATACAATGTATATTATACATGTTATAGTTTGAGTTCTTAAGTATATTTGGAAAAAAAATTTTAAATTATCGAAAAATAAATCCGTGGCAGCGATTCTCTGGAGGAGCACAGTACGTTGAATGTATGGGAAACGTCGGCAAAAATAGAAGGAGTTGTGTGATGGATATGAAACTTGGCACCGTATATAATTGAGATTGCTGATCTCAAAAATTAGTTTTGATGTAAACTTTGTAGTTTTTCCACAAATTGCGGTTAAAAGTCGTTTTTTTATGTTTTTTTAAGATTTTTTAGTAAATAATTAAAATTAAAATTTAAATTACCTTTATTTTTTATGAAAGGTCAAAGTTTTGTGCATATGCAAAATTAAATGTTATACTGGTCAAAATATAATAAACGTTTTATTTTCCTTGTTTTCGGAAGATCCAAAAACACAAATTGCATACACTAATGCATAAATCATTGCCTACTTTTAGGCCCATTCTCTTTATGAAGCAAAACAATAGCTGCGTTCCTTTCGCCTTAATATAATCGCGATAGCAAATTTTCTCAAAGGAACGGCAAGAAAAACGACTCGTAGAGGGCATTACCGTAGCAGTAAAAATTAAATTCAAACAAGCAATCATGATACAGTAGCTGTTAGGTGCCATGAGAACGTGTGTCGTTCAAAACTGTTGTTATGGTAGCGATACCTTAGTGAACGATGTTTTTTTCTGAATGTGTTTTACTCTAAACGTCAGAAAAATTGTAAATAATTTAATTTAATTATTAATATTATGCAATTATATAAAAAGTTTAAGTGCATTTGTTGGCTCCGCTGAATGCGTCCAATGTGTGTGACACACGCGGCTTGTTTTGTTTTCGTTTGTTTAACATTCGACGGTCGCAGCTCGTGAGAAAATAAGTAGCTGTCATGGCTATCTTATAGTCATTGTATCAAACAAACAAAATATTCAAAAAATGAAATGACAGCTCAGAGAAATATACATGTGCGACACCTGTGTTTTAAATTTTTTAAAGGCTGTATCACAATTTTATATGGATAGCAAAAATAATCCAATTTGTTATAGGATTATTATTTTTGTTTTTGCTTTGCATGTAAAAAAAAATAATCTGGATTATTTTGAAGCGAATGGAACGCAGCTATTATTTTATTTACTGCATTATTCGGTATCACGAACAAGCACACCAACGATGAGAAAGACACGAGAAGTAATACAATTTTTTATGGAAGAAAATATTGCTTCGCGTATCTTTCTCATCGTTGGTGAGCATCTTCGTGATACAGAATAATGCAGTTAATATTTAAAATATATATTTATTTCAGAACTTTATACAAATATTATTTACTTCAAGTTTCTTCACTTTGAGAAGAAGTTTGAAAAGAGTCATTTTCATTAAAAATATTTTCGTCTTCACTATCTTCGTTTATAGTATATTTTTGCATTTCCTCATCTATAAGTTGGTTTTTTCGTTTTATATTGCGATTTGATGATATAAGCGGATCTGAAGACAGCAGCAAATAAGACATCAAGTCCGTGTTTGAGTTTTATCGCAATGTTTTCTTTGTATGCGACAAGCGAATTTTCCGGTGTCTTGCTTCTAAAGCTTCTTCAGAAAAACAGCCTTAATATAAAATAAGAAAACTGAAATAATAAAATTATAAAAATAAGAAAAATTACCAATTCTCGAAAATTCGAAAATTTTTATGACATCGCTTCCATCTTATCCACAGAACTGGGCATATAGTACCAATTATATTTTTCTATGTACATATTTCTGCACTCAGTCAGAAGTTCATTAAATTTAATAGCATTAATTTTTAGGCCAGAAGATAAAATTCTCGATATAAATGAAAACATAGAAATAAATCGCTTATTGCGACTTATTAGTGATTTCTGCTGATGTTTCTATATAGAAAAAAAAAAATCGCCTAGCAGTATTACCGTCGTTGGTGGTACCGAAACCTTGTTTCACAGGGTCAACTAAAAGACCCATTTTTGTCTTAAATTCATTTTGAACTCGAGCTTTGTTCTGCTTAAAACATTCTTGATTTTAATTTCTTACTTGCCAGGTCTTAAAAGGCAATCGATAGGAACACAGCATTCAAAGAAACGAATCCAGCAGTGGAGTATAGAATCCAAATTTATAATGTTCTGAATTTGGAACTCGCACTTATTCAGCTGTATTCATCTCCATTGGTTTCGCTTGGCATATAACACATTGGCTTGTTGCATTTGTATTCGTTAAAACATTCGCCACCGCACCATCAATCATAGTTAAATGCATTTCGTAAGATACCTCATAAACTTTGCCACATACATATGTTTATAACATCACATTCCAAATTATTAATTTTGTTTTCATATGATCACTCTCCCGTAGAATTGTATTTTTATCCTCTTTTTCAAAAATAAATTTGATTGGTCTACAGAAAAGAGTCGATGAAGGTGTTTTTTTTTAACCCATGACGAGTTTCCTGATTCATCAATTACTCTATAATAAAATAAAATAAGAACAAAGCATTATTACAACAAAACTGTTAAGAATTTACCTTATAGGTACAAATGCGATGAAAAACATAAAAAAAATCAGTTTTGTCTTCAGAGCCATACTTCATCTTATACATGCTATGACCAGAACTTCCATCCATGCCCCACTTGCATATCAACGATACTTTTCCCGAGTATTCTGTATTTTCTGATGACGACACTACTCTATTTGCTGTCATTCGCATTAGATGTCTAAAATCTACTTTGGCTGATACATCTGTTGCCGTAATTGGTGGGGTTATAAAAAGTTATTAACAGTCCCAGTTTAATTAGGAATTGTTTTTGTAGAATTAAGAAAAAACCGGCATCCGATTTTGTCCGATTAATTTTTCTTTTCCACTGAAATTTGTGAACTTTTAAAATTTTTCATTCGATAATTTTATATATTCCAGTTAAAAAAAAAGTATATATTTTTGTATATAACAAAAATTTTCATGCCATTTATTTACTCAATTATTTATTATAATAAAAAAAAAACTTGGTGCAATTTTACCAAAAAAACTGATTTGTGAGAATATGTTATTTAAGGCAACCCCAAACCAATTGCACATATCCTGATTTATTTTTTTTAAATATTTCAACTTTGTAGTTTCAAAGCATAGCCAGATATTACTCTTTTCCCTTAATATTTCGATTTTGTCTTATCTAAAGAATTACCTGTCACACAAAAATTTGAATTTTTTTCACTAGTCGATGTACTGTGAGGAGCCTCAAAAAAAGTTGTTTTGCGGTGAACACGATTAGAGGTTAGTGGATCATCTGAAAAAAAAATTCAAAATTTGTTTCAAATTTAATATGTTTCCCGACGTAATACCATAGAGTTTTTTTTATATGTTTTTTTTTTGGTAGCGTTTTGAAGTCAAAAACGCGAAAATTTAGGTTATTTTATTATTTTAAAATAGGAAAAAAAGGAAAAAAACGCTTCGGCATTACCAGTTGATTTATGTATAGAAATAGTGTAAAAAATTTCAAAACAATCGGTCAAGTAGATTTTGCGGCATCGTGTTCACTGACTTCAAAAATGTTATTTTCTAAAAAATCGATTAAAAGTTTTTTTTATCGAAAATCTAAAATAAAAAATCAATAAAAGGGTATAATTTTTTATTCTTACACAGAATCATCAATGCCAGCTGCGAACAGTAAAACGCTGTCATTCAGGATGTCCAATGCATTTTTTTGCCTTGCCTGCGTTGCAATCTACCCTCTTTACTTGTACTTGCAGCTTGTTCGTCCTTTTGGTTACTCGTAATTCGTCAAACGCGTGCGCTCATTGGTGAGCACTTGGGCATCTCTACAGATGCCCATTTCATTCAAAAAGGGCATTAAAGCAAAAGATCCTTCATTGAAAGTGCATGCTGCAACATTTGTTACAATTTGTTGCAATGATTGCAGTACCGCCCACTGATTTTTGAGAGATTTTCCAAATTAGTTGATTAAAACTCTCGTTGTTATTCTGTGTGAAACTTCACCGATGTTTAAGTGCGTCCTTGCTCAAATCTTCTTAGATTGGCTTTATGGCTTCTATAACATCTGAAGGAAGGGCACTGTAGCTGTGTTTGAATGCATCCAGTGTGTTAACAGCTGCCGCTTTTTGCCATTCACATCAAGAGTCCTCACCGCTCGGCCATTTGTCGTGCTGTGATTTCTCGTCTGTCAAGCAATAATGAAAGTATGTTGCCTACACTGCATTTTAATTTTTTCTACACAATCATGATTGCGTCTGATGGCCAGTCCATAATATACGGTCAATTTGTCGATAATTTTTACAGTGAGTTTTCCTTTTCCAGAGAGAATTTTCTTTATAATTGTTTTTCCTGTTTTCTACTACCGACCGGTAGTTTCGCTACCGACCTTAGTTGTTTTTACTAATTCACGTAAACGAGTGCCCATTCTTTTCTGAACATGTCCAATGCGTTCTTTCTTATTTATCGTGAAATCTTCACCATACGGTTTAGCATTTACCAAACCACTGTAAGCTTTGGAGTAGCCATCTCCTATATAATTTTTATACATCACTCCAAAGTTTTCCAAAGAGCAATTGAACATCTATACGATGGTGTCTACTTCCATCTTGATCTTGTCTTGTCATTTTTTTTTTTGAATTTTTGCAAATAAATAAATATACCACGACACAAGACCGAAAAGAAATAAAAACGGAAAACTACGATACAATATTAGCGTCTCTGTACACAAATGCTCGGAAGAAAGTGTACCTGGCAACTGAGTCATATACGATCTACCCTAAATATATAATATATACAACTTCAGTTTACATACCTACAAATACACATAAAAGTATAACATAATTTGGAGATTGCAAAAGGACTTGAAGCAGATTTCAGGTTAGCGAATCGCGCAGCTGCAAATCTTTATGATAATTCAACGTTATCAGGCATGTATGTATACAAATCGAGCATGAGGTCCACTCACTTGAAACACCGTATCCTCGTTAGTTTTAGCACGATTTACTTGAAATTTTATAAAATACTCTTGAAATATTGTACATTCAGAAAAAATATATATAAAAAATGTCCCAAAATTTTTTAAAACAGTCCATCCCCTTAATAACTCAAAATAACGTATTTAACGTCACTCTGGCAACGTTGAGTAAACGTTTGTTAAATATTTTTTTAACAAAGAACTTTGCATACTTTTTGGCACTCTTTTACATATACAGCGCATGTGGAGTGGCCAACTTAATGTAATGCAAAATAATTTTAAATTAATGACCTAAAATTTTAACTAGCAAAAAATAATCTTCGACTGGATCGAAGTTAAAAAACCGTCGAACAGTGGGAGATCGTGGCCATAAATAGAAAAAAGTAACATTTTTGATATTGTAAAAAAATTTTTTACTCATCAACAGTTCGTACATCAGATAAGGAAAATCCAAAAAATCACTCAAAAATGTTTTTTTAAAGAAAAAATTTGAGAATATCACTTGATTTTACTACCTACAGTTCTGTGGACTTTTGACAAAACAACTTAAGTTTATCTGAAGTTCATAGACAAAACGACTTTAGTCGATATGAATTTCATATCAACTTAAAGGGTTTTGTCTATGAATTTCAGATAGACTTAAGCTGTTTTGTCAAAAGTTCACTGAGTTGTAAGTATTCCACTTTTTTGTTTTTAAGAGAATGGAATGAAGAAATACTAGAAATATGATATTTATTGTTCATGTTCATGTTGATTAAATTAAATTTGCACTTTAACTTGATGATTTTGATTTCACATCATTATCATTATAAACATAATGGGTTTATAAAATTCAATTGATCTTTTATGAATTACGAGTATAATAAGAAATGGTGTAAAGAGTTTAAATCGTTCATCAGAGTTTTTGGAAATGATAAAAAAACTGGCTATATCAAAAGCTCTAAAAAATAGATACATTAACAAAAAAAGGGTTGAAGAGCTGAACGCGATTTTGAATTTTTGTTGTAAAAATCCAACACTTGAGTTGTCAAACCATACAAAATCAACTTTTCTGTCTCATTCACAAGTTTGATAGCTTTGGCAAAAGACGTCGACGTCACATTCACCTTGTTTTCATACACTATGACCTGAAGCATCAGTCACCTTTGCACATACAGCCTGTTTTGTAAGAGCGTGGTCAAAATAGCTCTAAAAACATGAAATTAAATTTATACAAATTACTGCACTCAAGTAATTTTATTCTTTATTATAAAAATTTCTTTTAGCTCTCGCCATTGTCAATAATAGCATGAAATCTACGAGACATTTTTTCGAATATAATTTTTTTACCATACAAAACATTCTTAATAATTTTTTCGAAGTTTTCTTGCTGTCCAAAGCTATTGCATTCGGAGCAATTTTTTTTTTTTTTTTTTTTGTTAGTGACAATGTTTTAGTTTCATGCTAGATCACACTTTTCAATTTGGTGTAATGTTGCTTAGTGTTATTTTGCAGGAACGGATTAACTTTATAGCTTATAGAAGATTCTTTATTGAATTGTCAAGGCGGCTTTAGAGTCGACAAAAATATGGTGGATTTCTATTAGTTTTTGTAAGATCTGCTGCAAAATTTGTCGAATCTTATATATCTTGGCAAATGGAGATTATTAAGTTCTAAAGCCACACTGATAGGGTCCAATCAGCCATTATTTAGGACTGGATGTAAAAAATTAAAATCAAGATAAAAAATATGTTAGGCCTCTTAAGTTTTCCATACATGTTTCTAGTACAATATAATTGTATATTTCGAAAGGGTCCGCTCAAATTACCTACCTTAGTCAGGTAAACTTAAAAATTATATTTATTATATTTATAAATAATATATATAACCAACAATAATGCTTGATCATATAAACTTTAACTTGTTCTGATCTCTTAACGTGTGTTTAAATTTATTTTTTACAGTATTAAAGCTTAAGATATTACATATCATTAAATTTAAACTAAATAATGTAATGCGTGTCCAACATATCAAATACATTTTTCAATATAAAAAAAAGAAATTCAATCTAAACATAATTTAATTGTTTTAAGCCATTACAAAAGCCTGGCTATAATAGCCACATGCCATGAATCTATGTAAACGAATGAGCATACACATAATAGGAATTCATTCTTATTCATAGACATCTTTTAAAGCTATTGAAATCGAAATTTGCAATTATTGCAAAGAAACACAAACATATCTAAATTATTTTGTAACATTTTTCAAAATCCATGAGTGTAAATTATGGGCATTTGTTGATTTTGACAACGGCCGGCTGACTTTCCGTTCAGTAACTAGCATATGGCTCTTATAGTTAGCACTTAAATCATGACTGTTTAAATTTATAAAAACTAACAAATATGTAAATTTGTTGTTTGAAAACTCTTTAAACAAAATATTATACCAATATTTTTAAACAACATATTTATTTGTATTAAGAGTAGAAAAACTAGAAAACGAAGTGTTGCTTACTCAAAGTTTGACTTATTTTCGAACATATGCGTCTTAATTTACACAACAATAACAATGTTAATATAAAAATATTTTGTTCAGTATTTAAAGCGTACATGTTTTGTTTTTTTAATTAAACAAAAAAAAAACAAAAATATTAATAAAGTTCTAAGATATTATTTTAATGCTTTTCTATGAAATGCACTCGTCACGTTTTAAATGTTAACACTTACATTGTCAGTTACATTATTTAGATAGGAAAAAAGTATAATAAAATTTGAACTTCAAAAAGTCTTAAAGTTAAATTCTTTGCAATTATAAATTTGGTTTAAGCTCTAGTTTAATTAAATTAAGTTAAATTATGCTAAATGCTTGCACTAATATTTCTTTAGTTGTTCGTATGTTATGAAGAAAATAATGTTCCAGGGACCCATGCGCACCCATGTGGGTATAAAGCCTTTGTACATCGCTAAAATACCCTCATTTCGTACAGTCTGCGAAGAAAAAAAAAATAGATTAAAACAAAATCAAGTTTAATCAAGCTTATGATTAAAAACTAAATCTTTATGAATCAAGGAATTGTTTCATCATAGATGTTTTGCCATTCAAATATAGTTCCACTAACCTGTACTGCGCAATCCAAACTGCCAGCATAAAGTCGCGTTCTACTTGTCGATGTCGCCGCCGTCGCAATACCATCAACAATGCTAACATGCCTTTGGTTCATGAGTCGCGTCTGCATAAAAAAAAAGAAAATAAATCTCTTTTAGATTGAAAACATTCCATTTGCAAACCAACCCTTATAACATCAATAGGCGTTGAGGCAACTGCGCTACCCAAACTGGCAATAAAACTAGAGCTACGAAACAGCAGAGAAAAAGTAAATATGAAAATTCAATAAGGATTACCCAAGAAAATTTATCTATAACTTACATAAAATGATTGGCCACATGATCACCAAAGGCGTTCATTAGCTGCAGCTTACAGAAATCATAGACAGGAAGCTCAACGGAAGCAATAACAACGGCACGCTGTGCTGTTGGTCCAACACCACGCCACAGCCCACGTACGCCTTCGTGTTTGTAGATTTTTCCAAAGCAACTAAAGAGTCCCCCATGCTGCGTGCCCTTCCCATGAACTTGCATGCGTACCTTCAGCACATCGGTAGGATTCGCAATGGCAGATGAAATAGCTCCCGCAGCAGCTGCACACATAACGTTGCCCCAAACTCGTTCGTGTCCTGTCTCGGGATCAATAAGCAGGCCGTGTGCACTCAGGTATTTCTTAAGCGTGTAGTAGGTGCCAAATTTGATGGTGCCATAGGTGGCTTGACGCAGAACCGCCGGCCAAATGCTGCAAATAAAAAATTGAAAGAGCTTGAAGGAAATCTCTTTAATAGAGAATTTAAAAAGTGATGAACTTAACTGAATTTAAAATTTTTTTTTAATATCAATTAGTACATAAAAAAATATCTATGCAGCTGGAATATTGATAACGTATACAGATGCTGGGCAATATATACCACATCATTTCCAATTGTAATTTGGAATAGATCAATTGCAATTCAGAAGAGGTCAATTGAAATCGAGCAGAAATTCTATTTAAAGTCAATTCAGATTAAGAAATGTTTATTTAAAATTCACAAAAGATCAATTGGAATTTAGAAAAGATCAACTAAGCTTCAGAAAAGATATATAAAAATTCAGAAAATATCAACTGGACTTCAGAAAGGACACATAAAAATTCGGAAAAGATCAAGTGGATTTTAGAATTGATCAATTTAAATTCAGAAATTTGATTTGAAATTCAAAAAATAATAATTCAATAAAAACTCACAGACATTTCAACAAAACAATGCTTTTTATAAAAAAAAAATAAAATGACTGTGACTTATGGGGCACTATTTAGCAATATTAATTCAGAATATATCATTCGAAGTTCAAAAAAGATCAACAAAGATAAAATAAATTAATATGTTCTGAATTTCAAATGGAATTTCAATTGATCTATTTTGAATTTTAATTGACCTTTTCAGATTTTAAAATGATCTATTCTAAATATCAAATGGAATTTTTTAATTTTTGAATTATCTTTTCTGAATTTTAATTTTGAAATCTATATTGAAATTCAGATGGAATTCTGTTATTTTATTTTGAATTTCAATTGATATTTTTCGATTTCACTTTATCTTTTCTGAATTAAAATTGAAAATGTTGTAGTAAGCTTAGATACAATATGTTTAATGTCGTCACACTTTTCTTCGTTTGTTGATGATTCTACGTCTTAAAAAATAGGTTTGGCACTGCAATTCCCAAACCAAACCAAACAAATCAAACAAAAATGTATAAAGACTATGTTGGTTTTATCCCTCTTTCGGCTTACCATCAAAAAATAGTGTACCCAAATAATCTCACGTTAAGCTATCAAATTAGGCGCAAACTTTTTAAACTATTTTAATATGGATGCATGACGATTTTCAATACTAAATGCTTAAAACTAGTAATACATGGAACTGATCCATAGAAGTTATACGTCCTTGAATTTGAAAGTGATCAAGTGAAAGTTATGCTCGTATGCAAAAGTAAAAAGTTCTTACAACATTTATTCACAAATTGAATTTAAATTCAACTTTTTCATCGTTTCAACTATAACTTTGTTAATATTTTAGTTAGGAATTAAATAGTTGTAACCTGTTCTTAAGACCCATTCTTTACATTGCAGATTAGATTTATTCCACGAAGTGGAAAGGAGTCCTAATAAAGATATGCAATAAAAGATTCTCTTTTACTTTTGTATAGTAATTTTTGTAAAACTTTTTTTTTATTTTGTTGAATCACGTAATTCAAAAATTCCCTTAAGATTTTTTAAACATTTTCATATCCTTATATATCTCTTAACCCAATATACTATACTAATTTACTATTATGAGGGCGTATAAAGATTTTGCATACAAAGATTTTACTATTATGAGGGCGTCACTTTGCATGGGAGGTGGGCGGGATTTTTTTTATATTTTAAATTACAAACGTCGAGTGCACAGTTCAGATTAAAACAAATTTGCAAAGTTTTAAGCCATTGTGCTAATTTTTGTGGAATTTAAGGAGATTTCATTGGTTTCATAAGGTCACTTTGTATTGGAGGTAGACGTGGTTTTCATGGGATTTTTACAAATTTACTATTTAAAGTGTATATTATAGGTTAAAGCATTTGAGTAAAATTTAAAGTTATTATATTCATTTTTGTGGAGTTTAAAGAGATTTTACCGTTTCGATAAAGTTTTTTGTGTGGGAGGTAGGCGTGGTTCCCATCCGATTTTGCTAATTTTTTAACTTGATCTTTATTTTTTAATAAAAAGCTTATATCGTCGTTGAAAAAGTAAACTAACGAATCTGAAAAATTTCATTTTTAATTTTCTATAGAATTTTCATTAGAAATGAATAATTTAATTTTTCAGATTCACAAGTTTACTTTTGTAACAACGATATATTGAATTCCGTTACGATAGTTCTAAAATTACGGCTGTTATTGTGATGACAGAGAGACAGATGGATAGACGGACATGGCTATATCGACTCAGAAGGTGATGCTGATGAAGAATATACATATACACTTTTCTATACCTGCCACGCCTCCTTATCGGCATTACAAACGGAGTGACTATTAACTTTTATATTTTTATTTATTTTATTTATTTATACTTTATACATTTTTATATGCGTGGGGGTATGAAAATAAACGACACACTTTATACTTAAAAGTAATTTTAAACAATAAACTGTACAAGTTAAGAGCAATGCAGTAACAAGTAATTATATCAGTTTAAATTGCTATTATTTTTGTTTAGTGGAATTGTTAGAACGCAACACAAGTTATTATTTGTATTATTCCAAATGAAAACAAAAACATGCGTCGACAACACTTGTTAATCAAGAACTTTGAAACCATATTTTTCGTTGTGATGACAAATAATGTGAAATATGTTTTTATTTTGTTTAATCCGTTTTTATTTTGAATATAAATCTGAAAGAGCTAAAAATAGCTGCAACCATTGGCCGCTTTCAGTTTTGTTATAAACAAAATATTTTCGTTTTTCTTCATATGTATTTAACTTTTAAGAATATTTGTTTAATGCATTCTTTATAAATTCTGTTTAAACAACTTTAAACAACAACAATTCAATACCTATGTTTGTAAATAAAAGCGTTCTGTATAGTTTGATAAAATAGCAAAATTCTTAAGTGGCATAGATCATTTTTATAAAGCAAGCAACAATTGATGCTGATAAGACTGAATTTAGTTTTTGTCAGCTGAAATAAGATCAATAAATCAAGTTCTACAGCAATGAATACAAATTATTGCGATATGAGAAAGAGTCAGGCGGCAATTAATGGAATTATGGCACATTATAAACAAAAGCCGGCAGGAAACTGTCGTGTTCCAAGAAATTTATTAGCACTATATAACTTTGAATGAATGTTTATAAATTTATCAGTAATCGTTTGATAGCTTTTAAAGCACTCGAGTGCTTGCTTTACAGAAGTTCTCAAACTCGTAATAAGATTAACAAGATGCACCCAACAATTAATTTATTTTTACTGACTTATAATGATGATTGAGTAACCAGTCAGAGCACATTGACTGTACAGGTTTTATGCAATGACTGCATTTATACAACTTTTCATGCATTAACAACAGCATGTTAATTATTTAATTTTAAGTAACTAGAAAATATAAACATGCCGCATCATTTTCTGCAACATTAACTCACCCCGAATAAAGCGCGCGCAGTCCTTCTTCCCTGGTAATCTTAACAAATGCATCAGTCATGCCGCGATAACGCAGTTGGGCGAATGTTTGGTCCGTCTTTTGACCTTGAACTTGAAGACGTGTTTTTGTGGTGTCGATGGGAAACGTACCTGCCAAAGAAAACAAGCAAATTTTGTAGGAATTAAATGCATCAAGAAGCATCAATTGCAAAAATTGTCTAATGAATTATTTATAGGCCGCTGCTAGACGTCAACAACAAATATGTTTAGTCAATATTTTTGTTTACTTCTTCTGCTTCTGTTGTTGCTACAACAACATTTACATGCGTTTGCAATTTATTGAGTGGTTACAAACATTCCGATTAAAATATATTATATAATTTTGGAAAATTATTATAAAGTTCAATATAGTTTATTGAAAATGCAATTATTTGTTGTTGCCATTCTATGCTTACCAAATTCCGCCGTTATGGAAGCCAGTCCTCCGTAAACAAACGGCCGCCAATCCTTGATATCGGCAGACATTTCTTTCTTGAAGTAACTGCGTCGCTTTCAACTCGCTTAAATTTCACACAACGGCGTAAAGCTGTCTGCCTCAACACGCTTAACAAATTCTTCAAATTATTTTAGTTTAACTATAAATGCTTTTAACATGAAACACTTGTTAATGATTGCAATTTTTTCGCAGCAGCTGTTTCACCAGGTTAGAATTATTTTTGCAAATGCTTATCTTCAACTGCATTCAGCTGTAAAGCAAGAAATGTCAGAAACAGCTGATTAGTGGTTGTGTTCATAGCAACACAGAGTTCGGCGATACACAAACCTGTTGCTTTTACACTGGAGGCGAAAAAAGTAGCATTTTAATACAGTCACCGTAGAGATTACGGTTTCCGTGGCGCCAAGACTTGAAAATGCAGTTTTGTAGTACTCATTGAGAAAATAAGATTCACTGATGGAATTATCAATACATCGATTAGTTATTGAGTTATTGATTTTTAAACAAATTTTCACTTTATGAAGCTTATCTTTCCTATGAAGCTTTATGCCATAAGCTTTTTTATGAAGCTTATGGCTGTATCTTTCCTAGTATTTACCGATCTGAATGATTCAGATACTATTCGAAAGACAATTGATATATCCTTAAGATAAAGGAAACAACAAATAATTTATTTTCAACCCGATCAACGCTACGGACTGTTTTTCAGTATATTAGCGTTTTTGTTAGCATAAAACCATCATTTCCTTTAAAAATTCTGCTATTATGGGGAAAAACCCCTCTTTTTTATCATATACGTGATAGCAATGACCTTTTATTTGGTGTATAATATGTAAAAAATTTTTCTCCATTGTTGCTGTATTTCTCATTTTTGTTTATACTAGGTTTTTTGTTTGTACAAGGTTGAACAGTACAATGATATAGTTTTTTTCTTTTAACTAATCGTTCATGTTGAGAATGCAGTTTTGATGTACTAATTGTCAAAATAAGATTCATTGAAGGAATTATCGATAAATCGACTAAATATCGAATTATCGAGCCATCCAAACGTTCATTTATTATAAAATTAAATCCATTCCTTGAGAAAATATTTTTCCTTTGTCAAGAATAATTTTATCACTATTTCGTACAAGGGAAAATTAATTTTTTTTAATCGTGTTTCTTACGATAAAATGATAAACAGTAATAATAATATTCCCTACAAGGACAAATCAATTTCTTATGGCGTTTTTTACTATAAAATTATTTTCCCTTGTACGAAATGTTGTGTTATAACCGAATATATTGTGAGATTATGTTTTCTTTTTTTTCTTCTTATGATCCTTACCAAACTGGCCATAATCACAATCCAATTTTGGGGATCATTTGAGGGTTGCAATCCCTAAGCAGCGGGCAGAAATCAAAAATTTTAAAATGATATAAAATTGCTTATAAGAAATCATTCTTGAAAAGATTTAAAAGTAATTAAATAACTTTTAAAACGACACATCAATCTTTTGAATCGATTGGATTTTGACATAAATATAAATGTTTACTTAAAACTAACTTTAAGCAAGAATAAAATCGATATATCGGGAATTCCGTCGGTGAATCTTATTTTGATCATGAGTATATCAAAACTGCATTCTCAAAATGAACGATTAGTTAAAGGTTTTAAAAAAATTACTGTACTGTTCAACCTACTACGTATACAAAAATTAAAAATACAGCAAGAATGGAGAAAAAAGTTATGAAAGATGACCGAAACAGCATTAAAAGTCATACCAAAGTGCGCATGGTATGCTTATTTGAGGGACAGAGACAAAAAGTTCTCGCGTACACAAAAAATCACTGATTATTTCACGAATCGCTGCAAACGACATAAGACAAAAATTTTAAAAAATATCAATGACTTATCACGGTTTTTGATAGTATTTGATCACCGCAGTTAACAGTGATTTTTCATTCAAGTTCATTATATCGCGGTGACTACTCCGGTATCAAAACATCGCTTATCTCTAGTAAACATGTTGTGTTCTCTGCGCGCTCAGTACCCTGCAAAACGTCTCTTACCGAAACTGCAACACATATTTACAATTTTCGGTGAACACTAGCACAAACAAACCTACTTGTTAAGAATTTGTTCTACTTTGAAGAATGCAGGAATGGAATTATTCAAAAAACTTAACGAACTAGGCTATGTTGTGTATGTGAGAAAGAGACAACATATACACTCATTTTAACGCACCTTCTCGAAATTCTTCACAAAGCAAATCGCGAACGGTAAATGTAAGCTGTCAAAAAATATATATCCCAATTGCGGGTTTTATGTAAATACCATAGTAATTTATTCATTGGTTCAAGTGCGGTTGGGATTCTAAAATCAATAGTAAGTAATGAATTTTATATGTCAATGGCCCAAAATACTCTGTAGTGCTCAGTCTGTGTGAGGAGTCAGTTATTCAAAAACACAATGTACTGGTCAGTCTTCGTGAAACCAGTTTTGTGTTGTGTACATTAACTGTATTTGATTGTGTTGGTGTAGGCAAACACTAAATAAAATGTGACGACTTCGCTTATGTGTGCGTGTCAGTCCATTGTCACTACAGCTTTTTGCAGACAGGTCGCCTGCCTCACCTCCCTTGCCTAAGAAAAGTGGTTTCATGCAGGCTGAGCATTACAGTGTATTTTGGGCCAATCGGAAGTTTTATTTTTTTTTTGCTTGTTTTAGACCCGCTATCGTGGGACATAAAATTGAAAACTAAAGATGAGGACGTTACCTGCAACGAAGATATACCAACGAGTCTTTCACAAAGCATTTATCATCTCCGTATGGCACTGAAGTAAAAATGAGTTTGACAACATAGAATTCTACGATTCCTTCAATTTTGCAATATGGCTGATGATCGCAATCTCAGACCAATTAGTGCTTGCAATGAGCCAATGGAATGCAACATCAGTCTTACTTCGTAAATATCCCCTCGAGAATTGGGAAAGCATCTTTTAGACGATGTTATAATGCCTGAGACTGTGTCCAATAATGATTGCAATCTAAGCAAGTACTGAACAGTTTGCAAGTAAACATATGTTCTTAAATCTTATATTACCTTTACACAAATTTATTTGAATTTTTTTACGTTATACTGATAATTTTTAATAATTAGGGTGCTCACGGTTTCGTTTTATCTGGTTTGTTAACTTTGCCAACTGTTAACTTTAAAACATTTTGCCACGTGGTAAATATTTTTGTTTCTGTTTTGCATGCAAAGCAGATATAACACAAAATATTAAAATTGCCTTGCCTTAATACATGTTTGCCTTTTGTGGTAAATTGGCATCGGTTAGAATATGGAACATTAACTTACCCGAATCTTGCGCTATTAGCTGTAGCACGTTTTTATAGCATAAAGCATTCAATAATTTTTCCTTTCTGCTTATCCGAGGCATTGTTGTTTACAACATATCACAAAATGTAGAATGCGATTGTGTCAATTTTGAAATAAAATATGTAAAGGGGTGCTCACACTTTAAATGTGTTATCTTTTTAGATTTACCATATATTAACTTTAAAAGGAAACTGTGAATCCCCTTATTAAAACTGAAATATATATAAGTTAAAAATAATTACAAATACAATATTTTGATTTCTATTATGATTGACTGGAATTTCAATTGGGTGTAACCAATATTCTCGTCATTAACTGACTAATAAATTAGTTAGATCTAACCCACATTTTCGTTAAAGATGACATGGGTAAGCGAGAATACTGTATCATGTGTGGGTCTTTAAAGTACTTGCGTAAGAAGGTAACAGGATATCACACGTATACGTGAGTTTCAGTCAAACTTTTTACATTGCCCTTAAAAAACTGAAAGCCTTTTTTTCTGCAAACTAACCAAAATTTCCGACAGCACTGCGGACCGGAACTTGTCTTGCATATTGCAACTTGTCTTGATTGCATATACATATTACTGAAAATTCTTTATTAACAAAAACACATAATTTTTTATTTTTACATTTTTTTTCGATAAAAAATTAATCATATTAAAAAATACTTACTATTCAACAACAATTTTCTAAGTTTCTACTTACCTAAAATCGCAAAAAAGTTACGTATCGTGTCAACTATCACGTTTGCGTCCACATGCCAACTTAGACAGTACACTACGGACGAACGGCTTGATAGAAACAGATGAGGCTTGTCAGCTGTGCATTACAAGGCTTGAAGTTTTTTAGGCGGTATTGCCAAGTCGCGCTCAAAATGCATGTCTGAGATACAGCAACACCGAAAAAAGTTGGAGGATGATATCGTCATAGTGGACACACGGAGGGTTAAACTGTGGTAGTCAGTATGATGTGTTCACAACTAAGAAACCTATTGCCACAGGATTCACTATTAAAATTATTGCTGAAGTTTAAACAATGAAACCACATTTCATTTCCTTGTATTTTTATTCATATTATATTAATTGTATAATCTTTTTCTTTTATCAATATATTTATATTTAATTATATATTTTATTCATTTTCATTATTTAGTTTTATATTTCATTTATTATTCATGGTTCTTAAATATTTAACAGCAATTTAACACAAAGCTAAGCATTTTACTTTTTTTTTGTTTTGTTTAGGTTTTGTCTTAAGAAATTTTTACTTAAATTTTTCAATGTCTTTATAAATTAAAATGAAAATTTTTTATTTTTTACTGATTACAGCTTTTTTCATTATCATCTTTATGCTATTGAATTTGTAACTAACTGCTTAACTAATATTTTTTATCTTCATAATCATCTTCGTTCCTTCATTGACATGCAAGATCCATCAACATTAAATGCTTTTAATTATGCAATTTTGCTTTGCTTACGCCATTCCATTGCCTAGAAATATATTTCAAATGCTCATTGCTAATATGATTTATCGTATCGTATTATTTCATTTTATGCATATGATATCATATAATATAATATAATATACCAGACCATCAATATTCATTGCATGCGTGGTAATTTTCTTAACATAGTATGTATGTACTAATTGCCTTTTCTAAATGGTTTTTGCTTAATATTAAATAATTTATATAGGAGCTATATATATGAATTTCATGATGCAAATTTTATTTATATTTATATAATATATATATATAAATATATATTTTAGTTGTTTGTTTTTAAAAGAAAATTTCCTGTGAAAATATCTTTGATGATGTATATGATTCAATGATATTAAATAATTTCTATTTATAGTTCAGCGGTGCTGAACTTAATTGAAAGTAGGATATAAAAGCTACAGAAACACATTTAAATATAAAGACTTTAAATTTAAGTAGGCAAACATTAGGTTAAGCTTACAAATTGAAGCTAAAATTTAAGAAGTTTAGTAAATATATTGTAAAAATTTAATGTTAAGCTAAATTTACCAACATTTTTAAGATGCCTTATGACATTTCCAATTTTAAGGACAATAGAAAGTATGTTAGAAATCTATCAAACTATTAAAATTAACTTCACTTAACTCTGCAGAGCTGAAAAAGTGAGAATTTTGACTTTTTAACCATTTTTGGTTTAAAAAGTTAACTATTATTTTGCTTATTCAACATATATGATAAAAGATTCCATTCAACGTTAAGTACCTTTGCGTTTTATTTTTCGGAATTCAGCTTTTTATTTAAATTTACTGTTTTTTATATAGATATTCCTGTAAATTTTCAGTGTGTTCTTTCTATTTTTTAAATTTAAACTTAGTTATTTTTGCGGTTTTTCTGCTATGAATTTACCTAATACTGTTTAATTTTTGCCAAATATTATCTAAACACTAACTTTGTTCGAACAGTTAATTTGTAGAACATAATTTTTTATTTTTAATACAGTTTTAATTTTTCTAATTTTGTTTAATATTTTTATTTTTCTTTTTGCTTTTTGTTATTAGTTCGTATGTATTTAAGAAATTTGTTGATTTTAATTTTCACAGCTATTCAAACAATAAATTTACTACTTTTAGAATTTAAATTAAAACTACGTTTTAAATTATTCTAAAAGAAGTGACATTTCCAACAGATTTTACTAAATAACTGTAAACTTTTACATTTTTCTTTTAAAAGTATTTATATCGTTTATTTAAATTTTTTTTAACAGTTTTATATTTCTTTTTTTTTTGGTAGTATTCTTAATAAAATTTGTTGGTCGTTGTTTGAATTTTGTTAAAAATTTTACACAAAAAAATCACTTCTGGAATCATAGCACGTTTTGAATTCATAGCGTTAATAAACGGTTACATATTTAAAATTGACACTTTTTAATTGTATTGCATTTAAAATAGAGTTAAAGATTTGTTGAACTGTTGCATCTGTTGCTTAGGCAAGAAAATGTTAAAATTTTGACCACATTTTTCAATTGATGTGTGCAGAAGGCGCAAGAGATAAGTGAGTTATTGTACCTGTTCTGAATGACACTATTAATGAGTCTTTCTCTTAGAAAAAAATCCTAGTTTTACTGCTAATTTTTTTTTTCTTCTAAAATTATTTACTTATTTACCAGTACGTGCTCAATACGAGCTTACTTGAAAAAATCTTACAGAAATAGCTCAGAGCGCTCTAATCAAACTTGAATGGAATATGCTCTCAACGCATAGGCTTTGTTTTACTGAATTCTGAAGAAAAAATAACAGAAAAGGAGAACAAAGAATGTGTTTTGCAATAGCCAATAGTTTTGATCATGGTGTAAGAAATCAAAGAGTAAGTGACGTCGACGTCGTTTGCTAAAGCTGTCAAACTTGTGAATGAGTGAAAGAGACATTGTTGAGAAAGTTGATTTTGTATGGTTTGACAACATAAATGTTGAATTTTTACAACAAACATTAAAATTCGCTGTCACCTTGTTTCCTTACATCATGGTTTTGATGTTTGCGATTTATATATCTCAGCATACATTTTTATAAAAGTGCTTTCAGTTTTCGTTAAATTTTAAATTTTGCTATTTTATGGGGACAGAATTTCATTTGCAACAGCTTTAAAATTATCGTCGAAGTTTGACATATGTAGTGCTAGAAATTATTTAGTTTAGCTTATTGCTTCCGATAGAGCCGTTAGGGAATTCTATGAGCAATAATTGCTTTCGCCGCAAGCAGTTTATTGACTACTCAGGTTGAAAGGGGACTTAAAGGGAACCCCCTCACGCGAGTTAATAATCGACAATTATTGCCAAGTGAAAAGCGGGACATAGCAATACCATTGTTTACATTAGCCAATTGCGTTTATTTGCCGTTTCAGAGCTAGACAGAGCTACTAGGTGGCAGGATTTCCCCCATTTTTCGTGATTTTGACCGAAACGGGGAGGCGGGGAAAATTTATATAAAAACGGGGAAAATTTCATTGTTAATACCGACAAGCAAATAGGAATGTGTTAATAAATATCTGACGTAGAAGTTTTTAAGCAACGAATATATAAAGCCTTTAATTCGCTACTTTTTCTTATGAGTGGTTACCTTGATAGAAAAATCCTTAATTTTTTAATTAGTTTAAGAACATAAACTTTTAAGTTTGTCATTTTTTTAACAAAAATAAATCTATGTCAAAGTAGACAAATAATTAATTTAGAAATGTGTTGTTGAAATGAAATCACACCTCAGAGTTGCATTAACATCGACAAATAAATGCCAATATACCATGAAAAATGTGTAGCATTGACAGTGACATTTGAATTATTGCAAATAGTTGACAAATATGTCATATGACAAAGTCTTATAAAACGACGAATTGTCAGTCAACTGCTACAAGTTTGTAGAATTGTCACCTATAAATTTTTATGAAATAAGGCCCAGGGCTTATCTCTCCTCTTCTTATCAATCTCCTTAGGACAATACATGTCAAATAAATTTAAAATTCATCTTCTTTTGTTTTGGTTTGGATCAGAACTCTGTATATGTATCTTACTTTTCGCTTTGAGGATCATCTGTTTTTTGCGCTGTACTAACTGAGCACAAAAGGAGAAGAGTAGAGAGCAACATAGAGTTTGTTGAAAGTCTCGCAACACAAACGCATGAAAAGAAAACGATTACGATATGTTAAGACAATGCGCAGAGGAACATCACTGATTACAAGAAAAACTTTTTGCCTACAACACTGACACGCAATGAACGCACCATTCAAAGTAGAAACAGGGTGTTTATGAATTAATTTAAATTGTTTTACTCTTTGAGGCACACGATTTTAAGGAAAAAACAGACCCCCTGATGCACATAATTTTCTTTGGTCAATTGAATGAAAAGTTTTAATAAATTATCAATAAATGGCTTAAAATATATTCCTATATGCATAAAAATCTAAGCAAAAAGACCTGACAAAAATAGACGAAACGATTATTTATACTCTATGAACGTTGAATTTAGACGCTACAAATTTTGTTCTTGTGTTGTTTACACATCAGGGAACCGGTATGACAAACTGCGGCCAAGTTCGAACAGGTTAGATAATCTGTAAGCGTATTCGCCGATTCGACATACCGGTTGACAAACATTTTTTATTTTCTCCGTCGCGCAAGCCCTTTTGTATGGGTGTGAGTTTAGCAAAACAACAACAAAAAACAATAGGCTTTGTGAGACACAGGTTTGATCAATTTGAACGCTCGCCGCTTTCAACCAAGTCTATTTCGTCTATTCTAGTCGAGCCTAAAAGTGAAACAGTTTTTAACTCACTTAACCCTATAGAACACTTTTATCACCGATACCCACTGATTTCAGTGGCTTTTTTACCTTGTATGAAAATTTTTCAAATTTTCTCTAAAATATGTTATGCACTTTATGCATTGTTATATATATTTTTACTGAAAAATGTTACTGTTGCCACTTATAAGCTTAATTTTATAATAAGCTTAACTTAAACTATACAAATTTCCTCTTTATTAACTTAATTGTAAAGTTTTATAAAAAAAACATAAAATTTTGAAAAAAATCATGAATTCAGTTTTATATTGAAAAGTATATTGGAATTTCTAAAAATTTCAACGGCGGGAGTTACTTCGTTTTAAACTTTCACAATCCATGCGCTAAGACTAGTTGTTGTCATCAATGAGTAATGCATGATTTTCTCTGTTTTAAATAATTTATTAAGACATTTGTTTCTTATGCAAGATGAGCATGCAATTTTTCTTTCTTATGTTTTTTTGTTCTTTATTTGGTTTTGTTAAATCAATTAATTTTTTTTTAACTTTTTTTTTATTTTCATAACGATGCCACTTTAGGTTTAAACACTGAATTTTAGTTATTTGCAAAAAATTCATCAAGAATAACTTGTTTTTGTTGTATAGAAGTAAAAAATGTCTAAATATTTTTTTATATATAAATTTATTTTTTGTTTTTTTTTTTGGTTTAGTTTTAAAAAAGTAAATTTTATTTCAAAGTTTTGTTTTAGCAAAGATTTTCGTTTTTGTTTTGGTTGTTATAAAAAGAGAAAAACAATTATGCTGTATTGTCATTTATGTCGCATTTTATTCCCTTTTTAAGTAGATGTCTTGTATAATATGTGTCAGATTTAAGTGTAGTTTTAATATTTTCGGCTTAAATTGAAACTATAATAAAAGCAAATTAAGAAAATCAACTCAAACAATATATTTTAATTTTTAAAAAGTTTTAATTTTGTGAGGCTAAAAAACAATTTTAAAAGATAAGTTTTATTTTTATACCAAATGTGTAATTTTTTCTTGATTAGTTTTATATTAAAGACCACTTTAAAAGCATAAAATCGTCGTAAAAGTTGAAGTAGAACTGTATTTTATTTTCATAAAAAAAACTATCATCAATTTCAATTTGAGCAAAAATATTCAACAGCAAGCATTCTCTTCTATGAAAAAGCTCTAAATTGTAGATTTGCAAAAAATCTAAATTGAGTAAGAAAAAAAATTAATCTTAAACTATTTAATTATGAGTGTTTTCAATTATAAAAGTCAAATGAGTGCTTTTATAATAATATGGGTATTCGGTTTTTAACTTTTCATGTTTTATTCAATTTTTTTTCAAGTTCTTTTACAAAAAGTTGTTGTATTGTCAAATATTTACATCCCTTGTTTGTTTAGTTCTTCTTGTTGAAATTGTTTTTGGTGTGTATGTTTATGCTTGTTGTTTTTTTTTTGCTTTTTATTTTCGACATGTTTTTGCTCGTAGTTTTAGTTTTACACGGAAATACTTATTATGTAGAAAAAATTTACTTAGATTTATTAATGGTTGGAAATTTGTAAATGGTAGTATTTTGCATTCTTTTTTGGTTTTATGTTGCTTAATTGATTCAAAAAGGGACTTTTATTGGAAGTTGTTGTTGTTTGTGTTGTTGCTATTCTCATAATTATGGCTTTTAATACTATTGTTTCAAATGGAATCATACGGTTTTAGTGTTAAATGCTTTTTACCATTTTTTTATGGTAACTAAAATGGAAATGCAGTAATTTTTTGAATATTACAACTAAACTTAAAACACCTTTTCATTTCTATAAAATTCTTTTACATGCATTTAAAGTATCGTTACGTTTTAAAATTAACTAAAACTGCTCTCTCTTACATCTATGACAGTCAAGTAACATTTTGTTGCTATAAATTAACAAACAAGTTCGTAAATTTAGCACAAAATTTGCTGTTGTTCATTTTTTGCACTCTATTTCTGCTGTTTTTTTGCACTGAATATACAATCATAAGCAAATATTTAAAATTAAAACAAAATTGTCTGCAAAGTTTTTGTTTTTTTTTATAGTTCCTAGTTTCTTAGCATTTTTTAAAAAAATTTTATTTTGTTTTTGTAAAAAAGTTGTCTAAGTTGCTGCTTCATAGTTTTTAATAAAGCTTGAAATAAAATTTTTTAAATTTATAGATTTCTTTGAATTAGATTTATTTACTATAATTTTGTATATTTATATATATATTACGGTAAGTTTAATATTTATAATTTATGTACATTGACGTTCTTTATCCGACGTCTTAAGAGATTCGGGTACTTAAAATCTCTTTATGCACACCCTGCGCGGCGATGTCCACTTTAAGGTTGTTCAGTGTAAACAGTCCTGAAAGTAATTAAAATTTAAAACAGTAGTGAATAAGTAATGTGAAAGTTATAATTTAAATGTGAGTTGTTATTTTTTTATTACAAGTTATTTTTTAATGAAATGTAAACCTTAAACATCTGTGATTAAAAAAAGTGGAATTTTAAATGTGTACTAGTTTTTTATTAAAAAAATCTAATACTAAAACCTAAGCACTTCGGAAGTGACCAATAGTCAGCATGAGAACAACGCAGAAGAAAAAACTATCACCACTTATTAAAACCCAACAATTACTGTTATGACATGCCTTGGAAGATGTCCTTAAAGGTGCAAGAAAATGGTAGATGGATATTTGGTGATATATGAATGGAATATTATGTAAGTTCGCACTGAGCATTTATAGTTTCGAAACATACATTAACTATGCAGTTATATTTTAAATGAGCATTTAGAAATAAGAATCTTAACCCTGGAAAGGCACGCCTCGCAGAATAGCATGGGTTGCCGACCGTGAGCATTTTGCTCACTTGATAAATAAGTGTAACGCAGGGCAACACTGATTCTGCGGAATGGGGTTTGTTAGTCAATCTTGGTGCACAAGTTGATGAAGATCTCCATCCACCGACATTGAGATTTTTCTAATTGAATTTGCTCTTCCGTGTACTCTGGAGACCGCTGCTTCTTTCTGATTTAAATATTAAGTGATTATAATGTTTTGCAAATATATGGCTGCCAGTATTTGAATTTACGGGCGGCTTTGGTTTGATTTGAGCCGTCTTTGTTGTTTAAAGCGGTTTTAAGCTTTTTAATGGATTTTTTAGCCATAATAAACGGGGGTTTCTTTCTATTTTTAAGGTACTCTGGATAGATTATATCGTCCTTTTTGACATACCTTGGGCCATAAAATGCTCGCATGTGAACTTTTTTCCTTTATCTAAATGCTGCTGATAAAAACGTACAATACACTCGCGGATATGTTGCTGCTGTAAATTCATTTTAAGGACTAACTTAAAGCCCAAAGATCTGCCATGAGTCATATGATAAAAAGATAATGTTATAACTCATTTATTTACGCAATGCCTTCATGGCAAAACAAAGTGTGTTTAAACTGCAAGCAATTCAAATTAGTGCAGATTTTTAGTTATAACCCGTTATTCCAAAGCTTCCCTGCAAGGTTTGATTCTAAATCCTGAATTTAATATAAGCACATGACGCTTAAAAAAACGGGAATTCGGAGAAGTATTTAATGGATGCTTCAAATCATATTTTTTATTTACATTTAGGTAATAAAAATCTTTTGACCATAACATATTCTAATGTAAAATTGTTTTCTTATCCGAATTTTTCATATTATTTTTAAAATAATTACTTGATTCAAAATTGTCCTACTTTATTCATAATTTCCAAATTTTTTCTTTTGCTTTTGAATTAGAAGCCTTGCTATAGCCTAGATCGCTGCAACTTTCTCAAATTTAAATGCTGCAGGATTGTTAGCTGTTTTCATAAATTTAGGAAAAATTATCGAAATTGAATCATTTTTATGACAGAAAAATTATTTTTTGTGCCGAATTTTTGGAAAACTTTTATGTTTATAAAATTTATTGTGCTTTGTTTTTTGCTTGTTTACTTGGACTTTAAAACATAAATTTGCTTTTCGTCAAAGTTTATATTCGTTATTAAATTACATGCCCCTTGCTATCTGCTGCTACGATGAATGATCTTCGACTAATAAGAGATATCATTCTTTAACATTCAATTCAATTCAATTCAATTAAATTTCTCGTATGAATAACTTTTTAATTTCTTCCATTACATTCATAGTATTTACTAATGGCTTCGTACTATTTACGAATTAAAAATAATATTAGTAGAAAATATTCATTCGTAGGTTGACCATACGCATTATTCGTAGAATGTACGAATTATTAGTTGAGTTTAAAAAATCTTAAACTGAAATCGTTCAGTCTGGTTTTTCGAACAATTACCAAATAAAACGATTATCACAAAAGTGATAAGTCAAACATTTTAAATTTCCAGAAAAAAATTTTTATTTTTTTAACTGAAATGTATTAAAAATAAACGTTTCTGTAAATTTAAAAAATTTCACTTATCACTTTTATGCGCTGAACCATCGATAAGGAAATGTATGATTGCAAGGTGGCCGGAGTTGCTGACTTGAAAGCTAAAGAACCGCGGTTCAAACCTGAGCTCAAACAGAATGTTTTTTTTTCGTAATTAGGTATTTGGATCAATCGTAAATGTAACACATTTATTCGTACTATATACATTTTTTTGTACAAATACGAATAAAATATTCGTAATATGTGCAAAACTAGGTCTACGAATCCTTTTTGTGGCTTAAAATTACGAATAGAATTCGTCGATTTAAAAATGCATGGTTTAGATCAGCTTTATTTATAAACTAGCTGAAACCAGGCGCTTTGCTGCCACGCCCCCGTTTTGAAACGCCCATCAAATGTAATCTTGCTTGTGTAAATTGTGGTCGAATACTTAAAAATTTGTTAAAACTTGAAAAAATCTGACGGAACCAGCATTTAAAATTATATTCGTTTTTAATGTGTGACAAAAAAAAAATTGCTACAAAAAAAAGTCATCAAAGGTTGGGTCCTTGTCGCAGAATTTCAAAATTTTGAAAAAAAAATCTTTAAATCAAAATCTTGAAAAAAAAATCTTGAAACTCAAAATTTTGAAAAACTTACTCATAGAATGTATTCTTTAATTCTATGCGTAGGTTTTTCAAGCTTTCTTAATTGAAAATTTGACACTATTACGAAAAGTGTCCAATTTCGAAAGAGATATAAAATTTTTCAAATAATGTCGAATTTCGAAAATAATCAAAATAATGAATAATTGTCAAGTCACAGAAATTGTCAAATTTTGAAATAAATGTCAAATTGTCCAATTATTTCAAAAAGTTTCAAATAGTGTAAAATTCGGAATGTTTTGAAAAAAAGTGTCATATTTAATTTTGAATAAGTGCCAAATTTAATTCAAAAAAATGTCAAATTACAAAAAATATAAATTCAAAATTAATAATTTATGATTCTTTTTTATGTTATGAAAACATAAGAGTTCATAAATAGAAAAAATCACCACATACTCGTCGCTTGTCTGGACGACGCTAAGTGTGGGACCATAAATATATGTGACCAAAAAAAACTTATATTTTTGCCAAAATTTGACATTTTTGTTTTCGAAATTGGACACGTTTCAGTTTTTTCTCGAAACTATACATTTTATTCGAAAGAATAACATTTCTTAAAATATCAAGATTTATGCAAATTTTGTGTTTTCTAGATTTTTTTTTCAAGATTTTCGTTTCAAGATTCGTTTTCAAGATTTTTTTTTCAAGATTATTTTTTTCAAGATTTTGGTTGTTTCAGGATTTTGACTTTCAAGCATTCGGACCGCTCCCTGCGTTGTAAAGTAGCTCCATACAAAATGTATGGGAAAATTAATTTTCTTCATAATATTTTTTTGAATTGGTTCGAGACCAGTTCGAATTGGTATGAATCATCGAAATCGGTCCATCGGTTCTTGAGTCATATGCGTAGTAACTAACGCCACTCTCTTTTATATATATATATATATATATATATATATATAATATATATAATATTTAATATATATAATATTTCTATATATATATATATATATATATTAGGGCGGGTCAATTTGTATGGACGAATTTTTTGGAGGTCTGGCTCAGCGAAATTCGTAAAATACATGTAATTTCAAGACTTTTTCTCCACTACAGCATATACAAATTCTGAAAAAAAGCTGTGCGGACTTTCGTAAATAGATTTTGTTCTCAATTATAAAATATGAATGTATGAATGTATGTGTATGAATCTATTTACGAAAGTCCGCACAGCTTTTTTTCAGAATTTGTATATGCTGTAGTGGAAAAAAAGTCTTGAAATTACATGTATTTTACGAATTTCGCTGAGCCAGAATTTGACCCGCCCTAATATATATATAGATTGACATAAAAAAGTATTTTTGTAATTTCTTCAAAATATATTAACATACATAGTGAACATATCGTCCTATAAAATCAAAAAAGCCGTAAGTTTCAAACAATTTAAACTCAACTTTTTGATTAATTCTGATGCACATTATCAAAATACAAGTTGCTGCAAAATTTTGCTCTCCTACAACTAAAAATGGCGTTTGTATAAACAAAGCTCTAAAAGACCCAAGTTTAAGTGCAACTTACAATTTAGAAAGTCTTTTGCCGTAAATTTTTTTAATTGTACTTTACAGCTTCTTTGTACAATATTAAGATATATTAAAAATTTTGCCTGCCTAAGGGGGTGAGCGCCCCCTTCTTCCCCTGCAGACGCCCATCTCCCAATCAGTAAAGCCCTTTAATTAAAGTCTTTTAAGTTCGAAAGCAAGACATACCTCAAAAACTAATTAACACTTTAAATCAACACATTGTGCGGGTTATAAATAAATTTTAAGCAAAATCAACAAAATAACAAAATTGTTTTCACTTACTTCATTCAATGCTTTGCAAATTTGTATTCATTTTTATATAAAACACACACACAAGCTCACGCAACCAACACAAGCACAAAAAAAAACAAACAAAATGCTTGTGCAAAAGCACGCTTGCATAACTCATGTTGTTTCGTTCTTGTTGTTGGATTGTTTGAGTTGGCGTGTCATTAAAAATGAGCTTCAGTCAATAAATCTTTCATCTAATAGTTTTGCTGTTGTTGTTGTTGCAACATGTTGCCAGTTGCAGCACGCACAATTGTTGTTGTAGTTATTCTCTGGTATTGTTGTCTGGTCTAAACAAACCATTCATCCTTTTGTGCGGCTGCATTTGTGTTGCCCGTTGTTGTTGCACCAACAGCATTTGATGTCGCTGTTGTTGTTGTTTGCGAAAGATCTTGACCTAATTGACGGAATTTGCCCAGCACCAAATGGGACGGACTTTGGTGGCCATCTTCAATAAGTTGTGTTGCATGATGCGGTGGTACCCTGATGGTCCCGCAGGGTGATGCCAGTTTCCCGATGGCGGCAGTGTTGTGTGCTCACGTGTCAGCGTGCCATGGTACTGATGATGTAAATGCTTGGACGAGCCGTTGCTCTCGGCAGCGTGATGCACTGAAAATTTCATGATTTTCAAATAATAATTTTAAATTTGGCTAACTTTTGCAATTTTGTTTGAATTTTTTGCTATGTAGCGCTTACTTTGCAATGCCGTGTTCTGATTGACGTTGCCAGAATTTTCCGTGTTTCGTCGACAAATGCATATCGCCCAGCCAACAAAACAAGCGCTGATAATCAACAAGCTGCAGACTATGATTAGCACAAACCAGGTCAGTTCCATGCCCATAACAGTGCTCGATGTTTGGCCTGAAAGTATGCAATGGTTGTTTTTTTAGCATTTATTCAAACATATCATTTGTCTCAAAAAAAAAAAACCACTCACTTTGGCATAAGTTATGCACAGATTCATCGGAGTTATCACCGCAATGATTGATGCCATCGCACAGCAGATCTGGATGTATGCAAAACTCACGCGTCGCACAGGTGAAATCTTTACAGGTGTGTTCTAGTTGTTATGAACAATTTTAATTTATATTAATTTTGGTATTAATTACATTTTTTAAATGTCATTTAGAAGCTCATTACTACTCACTTGGATCCTTTACCGATGTTATAACCAACTTGAAACCATTCGCATCGGTGCCCCATCCATCAGTGACATACTTCAAGGTGACAAAATTCGTGCGCGTCAGTATGGAGCTGACAGTTTGTTTGGTATTGCGACAAGAAATATCCACCTGCAATTTGAAAATACATAGTATATAAATTAGTCAACAATAACTTCACACAGTAAATTTTCGACAAATTAATAATCCAGCTAAAGAAGCTTAAAATGGCAGTAATTTTAAATGTATTGTTTGGAAAGAATTGTTTACAGCCATTGTTTCAAATTGTTTAGGAATGCAAAGAGGTACAGTGAAATAACTCCCAAGTGAAAAACTTCCATGAAATACTTCCAACGGAATAAGTCTCAACAAAAATTAAATTACTTTAAATATCCAGAAGAGGAAATAACTCCAACGGAAAACAGGGAGAAATAGTTTTCTTTGAGAGTTATTTTATAATGAAAAGGAAAACATGAAATAATTCCCAACAAAACAACCCAATGAATAGTCCCAAAAAATGAAAGAATTTCCAATGCAATAAAGCCACAGCAAATGTCGAGTTGTCCCTCTTGTGTCAAATATTTTCGAACTTTTCGACTTCTACCGTTTTGATGGAGTTGTTGACATCCTTACCTTCATAATATTGAGAAGCAGGAAGTACAGAAAAGTTGTATTTCCATATACCAAATTTTTTCCTCGTTTAGACTATGATACAACTTTCGGACCCTTTTTTGCCTCTTATTTTTTGTTTTTCAGTCATTTTCGGTGCTTTTTGTTTTTTTATATGTCTTCAAATTTTTGCGCTGCTTCACTTTTTGTATCATTCCAACAGTTGTTTTACTTTTTTTGACTGTCCTGGGCTGATATCGAAGGATTCTTCTTTATTAAGCTCAACAGCTTCAGCTCAAAATCGGGGAGACGTGCATAATTTTTTCGACCACTTTCTGTCAAATTTGATCGAATTTGAAAAAAAAGTCGAATTTCACACTATTGCTGCGCCCCTTAAAAGCCATGACTATGGACCAAAATAGTTAAGAAAAAATACATATCCCTAAAATTTCAATCTTTTTGACATATCCAAATTTTATTCACATCCAATTAAAATGCTGTTTGTCAAAAATTAAAAATAAAATTTAAAAAAAAACTTTAAAAAGCACTACTTTTAAAATTTTTCAAAAAATTTATCAATATTCTATCGTTTTTACTATAAAGTATACACATCGGTTAATAAAAAAATCAATTTCACACTATTGCTGCCCCTTAACCCTCCGATGGGTGAGAAGGTCCCTGGGGACCTTTTTCATTTTCAAACTGAAATTACTATATATATATTCCAGGGGAATTTTATGCAGAATCGTTTAAAAAGAAAATCAAGGCGATCCGACCAATAGTTTAGGATTTATAAGGGTTTAAATGTATTTAGTACGGGAAAGAGTGACAAGGTCCTGTTCAGTATATGATCCCTTTACCATTTTCCGCTCGATATTCACCGAAGACATGGCGTACATCATAATACGCGAAACAAATCGAAAAGGCCGTGAAGTGACAGCTGCATGGAATTTGGCAAATCCAACGAACACAAAAGAATGGAAAACAATCACTTTGAAGAAGTTCGATGCCTTTTTGAAACAAAATTGCGGCTATTGACGATGTTTGGCAAATGTTACAGTCTAACTTGGCAGCAGCTTACACTCCGCATGATGCACTGACCGTTGATGAGCAGTTATTCCCATACAGAGGCCGCACCCGCTTCACACAGTACATTCAAGTATGGTATGGTATGGTATGGTATACATATAAGTATGGTATAAATTTATGGTGGTTGTGCGACTCGAAATCATTTTATTCTGTCAAAGGAATAATTTACTCGGGTAAATTGCCTGACCAAACACGAGAGGTCAATCAAGGGTAGAATGTTGTACTTCAACTTGCGCAGAGTTATTTGGATGCAGGTCGCACAATTTATGCTGACAATTTCTTCTCCACTTTGGAATTGGTGCGTATTTTGATCAAGAATAAAACTGCATTTGTTGGAACAGTGCGCTCGAATAAGACATTTGTGCCACAGGATTGTTCGGCTTCAACGAAGGCGATGTAGCGCTGTGTTCATATGTGTCCAAGAAGAACAAAGCGGTCATTTTGCTGTCCACACAACTTTTTACATGCGGTGTGGACATGCAATCTAAGAATCAGAAACTGTTTGCTACTTTGGACTACAACGCCAACAAATCAGGCGTTGATACAATGAACCAGATGCTTGGCACGTATACATGCAAGCGCTCAACAAACCGCTGGCCACTGGCCATCTTTTATAATATGGTGGACGTTACTACATTAGCAGCATTTATTTTATATAATGAAATGCAGCCAATTCGAAGAAGTGACAGACGACGGTCATTCTTGATGATGCTGACAAAACAATTGGCAGTACCAAACATAGAGGAACGAGCGCTCAGCAACCGCATAACCGCAAATCCAAGGATACGGAACACAATGAAAGCATTTGATGTAAAGGTGAGAAAAATCAATTCTTATGTTCAAAAGCAGAATAACTACAAATTTTTGTTCTTTTTCCTTTTTGTTCTTTTTCGATGTTATCAAGACCTACAGAAGCAGAAACAGCTGCACCACCATTTGTGCCTAGAGGAAACAGACCTTCATGTCGCCTATGTCGTTCTGAGTACGGACGGCAGCGGAAAACTAGGTCCTATTGCAATTCCTGCAACAATCCAGTTTGTGCAGAGCATTCTACACTCATGCATCGATGCAACATCTGCTAGAAAATATTTTGGACGAGGGACAATCTACTCAACAATACTTATTTAAGCTTTTTTCATATAAAACTCCAAAAAATGCATAGTGTTAGTATATAAAAAAAAGTTCTGGAATTCATTTAAAATTAATCAGTGTCTATGGTATCACAACGGACCAATTGGTCCAATTTGGTGTAAGTGTGCTGGTTTTAAGACCTGCCGTCACCTTAACCTAACCTATCAAATTGCATCGTAAAGTGTACGGCAACTGTTCGACATTTTTTTGGCTGAGGCAGAGCTGTAAAAGAATGCATTCAATTTGAATTTATTCACAAAAAAGTAAATCAGTGAGTAACGAAATAAGAAGGTATTCAATGAATGCAAAATTGATTTATAAATAAAAATTTTAATCCACATTCATTTTTAAGAAATGATTAATTATTATAGAATAATTTTTTTATTCATTTGAATGCTATTCACAAAGAATGCAATTTACAAAGAATTTCAGAATTTTCAGTTATTCTTTTTTATTCATTATTAATTTTTTATTCGTTATTAATTTTTTATTCGTTATTAATTTTTTATTCATTATTAATTTGTTATTCATTATTCTTTTTTTATTCATTACTCATTTTTTATTAATTATTCATTTTTTATTCATTCATTTTTTATTCATTATTCTTTTGTTATTCATTTTTTATTCTTTATTCAATTGTTATTAATTTTTTATTTATGGCTTGGAACTAAAATGAATAAAAAATGAATAATGAATAAAAAATGAATAATGCATAAAAAATGAATAAAGAAAAATGAATAACAAATGAATAATGAATAAAAAATTAATAATGAATAACAAAAGATTAATGAATAAAAAATAAATAATGAATAAAAAAGAATAATAGAAAATTCTGAAATTCCTAGTGAATTGCATTCTTTGTGAATAGCATTGAAATTATAAAAATATTTATTCTGAATAACATAAATGAATAGTTAAAATGAATAATTAATCATTTTTTTAAAAATCAATGTGAATTAAAAATTTTATTTATAAATCAATTTTGCATTCATTGAATGCATTCATATGTAGTTATTCAGTTGTATTTAAAATTCTGAATATAAATGCCGATTTTACAGCTCTGGGCTGGGGCTGGGACAACTTCAAAACGACCGCTGTTTGACCCTTGTTCAACCACTGTTCGGCCTTAGTTACACAATGTTTTTGCTCGGGTAAATTTTTTTGCCTTTTTGTTAAACTGCTTTTTTTTAAGGTAAATCTCTAAAAAAATTTAAACTTTTTAAAATATTTAATATATTTTTTAATTATTTTTCCATTTAAACGTAAACTTTAACGTATTTTAACCTAAATAAACTGCTTTAAAAACGTAAAAAAAATATATGAAGCTATATAAATAATACAGAAATACATTTTATCGCTAATCATTTGAAATGTCAGCAATACGTCAGAAATAAATTACGTTTTCATGTTTTCAAGAATTGAGCAAAGTAGAGCAAACAAACACAAACGGAAAAAGAGAAAAATAAAATATAAAATATAAAAGTGAACAAAAAAACGGAGAAAGGAAAAAAAGAAAAAAAAAACAAACTTACAATAAGTACAGAATTCAGAGCCACCCACTACAGCGCAAACCCTTAAAAGAAGCGCAACAACTAAACACCAGCTGTAAGAGGTGGCAAAAGCAACAACAATATTGATGGCACATTCAGCAACAATAAAAGCAGAAATAACACCAACACTAGGCAACAATAATAGCAACAACAATAGCAAGTGCCAACAACAACGTCAGCCTTTGATTATGGTGGCGCACTGTGTGGAGAAAGGAAACGTTTTCCTTTTAGCCAGCCCGCATTGACTGGCGTGTGTCGCCGTCTGAGGACTTCAACTGCCACACAACTGGCCCTCCAGCCCCTCAACACCACCATTTTGTGCCGCCCTCTCAACCACTAATGCTTCAACATCTTTCCGTTCATCTCATTTCGAACGTTGCTGATGACATTTTAGGTTCAATCCTGCGGGGATATCAATTGCATCAGTTTCTTTAGCTGTTTCCTCTGCTTCCGCTGCTGCTGTTTCTTATTCTTCGTTCATTCATTCGTTTCCCTCAACTGCTATTACTTCTATATCAGCAGTGAGCTTTGCGTTTCTGCTCTTTTTATTGCTGTTGTAACTGTTTTTTTGCTGCTGTTGTTGCAATTGTTGTTGCTGTTGCTCGGATGTTATTTGTACACTTGCAATGCTGCCATATTATCATCAACAATATCATCAGAAACATCATCAGCAGCAGCATTAACAACAGCAACAACAATAACAACCTCACACGAATTTCGAAATGTAGAGCAGTGAATATTGTTGGCAAGACGAAAGAATAAAATGCTTAGAATTAAAAAAAAACACACAAACAGCAAATATTAAAAAAAACAAACAAAATGGGTTTCTCTATTCAAGCAAATATGGCGGCAGTGATGGCGGCGACAGCAAAAGTTGCAACAACAACAATCGGATGCAACAACAATAGGAGCAGCAGCAGCAGTAAATGCGCTGAATGCAGTTGCAAAGCTAACCTACATCTTTTATCTTTTTTTCTACAACAACAAAAACAAAAACAACTACAACGACAATGTATCGCCTTGTGAGTGCTACAACAATAACAGTAACAGCAACAACAACCACATATTGCTAGCTGTTACTACAAACAGCCGCAGCAGCTGCAGTTAAAGAATAACAATAAAAATAATAATAATATAGAACGAGAAACAGCAGCAGCAGCACCAGTTCTCTGGAGAAAACCTTGAAATATTTGTGAATTGTTCAAATGTGCAAAATATTTTAGCTAAATTTGCATTGCATGCATACAGGGTGCGCTGCTTAAGGCAGCATAAGTAAATTGAAGTGTTTTTCACATTTATCGCTAAATGCATATATACTTGCAGCTTAAATTTTTGTGTTTTTTTTATCTCCTCCATTATATATATATTATTTTTTCTAAAGTCCATCTTGTGCTTTTTTCTTGTTCAAGCACGCCACTTATTGTTATTTTTCTTGCTGCTGCTACTTTTCTTACACTACTTATTGCTTTAAGCTGCTTAAGGATTATAGCTGAAGGGTTTTGTTGTTTGCGAAAAATAAAAGTATAACGTTTTATACTTCTGTTGCAGCTTCACTCACTCACTCTATCACTCCCTTACTACTTCAAATGCCACTGCTGCTTCTGCTACTATGTACTTTCATTGCTACTGCCGCTACGTGGCGTATGAGCAACATTAATTTAAATTGCAGACTTAAAACATAAAATAATATTGTTTCACAACTGATGCTTCATGTTTGTGTGTGTAGTGTTTATTTTTGTATAAAACGCTTTCAAATCCTCAACCGTTATTAATTATATAACAGCTCAGATCTTCGTAGTTAAGATCTTCTTTATGTCTCACACTCTCTCTTTGCAATCGTTTCGAATTAATAGCATAGCGATTAGGCACAGCAAAATTGTTACATACTTTTTAGCTGTTGATTTTGAATATCTCAAGATGTTGATGCATTGCTTACACTTTTCAATGTGCTCTTTTACGTCGATGAATATCTACTATATACAAATGTTTTTGATTTTTTTCCTACAATAAGGCAGCAAAAAATATAGTTTTGCTTAAATTTAGAGCTGCTCTTTTGAAATAGGTGTGCAGAGTTTTTTTAAATAGGTTCCACCAGAAGAATGACAGAGTGTAGGTGTGTTGCATGAAGAAAAAATGTTGAAGGGAAAATTAATAGGATCAGCTCGTACATTTGACCCCCTTAGGGGTCATAGATTTTTTGATATGAAATATAATAGATATATATATATATTTTTTTATTTGTATGGGGACCTCAAAAAGGGTTGCAGATAGAGTGTAGGTTAGAGCACCCATGAAATATATGAAATGTGCAAAAGTTTTTTCTTCGCTCCCTGCGCATTTTCATAAAGATCAATTTTAAAAAATAAGATCTGCAAAAAAAAATTGTATCACTAGTGGTAATTAGCCAGTCGGTTTTGAATTAAAGCCTCCAAAATGGGCGTAAAAACAGTTGAAACATGCTTTGTTTTATAAATCTTTTAAAAAAATTCAAGGTGGTTAATCTTTGTAACGTAAAATAAAGAATAAATAGGTAAAAATTGTAGGTATAATTTTTTTATCTTAATGCCATAGTTCACTGTGTTGTGAGTGGTTAAAGTTGAATTTTGCAACAAATTTTGGGTACAAATTTCACTTAATTTTCATAAATTTTTAAGGGCGATACAATTTATTGCTTTTAAGCATCATAAAGAAAATTAAATGGGGCTTAAATAAAAAATATTCTTTTTTTTAATATTTATTTTTATTACCAAAGTGGAATACTTAGTCATATTAGTGCTAATACATTGCTTTTATATACTCTATTCAAAGGCCGTGGGTGTTTTATTGAAATTCAATATTACTCATACGCCATGTTGATAAACTAATACAGAATTTGAAGGCAAACGAAGATGAAAAAAAGACTAACGAACAAAAATGAAGATAAACGAAGACGAACGGAATAAAAGCAATCGATTTAAATGAGGTTTACTTCTTATGGATGTCCTTAATATTAAATTAAATTTTATAACATGTTGAAATGAAGAGGAAAATGATATAAAATTTAAAAAAAGATGGGCACCGTGACAAACCAATACGAATATTTGTGGATGTTCAGAATATAATGATTGCTGAAATAAGTGGCTTCGTTGCGAGCAACACCTACGTTTTTTTCGAGACAATATTAAATAAGGAAATAACTTGTATTAATCTAAATTTTTTAACTTTCGATACAATGACGTGAGAGCAATGTAAGGAATATATTATATAAATAAAAAAAAATAATATGTATTAATCCAATTTTTTTAACTTTCGATACAATGACGTGGTGGGAGCAATGTAAGGAATATATTGCAGCTAAATTAATAGTTAAAAAATTATTAGTTGTTAATGATATTGCAGAATGTGGAATCGCACTAATTACAAGGTTTAATGCAGTAATAACTCACCAAGAAAAACAAAAACAGTACAACCTGCTTACAATGGAACAGCATTATAAAGGTTTACTATCCAACAATTTTTGGAAAAAAATGTTTCGAGTATTTAGATTAGAGTTTTCAGAAACAAAATGTGTTGAGTTGCAGTTTTTAATAAAATAAAACGGCGCGTGTATTAAGGACACCCGTAAGAAGTAAAATTCATTTAAATCGACTGCTTTTATTCGACTCGTCTTCGGTGTGACGAAATTACTCTTTTTTTTTACTCTCTTTTGCAGAAAAAATTACGTGTGAGCTTACAGGTGATTACAATCCAAATGAATTTAAATTAAACACATAGGCAAATAGTAATAAAACTAAGTAAAAACTTAAGATGACTCAGATAATTTTAAAATGTATTTAAATACAAGAAGTTAAAAAAGTCATAGCACAATTTGTTTATTTATTGACGAAATTATCAGGGACATAACTGTTATGCAACTTTTTTGGAATTGGTTAAAATTTATTATTAAAATGTGTTAAAATACATTTCAGTTATGAATAACTTTTTGAATGTACATTGTAGGTACATAATCTTTTGAGTGTGTACGGAGTAAAATACAAAACGATCTCTTTTTTTAGTATAATAAACTTCAATATATAACGAATACTTTTTGATATTAAATTTTTTTGATATTTGTATAAAATGGTATTCTTGTTTCCTATTAATAAAAAAAGTTATTTCTAAAAAACTTAAATTTTCATATCCAGTATCCAGGAATAACCAGTTTCGGTTTCGGCTTAGTAGTCAGTATTCAGCTAAGTAATCACTTCAGTAATCAGTATTTGATTATGTTATCGCTAAATAACAGGTATTTGGTAAAGTAATCACTTCGTAATCACTTCAGCAATCAGTCTTCGATTATGTAATCGCTTAGTAGTCAGTATTCCGCTAAGTAATCGCTTGGTAATCACTTTAGTAATCAGCATTTGGTTATGTAATCGCTTAGTAACCGGTATTCAGCTAAGTAAAAACTTGGTAATCGCTCAGTAATCGGTATTCAGCTAAGTAATCACTTAGTAATCGCTTAAGTAATCAGTCTTCAGTTATTTAATCGCTTAGTAATCAGTATTAAGCTAAGTAACCGCTTGGTAATCGCTTCAGTAATCAGTATTCAGTTATGTAATCGCTCAGTAGTCAGTATTCGGCCAAGTAATCGCTTGGTAATCGCTTCAGTAATTTGTATTCGCTTAGGTAATCAGTCGTCGGTAATCGATGTGGTAACCGGTTTCTCTGGGAAAGATTCTAAACAGGTAAATATATAATCGAATATACAGGCGAATATATAATCAACACCTTTCTAGGATTCACCATGGTGTCAAAAAACTTTTTGAAATTCTAACATCACGACGATGACGTTAGATGATTACCCCATCAGTAGTCATCTTTTTTCTTGATTTTTGACACTAATAACCGAAAAAAATTAATTTCAGAAAATAACTGTTATGAGGCAACCTAAAAAATTATTCCTCAAAAATAAAAGTTATCCGGCAACCAAAAAACATTTTTCTTAAAAATAAAAGTTATTCATAACGAAAATTTTGAAGTGTTGAAATTGTACAACTTTTTCTACTGTGAAATTTAGAATAACAATTATTTTCGGTCCCTGGAAATTACTCCTTTTTTAACCTAATTTTCCCCGTTTTTAAAAGTTTTATTCCCGTTTTCACTTTTCGTTGAAAATTCCCGCAAAACGGTTACAATTCCCTTTTCTGGAATCACTGGTAACGCTTGACCTAAAATAAAAACCATTTCTTTAACGTCAGATGATTTCGAAGAGTTTATTCGAACAAGTGTCACATTATATAAAACTTAAACAATTGGTCACAGCTTAATTATTTAAACCTACTGAAGTTGGAAAGAATAGTGCCTTCTGCTGTGTGATTAGGGCAGTTCACACTCATCAAATCGTTTGTCGAATCCAATAGAACAACGTGGGAGCTCCATGGAAATTTTACTTTGTTCTATATTGTATTTGACAAACGATTTGATGAGTGGTTCGAAATGTGAACACTCCTATTGACTCTATACAGAGTTGTTGTATCTTTCTTATAAACTTACTTAAGAGACATCACGCATTTCTAGCGTTTTTTTTAAGCGAAGACAAGATTGATAGAGATAATTTTAGAAGAGAGCTTGTTAAAGAGAGTGCGAGAGCAATAGTTGTAGGACAAAGTCTTTACGATTTTCTAGCGTGAAATATTTTGAAGTTGGCTCTCTGAAATAAAACTATATAAAATGTAGGAAATCTGTTGCCAGCAATAATTGCCGTAAATTCCCGTGGATTTTTGTTAGAGTGTGGCTTCAACCCTAAAAACCAACTTAAAGCAAGTTTCATAAAAATATGATGTCTTTTTGACAATTTGATCACCATTTTGACTCCGCCATTTTAAATGTTCAATTTTTGATACTAAATTTCAAATCAACAACCTATAAAACCCTCTGTATTAAGATTCAAGTTGGTAATATCTGATTTCTACTTATGGCCAGGAAATCGGAAAAATTTCTTATAAGGTATTGGTCCAAGAAATTCTCCAATCCATAAGTTGCAAAATCATTTTATCGCCAAAAGTCTAATTAAGTTCATTGATGCACTATTGTTGTAAGTCGCAAGTTGTTTAATTTGTAGATTTCTTAACCCATTAACCGCGGTTGGGTATTTTTTTACCCATGAAAATGCTTCCGCAGAATTGATCATATCTCAGGATTGGTAACACAGCTTAGTGTTTAATCTTTTGTTTGTTGCTTTAAGAAAACATAGAGCTATAAATTGTTCTTGGAGTGTGTCAAGAAATTTTTACGTTAACTACTACATTTTCAAAGTCAAAAGTCATTAACATTAAAAATTAGAAAAATTTGTTTTATTATTATTTGTAAAAAATTTAAAATTTTAAAAATTACTGATATAAAACTATTTCAGGAATTTTAGAAAATTGCTGATACAAAACTGTGCTGTCGTTGCAGAAGGAATTTATTTCCATTTAGAACACCTTAACGACGGTTGGGTATTTTTATACCCAACTCATATCTCGACTACGGTGAAAGATACGAAGTTCAAATTTGATGTGGTAGTTCCTGTGATTAATATAAGAAAGCACATGCATTTTTAAAAAAATGTACGAAGCGTTTAGGAGACGAGGTACATGGGACCTCGAATAAAACACGCCTATTATATGATCATTTACAGTATTGTGCAAAATATATGCAACTTGGCTGCCTAGTGAATTAAAGTTATGTTTATTTTCTTAATAGTATTCAATTCAAATTTTTAAAATGCTATTTAAATCCTCAGTCTGGCAGCATTGGAAAGTATGACAAAATTAGATCTCCGCGCACTAGTAGTACCGTTATGATTAAATGATTATGATACCGACTGCGATTAAAAGTAGTTTTGTAGCTGTGCAAAACATATACAACTACACTCACAAAAAAATACCCATCTTTTTGTGATAAAAAATTTCTCTATTTTCGATAATAGAAATTTTCTTTATTTTAAATAAAATTTACTTCAATTATAATAAATTTTCACATATTCGAAGAAATATTTCCTTCCTTGTGGGAAATGAAAGTATTTCATGTCTCTAATAATGATAAGTATTTTTCTCTCACTGAAAAAAATCTCATTTATAGAGAAAAATTTATAGAAAATGAAAAATGTTCTCTATTGTTGATAAATAATTCACTAGGCGAAATATTTTCTTCAATAACAACAAATCCTTTCTCAAAAATTAAAAAGGCTTCTTCTCAAAAATCGATACATTTTTCTTATATTGAATGAGGTACGAAAAAAATATAAACCGTGAGAGCAATTGATTAATGATGTGAAAAGCAAGTGTTGCATATTCTTCATATTATGACGATTGTTCCTTCAAAAAGTTTTTTTTTTAATTAACATACTTAGCTAAACAAAGTGATGTTGTTTATTACTACTGTTTCTTTGGATGCATTTACAGAATCGCTTTTCAGAATAAATTTCTGGAATATTTATAAAGAGTCCCGAAAAACAATGCCACAACAATAATTCTGCCTGTTAACACATTTTTAACTAATATTTTTAAAACTGAATCATAATTTGATATTAATACTTCTGTTTTGCGTAGAACTGAGTTAAAACAAATGTTTGACAAAAATAATTTTTTAATCGTAATTGCGGATATACTTCTGTGTTTTAAAGAAAAATGTACGCAATAAAGAAATATGTTGTATCAATGTTAAGAAAATATATCTTTTAAAGAAAGTCTTATTTTTTGTGAGAAACTATAAACGCAACTTAAAGAAAACATTTATTAAAATTAAATAAATATTTCTCTGTTTTCGGAAAAAATTTACACAATAAAGAAAACGGTTGAACGTATTATAAAGAAATATTTTTCTATTAAAGGGAAGGCCTCTTTTATTAATGAGAAAATATTTCTCATTTTCATGAAAGCTTTTTGCCATTTTTAGGGAATTTTTGGGATCACATTTGGAGAAAAGCATTCTCTGGAGCAAAGTCAATACCATTTTCACTTAATATGATGCCTTTTTTATCATATTCCGATAAACTTTTTTCTGAGTGTAGTTAAAGTTGTTCTCTTCTTTGAGTCGCCACGTTTTGCGAATCGTGAATATTGATAACCTATTTGTATTTTGCAGTCAACAATTTCTATAGTAAACAATTAAAATTTTAAAACACATTTTTTTTTATCATGGCAAAGAACAAATATAACGCTCATACTAAGTTGCTGATAAATTCAAGCATTTCGAGAAGGTTCTTCCCAAAGAAAATTTCTAAAGGCTTAAAGTGCATAAATCTACTGTGTCGAGAGTTATTTCAAAGCATCAAAGAAAGTTACCGATTGAAACTATACTCTCTGGGGGTCGATCACGTAAAACAAACGAAAGGACTGACAAAGGAATCATCAACTTAATTGAAAAAGATCCATTTATCTCTTCATCGGACATTGTCAATAACCTCGATTTGCCGATAAGCTCGAGTACAGTCCGTCGACGAGCGATAGAAGCCGATTTGAGAGCACGCAGACCCTCAAAAAAGCCCCTACTATCCTCGAAACATCGTCAAAAAAGGTAAAAAAATATAGTTATAAAGCAGTTTTATGTTTTAACCTCCAAACTTACTTCAAGGTTAAACTTTGCTCGTATGTATGGAAATTGGTCTGCTGCAAAATGGAAAACAGTATTATTTAGTGATGAGAGCAAAATTAAACTCTTCGGTTTGGATGGGATAACTCATGTTCGCCGAAAGCCTGGTGGTCGGTTGCATAAGAAAAATGTCGTGTCCACTTTGAAGCATGATGGAGGCTCTATTATGCTTTGGGGTTGTTTTTCTGCTCAAGGTTGTGGTCCTCTTTACCTAATTAATGGAATCGTTGATCGATACAAATATAAAAATATTTTGGAGACCATAATGGTGCCGTATGCTGAAGAGGAAATGCCCTTGTTGTGGAATTTCCAACACGACAACGACCCCAAACACACTTCGAAGTGCGTTAAACAGTGGTTAACCGACAAAAAAATGTCAGTACTTGACTGGCCAGCACAGTTACCAGCACAGTTACAGTTACTTAAACCCCATAGAAAATCTGTGGGGCATCCTTAAGCAGCGTGTCAAAGGACAAATATTTTCGTAAGTGCCTTACAATTTGGATGGGAGAGCAGAGTTTTGTTTGCAGCCGTTAAAATAAAAAAGACCACTTAAAAGATTTTGCTCTCTTCACGGAAACACGATTTTACCCAGATTCTTAAGCCTTGAAAAACGAATATGGAAAAATATTCAAGTTTGCTACAAACAGGGCTTCAAAGCAGTTTTCAGCCTATAGTTCTTTCAATATTAAAGATCTTGAAGAAAGCTGATATAAGAAATTTTTTTAGCTTAAAACCACAAAACTTAAGTCAAATAAAAATCACTTTTAGAACCTTGAAAAGTACTGAACATAAAAATAACGACAACATAAAAACATACAAGATGCTCTTCATAATGCTTTTTAATACTGCACTGAACTGATTTAAATACGCAAACATGCCTTTTTATGGACTAAATTTTAACCACAAGCTGCTGTTGCTACTTTTTACAACTGCTTAAATGAAGCAGGAAGAAAAAACGCTTTTATGAGCCACGTTCAGCTCATGTGTCAATAAAGCAAACTGAAAAAAGAACATATTTTTTACCTACTTATTAAGTACTCGACCGCTAAAGCAATAGAGCACAAAAAATACAGCGGCTACAAGAAAATTTCAATAAAAAAGCCACAACAACAAAGAAAAGTATAAAAGTTTTTGAACAAAAAGTAGGAAAGGGAACGTCAAAATGAAAAGGTGTAAAAAACAACAACAACAACAAAAAAGCAATACTAACGCAGACTCATATGCAACACACACTAAAGTTTGAGCAGTAAAAAGTGCAAAAAGCAGCTTAAAGTCAACCTGTATGTGTGTGTGTATTTGTTTGCATTGTAGTCTAGTGTTTAGTGCTGTAGTAAACAAAACTATAGCCACAGTAACAACAGCAAAAAATATTTAAAAAAAATTTAAATGAAAAATATTTACAAGCAACAAGCTTAAAAGATTTCATAATGTTTTTTTTTTTCGAACTAATTTAAATAGCAAAGTTTTGTGGAGGAAAAGTTTTGTAAAACCTTAACAAGCTCAAAAAATAGAAAAGCAGAAAATTAGCAGAAAAAACATACCTACTCGAGTGTAAAATAGCTGCAAGGAGCTGTAAGGAGGAGCAACAAGTTATGCTCACAGCTTGTGCAGCGTCACACAGTTAAGACATTTGTGGCAACACGCGATTATCTAGCTAAGTCAAACAACTTAAGCTGATTAGGTATGAGAAAGAAAAATTTATTACAACGATTTTACAGAAAAAATATCACAAAAGTTAGTTTAAAACTCGTTGATTAATAAGATTGAAAAAAGGTCATCGTCATTGGCCAAGTATTTTATCATTACAAACGCAAGATTATCTACTTTCTCCTTCTTTTTTTTTGCAAAAAACAAAAATCAATGTTTGTAATACTATCCATACATAAAACTTTAAATTCAATTAACCAAGTTTAACTAAAAAGCTTGCTTTTAGCCGTTCGTTGATTAAAAAATTAATTAATGTTGCTCATACGCACTGTTGCACAGAACTACAAAAAATCTGTTAAAGCATATAAAATTCATTAAAAAACTGTTGGAAAATTTTAAATTAGCTGCAAGGCAGATAACGGATTTAGTTAAAATTTAAATAAATTGCTGCAAGCGTTTTTCAAGCACACTTGGTATAAATTTTTCATTAAAAAAAAAAAAATAATGCGCGTAGCTAAAGTCGACGCATGCCAAGCATTAAACGACTAATAATTTTGCAAACTATGCAATATTTGCCAAGGCTTCATCGAGATGCTAGTAATTCCCTTAAGATAAGCGCATAAAAGATACTTACAACCATACACACACACCCACACACGCCTCCACCCACGCTCATTCACACTGACAACCGTGCATGCATCAGATCCGCAAATATCAACGAAAAGTGCGGATTTCCGCAGCGGGTCTCTACGCAACAGCAGCAGCAAAAACAACAACAACAACAGCAACAACACTAGCAGTAATAGCATCAGCTACAGCTTCAGCTCCAACTACAGCAGCAGAGTTAAAACTTTTGCCAACAGAAGAACCACAAATGCCTTCAACACAAATCGCAGCCTTGCCACAGTTGATAATGATGACTATGTTGATGATGTTGATAGTGTTGTTAAGCACTGCAAAACGTCAGAGCCAGATACTGTGTTGCATGCGCATCATTTTGCTATAAATGTTGCTGCCGCTGCTTCCCCTTACTTCTATCGAGCGTGAGGTTGATGAGGTGATTGAGGTGGTTGAGGTTGTTGCGGTTGTTAAGCGGAATGCGGTAAATGTTGATGTTCAAAACAACGATGATCTGCGGCACAGCTAGTATCTCAGTAGCACATCAACACACGCACATTAACTCAATATTAAAAAATAAACAAAAAAAAAATATTTATATAATGAATGTTTCATCATCTGCGCGCATATTAAAACTGAGTTTTGCTCTGAGCTCAATTGCGAATACACTCAAAGCATGCTACTAAAATAAACTACTTGCCACTCTCTTCTCCTTGCCCCTGCTCTCACTCTCACCAGGCTTATCACTCCTTAAATTGTTGAGCATATAAATTCGACATAAATCAGCCAGATTTTCTTTGAATATATTTATCAACGTTTGACTGCATATACAAGCACACACACATATATATATACTACGCATTATTTTGTTTCATCAGCAGAAGTAATATTTAATTTATGCTAATTTATGCAACTGTAAAAAACTTTTGATATATTTAATATTTGTGAATATGTAATTATTTGCTTTGTTATAGAAAAATTTAACATTCATATTGTATATCTAAATGTTAATTTCATTTCTAAAAAATGTTATATATCTGAATGTTTAATATATAAAAACTGCTACTTCTTCATTCGCCTTAGTTAAGTTTGATAGCTAGAATGCGATGCCAATAAATGTCTGGGGGTGAGTTCAGACTGAGTCATAGTTCTTTTCTTTTCTGCTTTTCTTTATTTAGAAAATTAAGTGTATTCATAGAATTGCACTCAAACTCCTACAGAATCGATCGAAGTTATCTAAACTTCAAAATGTTCACAAAATACGATAAAATTACCAGGTATTATTAACCTTCACCTGGCCTCGGGGGGTACGTTCATACCCCACGTTCTTTCTCGTTTTGATTTGTTTGGAAATTTTTTCTAGTTTTCCGAATTTTTTATGAACGCTGATCTTTATTTTTTTCAACTTGGACAGTTTAAAGTGGTATTTAAAGATGATCTCTGAATTTTTTTAATACAAAATAATCAATATTTAAATTTTTACAAAGATTTTAATCACTGGGGTTCGTATGTACCCCTCGAGTCCAGGTATGTTACTAAGGATGAGCATGCCAGGTGAAGGATAATAGCAACTGCGCTGCCGAGCTATAGGGATACAGTATGAAATACAACTTTTTTTATAACTTTTAAAATTTCGCCTCTAACACGGGGGTTACACGAGACAGTACTGTTAAGACGGTGAACAATACACATTAGTTGTCAAACGTTGTGTCTGTGAATAAGAGTTAAGACAGTTGGCAAGACAGTAAACAAAATAGTAAAAAACTATAAATAGGATGCCTCAATTGCCAAATCGATTAACTCTATAAAACAAAATGTTGAGAAAAATGAGAAAATCGTTTATATTAATTTATTAAATTCCTGTTAAATTATAAATTAAAATAAACGATGTAGACTATTTCTACGGATGTATCTTTTATCGAACAAGATATTTAGAATTGGATGTATCTTTATTACTACTATTTTAACTAAAATTTTTACGTGATTAGGGGAGTTAATAGATTTGGCAAGTGAAAGGAAATGATTAATTCAAATTTAGTCTTAAATTTATATGTTTTTTATTGTAGGAAAACATCATTATATATGCTTTTAATAAAGATTTTAGCAAAAATTAATAATAACTGTTCTGCTGTTCTGTACTGCGAGTAGTATTACTTTGCTAAAACTGATTCATCACCAATATAAATGATGTCTTCTTCGTCAGCTAAATTTAAGTTCACGTCATGTTTGATTTGTTCTTAGATGTTTATAATAATCATGTTTAACAGGAGGTATGAATTTCAACAAGTCCATCATATCTTTCCTCTTTTCTCTTGTCACAGTTCGGCCTGTTGGATACAATAAAAGCTGCATGGAGAAAACTATTTTGCTTGAATCATTAGAAAAAGATTGCTTAATTGAAATCACTCCTCATGTATTTACAAAAATAGCAAAATTATATTAAATTCAAGCAAATATTTCCTAACTTATTATGAACTGATAGCAAATTTTTACTTAACTCAAGCAAATAATTGCTTAGTTATTATAAATTGGAATAGAAACTTCTACTTAATTCAAGCAAATATTTGCTAAGTTATTATAAATTCAAATAGCAAATTTTTACTTAACTCATGCAAATATTTACTAAGTTATTATAAACTCAAATAGAAAATGTTTACTAATTTCAAGCAAATTTCTACTAAACACACGAGCATTCGATTATTCTTAATGAAGACAATTAGGTGACGATTGTTTAACAACTGCGATGGTCGAATGGACTTACATTCATGCAGCCCAGGTTCAAATCTCCAAATGGTGGTATTTTTCAATTTAATTTAATGTTAATAATTATTTCACTTCAAAAATATGCTTGATTTCAGCAAAAACTAATCAAAATTTGCTATTTCAATTTATAAAAACCAAGCAAATATTTTCTTGAATTAAGTAAAAATTTGTTTTTGCAGTTTATTATAACTTAGCAAAATTTTGATTAAATTCAAGCAAATATTTGCCTAGTTATTATAAACAGCAAAAGAAAATTTTTACTTAATTCAAGCAAATATTCGCTAAGTTATTATAAATTAGAATAGCAAATTTTAAATAGTTTTTGCTAAAATTTAGCATAATTTTGAAGTGGCTGAGAATCAAGCGCAAGTTTGCTTAATCACCATACAAATTTAGCAAACAGTTTTCTCCGTGTGGTTCACATTTTCTCTGATTTTGCTACAGATTTTCTAGTATTAATGGAATTAAATTCTGTATTTTCGTTGAAGACCCATTTTAATTGTATGAGGTGTGGTGTCAACTTTTCTAATTGTATCCAACGAATTTTAAGCCAATTTTTTTGTATCCTGGTAACTGTTGTCTTTATATTAACGATATCGTTTTCTAGAGTACTTGTAGTACTGATGCGTCATTTAAATCATATGAAACGGTTCTTTCTTTTTACTGGTCATATCTATCATATCATCGCGTATATAAAAGCAAAGTATGTGTTTATTTATTTATAAGAAGTAGACTATTTCGTTATAAGAAGTATTTTAACTAAATTTGTATTACTATTTACATTAGGGTATGGAGTTAATCAGACTGCCTTCGGAAATAAATTATTTATTATTCAGGGGGTAAAAAATTTTTTTTATTAAGTTGTGTTAATATTGGGGGTTGGAATTAGTTTTAAAGGTTTTCTAAGAGATGGCGTAACTATCAATAGATCGCATCGGGCACACTTGTGACTATATTCATTTCAAAGCACATTGTCTAAGCTTCATTTTTCAGTATGTGTCATTCCACTGAAGTGTAAACAACATATATTTTTTTCTCTGTGAACATGTCGACTTTCGTTCCAACAAAACGCAATTTGCGGGAAGGTTTACTTTTGTACTTCCATTTGAAGAAAAAAGCGGTTGAAGCACAACGCACGCTTACTGAGGCTTACGGGGACTATGCTCCATCGATTTCTACTTGTGAGTACTGGTTCCGTCGGTTTAAAAGTGGTGATTATGATACGGAAGACAAAGAGCGTCCGGGCCAGCCGAAAAAGTTTGAAGATGAGGAATTGGAGGCTTTGCTTGATGAAGACCCGTGTCAAACCCTTCAAGAATTGTCAGAATCATTGGGAGTCGACTTATCAACGGTCGGCAAACGCTTGAAGGCCATAAGAATGATTCAAAAGCAAGGAAATTGGGTGCCGTACCAGTTGAAGCCGAGAGACGTTGAACGGCGATTTTGCATGTGCGAACAACTGCTTCAACGGCATAAAAGGAAGAGTTTTTTGCATCGTATTGTCACTGGCGATGAAAAGTGGATCCATTACGATAATCCTAAGCGAAAAAAATCGTGGGGACCACCCGGCCATGCATCAACATCGAGGGCCAAGCCGAATATTCATGGCGCCAAGCTTATGCTGTGTATTTGGTGGGATCAGAAGAGTGTCGTGTACTATGAGCTGCTAAAACCCAACGAAATCATCACTGGGGAACGCTACCAACAACAATTGATGCAATTGAGCCGAGCATTAAAGGTTAAACGGCCGGAATATGCCAAAAGACACGACAAAGTGGTTTTTCAACATGACAACGCACGGCCACATGTTGCAAGAACCGTCAAGGAAACGTTGGAGGCGCTGAATTGGGATGTGCTACCCCACCCGCCTTATAGTTCAGACATAGCCCCTTCCGACTACCACCTATTCAGATCGATGACGCATGGCTTGGCTGAGCAGCGCTTCACTTCTTACGAGGATACCAAAAAATGGGTCGATTCGTGGATTGCCTCAAAAGACGAATCGTTCTTCCGGCGCGGAATCCATATGCTGCCAGAATGATGGGAAAATGTTGTAGCTAACGATGGACAATACTTTGAATAATAAACATTGTACCGTTGTTTCTGAATAAATGCTCAAAAACCGAAAAAAAACCTTTAAAATTAATTCCAACCCCCAATACTTATTATCAGAAAAGTTTGTTTTATAATATACAGTTAGGAGTCAATAAAGTGTTTTGACATTACAATTTAACAAAATTTAGAAAGTGGCCGATCCCTTGGAAGAATATTCCTTACTATAAGCTTAGTCCAAGTGTTTCTTTACAATTGGAAATTAATATTTTAATAAGCTTTTTCCAAGGGTTTCTTTTCAATTGGAAATTAGTATTTGAATAAGCTTTTTCAAGTATTTCAATCCCCAACTTTTATGTATAAATATATTTACCAAACAATGCGCAGCCATCGTAAATTGACAAATAAGAATAAAAAAAGAAAATTCGGCCGGTGCGAGAAGCTGTACGTCCTCATTTCTCACTATCAAATTCGACTTGAGTTCAAGAAAACTTGCCTTGTTGCATTTTAAGTCTGTTGTGGTTCTTGTCGCTTAAATTCCATATTTTTCACAATTAAGTCGTGGATTTCTATGTTTAGTTTCCATAATTCTTAAATGTAGTAAAGAGCAAAGAAAGTGAAAAGAACCATGACCGAACCCGGATTCGAACCGGGGTTCGGTTTCCAAGTTACTTTGTAGAATCATTGCGTAAAAAACAAAAAGTAAGTGTTGTATAATAATACTTGGAAAGACTTGCTTTAAGTAAGTGTTTTCCAATCATACTTGCAAAATTTTAGCCAAGGTAATAATTTTGCAACTGTTCAAAGTTGCGATTGCTGTTAACTGTTGGCCTGTGTAGTCTAGTGGAGAGTGTGCTAGACTATCAACCCAGACGTCCCCGGTTCGAGTCCGGGTTCGGTCGTGGTTCTTTTCACTTTCTTTGCTCTTTACTACATTTAAGAATTATGGAAACTAAACATAGAAATCCGCGAATTGATTGTGGAAAAGATTAAATTAAAAGGACAAGAACCCACAACTGAAGGCTTAAAATGCAACCAAGTTTTCTTGAAGGCAAGGCGAGTTTGATAGTGAGAAATGAGGACGGCACAGTTTCTCGAACCGGCGAATTTTCCTTTTTTGTTCTTATTTACCAATTTAAGATGGCTGCGCATTGTTTGCGTATTGAAATACTAATTTCTAATTGAAAAGAAATACTTGGAAAAAGTTTATTCAAATACTAATTTGCAATTGTAAAGATACACTTGGATTAAGCTTATTCAAATACTAATTTCGAATTGTAAAGAAACACTTGGATTAAGCTTATAAAGGGTCCGCCAAATAATTTTTTTTTTGAAAATTCTATAAAAAAAACTACTGGATATTTTCTCAAATTTTTTTTTTTATTTGAAAGTACAATTCTTCCGGTTAATAATGAAAAATAATTTCATTCAAATGGCTGCCTCGGCTGGCCATGCAGTAGCCTACACGATTGGTCCAATTTTTAAGCACATTATCGATTGTGAATGCAGCTGTATTTCACCAATGGCTTTACGAATACTGTCCTTTAAAGCGTCAATTGTCTCTGGCTTGTCGGCGTAACACTTATATTTGAGGGCACCCCACAAATAATAGTCCAACGGTGTCAAATCGCAGCTCCGAGGTGGCCAAACGACATCAGCTCTGAGGCTGATAATGCGATCTTCAAAAACAGAGCGCAAAACATCGAGTGCAACTTCGGCTGTGTGGCACGTAGCGCCGTCCTGTTGAAACCAAATGTTGCCAATATCCTCCTCTTCAATTTTTGTAAACAACATGGCCCGATAACAATCGCCATTGACTGCAACGGCCACTCCTTGCTCATTTTCGAAGAAAAATGGCCCAATTATGCCTCTGGATCAAAATCCGCACCAAACAGTGACTCGTTTTGGGTGCAGCGGCTTTTAAATGTATGCGTGCGGGTTTTCTGTGCCCCAAGAGCAACAATTTTGCTTGTTTATATACCCGCCAAGATCAAAATGAGCTTCATCTGAAAAGATGATTTTTTTTGGCAAAATCGTCATCTTCTGTAAGTCGATCGCAGACCCACTTGCCAGCGTTGTTCAAGCGTATACACAACCATATTCGTTTAGCGCAAGGATAAAACTAATTATCTGTCAAATCAGACATGAGCTAAGTGTTACCATTCACGAAATAAGCACTAGTTGAAAAAAAAAACGTTAGATGGCGGACGCTTTAGTAAGGAATATTTTTCCGAGGGATCGTTTTCGTTTATTCTACAATTACTTGTAAGCATTTTACAATAGTAATCTAAAGCTTTTTCCAAGCTTGATGATTACGGTTCTAAGCTTGTTTAAAGCTTATTCCAAGCTTGTTTGGCTGATTGGGTAGACAGAAGCAAAAGTGAGTGTGTGTGTGTGGGTAAAAATTTGTGAATGTGTTGCAACTGTCTTAACACTACTGTCTCGTGTAACCCCCGTGTAAAACAAAAGTTTTTGTACTTTCTACTTTAATATAGCATTAAGATATCTGTTGCTCGTTCTTGTAACTCGTAACGATCGCAGTTACCGATCTATGTTACCGATTTGACGTCACTCTGACGTAATTCTCACCTACACTGATTCGATCGTTCCAAATCGATAAGCTGTCACATGTTCCGATTTCACTTCAATGGAATCTTTAAAAATGTGTTTGTGTAAGAAAAGTGAATCGATAACAGTTCATGCTTTTCTCACTCACTCACTCTGCGGCAAGTGAGAACTCTACCGATTTGTATAAATGACAGTAATGTTAAGTATTTATGAAATAACAAGTACTCGCAATTTATAATCTAAAACGGGTACTTTCGCTTAAGTTAAACAATTTCTACCCACCTACTTTTATACCGGCTTCATTAAAAAAATAAACTGGCCATTTCAGCCCTTGGAAGGACTTTGACCTAGCTTCAATTGATCAATTGTGTTGTGCGTGTTGTGAAATGTTTGATCACAAATGACCGATAACTGGACCTACGTGTTTTATGCCGACTCCGAACGGGCTTATGTTCTCCAGAAGCATTACATGGCAATTTTTACTCTCTGAGGTTTGCCATTGTTTGCAGAGAGGTGACGACTGAACAGAAAAATTAATTCAATTAAAAAAACTTCTGTCTGAGCTGGAATTGAACCCGAGCTACCGCGGTTCTTTAGCTTAGGGGCCACGCACTCTACCCACTAGGCTACGGTCGCCGGCTTCATTTAAGCCTTATATATTTCAACGATCTTCTTCAGATAAAGTGGTTCCACGTGTCATTTTATTTGAAAATTAATATAACTCTAAAATGTGCTCATATTTTGTTCCAAAAATGTATTACCGTTATGTTTATGGTTTTTCTTACTACACTCAGAAAAAAACAGCTATCTTTTTGTGATAAAAAATTTCTCTATTTTTCGATAATAGAAATTTTCTTTATTTCAAATAAAATTTACTTCAATTATAATAAATTTTCACATATTCAAAGAAATATTTCCTTTCTTGTGGGAAAAGAAAATATTTCATGTCTCTGATAATGATAATTATTTTTCTCTCGCTGAAAAAATCTCATTTATAGAGAAAAAATTATAGAAAATGAAAAATGTTCTCTATTGTTGATAAATAATTCACTATGCGCAATATTTTCTTCAATAACAACAAATCCTTTCTCAAAAATTAAAAAGGCTTCTTCTCAAAAATCGATATATATTTCTTATATTGAATGAGGTACGAAAAAAATAGAAAGCGTGTGAGCAATTGATTAATGTTGTGAAAAGCAAGTGTTGCATATTATGACGATTGTTCCTTCAAAAGGTTTTGTTTTACTTAACATAGCTACACAAAGTGATATTGTTTATTACTACTGTTTCTTTGGATGCATTTGAAAAATCGTTTTTCAAAATAAATTTCTGGAATATTTATAAAGAGTCCCGAAAAACAATGCCACAACAATAATTCTACCTCTTAACACATTTTTAACTAATATTTTTAGAACCGAATCACAATTTGATATTAATACTTCTACTTTGCGTAGAGCTAAGTTAAAACAAATATTTGACAAAAATAATTTTTTAATCGTAATTGCGGATATACTTCTGTGTTTTAAAATGTGTTCAAAAATGTACGCAATAAAGAAATATGTAGTATCAATGTTAAGAAAATAGATCTTTCTTTCAAAGAAAGTGTTATTTTTTGTGAGAAACTATAAACGCAACTTAAAGAAAACATTTATTAAAATTAAATAAATATTTCTCTGTTTTCGGGAAAAATTTACACAATAAAGAAAACGGTTGAACGTATTATAAAGAAATATTTTTCTATTAAAGAGAAGGTGTCTTTTATTAATGAGAAAATATTTCTCATTTTCATGCAAGCTTTTTGCCATTTTTAGGGAATGTTTGGGATCACATTTAGAGAAAAGCATTCTCTGGAGCAAAGTCAATACCATTTTTCACTTAATATGATGCCTTTCATCTCATATTCCGATAAACTTTTTTCTGAGTGTAGCGACTTCATATTGTCGAACCAAATATTATAAAAAGACGACAAGTTTCCTCAAAATTTATGCCCAACTAACTGCATGAGCACGAATTTGTGCATTTACAAATGTGAGCTGCTGCTGCTGCTGCTGCTGCTGTTACTACTGCATGCATTTTAGTATGTCAGTGTGTATGTATGCCAGCAGGCATACTTGCCAGCACCTACATAAATCCACATTTAAACACATACAATCTGGGTGCTAAGGCACACGGCACACATACACTACTTACCTTTGGCGTGCTCACTGCATGTGCTCCATCGTACACGTACAGATGATCGTTGCAATCTAATTGCAGCATATCGAATCTCAGCATGAAGCGCTGCAGAATGGAGTGCGTTTGAAATGTTATAATGCAATCCAGATTACGTTCGTTCTGTGACCAAAGCACAGCACCATCGATTTTCCGATAAAGCTGCTGCAGAAAGTGATTTTTACACAATGATTGCATGTAATCTGGAAAAAGTAAATAAAAGAAGTAAAATAAAGTAAGTAAGGAGAAAATAAAATTAAAATGAGGTTTTATGTTTTTTAGTTCTTTATTTTTGGAATAGTTTTCTGGTGTTAGAGGGCAAAATTTCTGCATTAAAATTAACCCTTCTCAGTTGCTTAAACCTCCGGAGGGTGCGCTGCAGCAAATTAGCTGTAAACTTTTTAATTTGTGTTTTTCAAATACTAATCATAGTAGCCAGCCGGCTGCTGAAACTCAATGACTTTGTAAGTTTTGAGATGCAGCATGGCTTACCGTTAACCGTTGGTTGCTACGTTATTTTGTTTAGTAGCTGTTTGTGTTTGAAAATTGGTGTCTTGTGCTTGCGGCTAAATTGCCGCGGGGCGCCTTCTCGTATAGCAAAAAAATTCAAGAGTAACTTGCAGAAATTTTGTGGAGTTAACTGGGAAAAAGTGAAAATATTGAGAAATAAATGCTTAGAATAAATTTCAATATCAATAGAAAGCTATCGCTTGTTTCATTTTAATGATTTTTTTTTTGCTATAAATAAGTAAAATTGCAGTCGATACTATAAAAATCAACTTGCGGCTAGTTTGCCGCGCCCTTTGAAGGATTAAGCCACACTTAGCACCAAAAAACATGATTTCAAATAAAAACGCAATACAAGAGCATTTTTTCCATGCGCATATTGCTTACAAAAAGGAAACGATTGCGCTTGTTTTATGAAAATTGTAATGTAAAAAATGCTACCTTTGAAAATAGACATAGCTACAATTGAAAAACAACCGCTTTGCTTGAAGTAAGCTGCCTTCTATTTGTATTTATTTAAATCACTCCATAAATATTTTTCTTCATTTCACAACAAAGAGCTTTTTAAATGGAAGCTAAAGTTTGGGATAAAAAAACCTTTCTGTTGCGAAAAACTATAAAATGCTACATAATCAGACCTTTGTGTTTATTTTTCAATAGTTTTAGAATGCTTTCTCTGCTGCTGATTGCTTATAGAAAAAGATTATAATAGGAAAATGTTAGTGTAGAAAGATCGTTATACCTTTAGTTCAGTGAAAAAAACTTTTGCAATACAAATTTCAATGTGTTAAACCCTTTTTGCGTTTTAAAAGGATAAAGCTCTTTAGGCTAAAAGGTTAGGGGCAGTCATAGAATATTAATAAACAGGTATTAAAAATAATTTTTTGTGTCAGTAATTTATTTTTTTTTATAAAACCAACAATATTAAATTAAGAGATTATGTCTTAACTTGATTTAAACCAAATTTAAAAAAATATATAAATTAGTAATTTTTATTGGAGAAGACCATTCAGGATGTTTTTTTCATGAAACACAGTTGCTTGTGCGCACTGAACGCATCTTTAAATAGAACGCATCTTCATTTTAATCAACTAAATAGTTGGTGAAATTTAAGCAAACTTCATAAATACAAAACAACAACGATTGCACTGAACTTTTCGTAAATTTCCGATTTCGGAAAGTTGCGAAGTGAATTTTGTGGGAAATTTATCATTCTATCCAGTAAAAGTATTTGTTTATTAAAATTGGCTTTAACAAGCCCATTAAAACAATCATGACGTTGAAATTGCTTCTTACTGTGCCAATAATTTAGTTCGGCTCTTTATATGAAGTTTATGAGTTTTTCTCGAAACTTTGTTTTTAAAGTCGGTGACCACTGTAATTCTAAAACCGCTTGATGGATTTGAATAAATTTTACGCAGCTTTTTGAAAGCATTTTCAAACAAAAATGCCGTTCATTAACACTCAAAATGCTTTTTCTAACATGCCAAAAAAAGCTTCAGAGGAAACTTCATGTTATTTTGAATTTTTTCATTGTTGCGTTTCAAAGTTATTCCAAAATTAAAGAAATTTTTACTCGCATTTTTCTTAAAATGTTATTTTTTCTGCGCCAGGAAATGTAACTGAAAATCGAATAAATGACTTTAAATTTTGTACACAAATTTTTCAACTTACTGGCCTTTGTAAAACTTAAATATGTTTTAAAATTTCAATAATAAATAAATAATATTAATATATAATATTAATATTTAAAAAAAAAATAATTTTGTTTTTATCAATTTATTTAGAAAAACGATAGTTAATTTTTAAATTCAAAATTAATTTCGTTTTTAAAATGATCTCGAAGTTTTGTTTTGTTTAGCTTAATTTCATAACTGGCTTGAACTTTGTTTGTTAAGACTAGCTTTAAAAAAAATAGTTTTATTGATTTTAGTCAATTCAAAGGAACTGGGCGTCGCTTGGCGCAAATTCATAAAGCTGAGTTTGAGTAAAAGTAGCGCCGCCATTTTATATTTTTCCAACCATGAATAAATGTAATGACAATATATAAAAAAAGGCGCTTACGCTAGGCTCCCCCTTAATTATCAGTATTTTTCGGGCACTAAAATAATTTTTCAATATTTGAAAAATTTTTCTATTTTATCTTTTTTGTAAATCTTTCTTACACGGTGTTACAAAAAATGAATTTTTTTCTGTCCTATGAACCAAATGCACATATTAGGAAGGAGGGAAAAAAATAAAAATACACGTGTATCGTCGATTTTCATGTACACGTCAGAATTTTTTTTTTTAAGTTTGAAGTATAAAGCTCGTAGTGGCCTGTGTGAAAGCCTTTGGACCGATTTTTAACACTTTTTCAGTGATCTAATCGAGCTGATTTTTTGCAGGCAGACTCGTGGAAATGTCTGTAGCACGTAAAATTTTTTAAAAACAATTTTTATCAATTCTCAGATTTTCCCCAATTTTTATGATTTTTGAAAAAAAAAATATTTTTTTTTCACTTTTCTTAGCATAACTTGAAGGGACTCCAAATTTTTTAAACTACTAAAGCGTTAGAAAAAAAAAATGTTTTTTGACCCATCCTACTCGATATAGTTGTAGTTAATCAATAGTAATCTTCTAACACTAAACAGTTTTTGACTTTTACAACACTTACAACTGGTCTAGGGGCCCTCAAACGATACTGCATGTCCATCCAACTTCCATCGGACATGTCCATCCGCCTTGATTTCTTGCACACGAACGATACTACATGTGTGATGACTTGACAGGTCGGATGGACATGTATGTAGTCGTTTGAGGGCCCTTTCTGACAGATGAAATAAGGAATTGCAATATTGTTTTAAGTTCTGTTGTGCGAAAACGTATTTCTATATATTTCATCTGAAAAAAATGCAGTGTCCGACGCGAAATAACTTTTGTTACGTTTGTGGCTTATTCGCACCAAGTAAAAATTTCAAAAATATTACTAAAACAGTGGTGAATTCGTTTCAGAAAATATTTAAGACTGCTTATATTCCTTACCTGTGGTATACTCCGGAAGTCGTGTGCGACTATTGCTACAGAAATTTGTGCAAGTTTACTGATGGAAGGTCAACAATAAAGTACGCTGTACCAACAATTTGGCTACCACGCACGGAGCACTGCAGTGAATTGTGCTACTTTTGTGCCAAACAAAAGGGTACAAATACATTCACCGCAACAAAATTCGCTACGCTAATGTAGAATCGGTAATTCCAGCAGTTCTATACTCACCAGAAGACTGTGTAGCGGCTTCAGTGAAGATTTTTGATAATGTTCCCGAAATAAGCGATGCAGAATCAACAGTTGTACCAAAACTGCTATCAACTTTTCTTCCATCGAATGCGAGATGCGAGAGTCCACAAGTATCGGAATTTGTGGCAACACCCAGTGAAATTGGGACTGCAATGCCGCAATTTATAACGCAAGCCGACTTCAATGACCTCGTACGAGACGGAAATTTGTCGAGGAGAACAGCAGAACTCTTTGCATCACGCTTTAAGCAGTGGAATATAGTGGCGGCTGATTTTAAAATAACAGCCACTCGTGTTCGAGGTAGCACTATTCCATATGACCAATTTTTTAGATTGCACGAAGATCGGGAAAAAAACTTGGCTTATTGTTGTGACATTGATTCGTTGTTTGCAAAAATCGGTTACCCACATATTTCAGAGGAGTGGCGACTTTTCATCGATGCATCGGTCAACAGCCTTAAAGTCGTGCTGCTTCATATCGGCAACACACATCCATCTGTCCCGATCGCATATGCCACAAACCTCAAGCAAACATACGAAGGCATGGAATTAATATTACATTTGATAAAGTACAAAGAGCATAATTGGAAAATATGCTGCGATCTGAAAGTGGTCGGTTTACTCATGGGTGTTAGGCGTGGATTTCCAACCCACCAGTGCTTTTTGTGTACATAGGAAGGTCGAAAAAGAGATGAGCATTACACTGAATTTAAGTGGAAGCCGCGAACATGCTACAAAGTAGGCGTAGAAAGTATAGAGAATCTACCATTGGTGCAGCCGTCTCAAATCATTTTGCCTCCATTACACATTAAGCTCGGTCTCGTATCAAATTTTGTTAAAAAACTGGATCGTGATGGCGAGGCCATTGCAACTTTGCGCAACATTTTCCCGAAATTGAGCGGCGCAAAGATTCATGCAGGTATTTTTTTTAAGAAGTCATTCAGTAACTTTATATTTTTTAATGATTTTTTTGATTTAAGGTGTTTTCAATGGTCCGCAGATAAAACAAATAATTGCAAGTTCTGAATTTTCATCAAAATTAAATGCTATCAAACAACGTGCATGGAAAGGTACAGTTGCCGTTATTGAGCAGTTTCTTGGCAACAAACGAGCTGCCAATTATAAAAATATTGTCGCAGAAATGATTTCGGCATATGGCGAAATGGGCATTTTAATGTCGCTAAAGATCCATTTTCTTCACAATCATTTAGATTTTTTCCCTGATGATTTAGAAGCTTGTAGCGATGAGCATGGCGAAAGGTTCCATCAGGACATTGCGGCTATTGAAAAGCGCTTTAAAGGAAAAGACATTACGCATATGCTTGGCGAATACTGTTGGTCTATTTGTCGCGATACTGAAGCAAATGCTTACAACCGCAAAAGTAAAAGGCCTAAATTTCTTTAAAAACATTAAAATTTTTAATGTAACAATTCTTTATTTTTATAAAACAAAAGTAATAAAAAAAATTGTTTTTTTAACGAACTGAAACCTTAAAAAAAACGATAACCATTAAAAAAAAATATATACTTCAAACTTAAAAAAAAAATTCTGACGTGTACATGAAAATCGCCGATACACGTGTATTTTTATTTTTTATCCCCTTTCCGAAAAAGTAAATTTGGTTCATAGGACAGAATGTGTGTAACACGGTGTTATTTATACAACATTACTTTTTTTTTTAGTTCTTAACAATTTTTTAATATAGTTTTGAACAGGGACCATAACGGTTATGATTTTTTCCAAAAAGTCAACAAATAATCGCTATTTTTTGACCGATTTTATTTCGATCAAAAAAAAAATTTAAATTTTACTTTTCTTTTTTTGATCAAAAATAAAAGTGAAAATTTGACTTTTATTTTTTATATAAGTTTTAAAGTTTAGTAACTTATAAGTTTTTAATATAAGTTCAAATTTAACTTTTATTTTTTCGGTCCAAAATATAAGTTAAAATTTGACTTTTATTTTTCGATCAAAAATAACAGTTTTTAATAACTTGACTTTTATTTTTTGATAACTCTTAAAACTTGTCTTTTATTTTTCGATCAAAAATAACAGCTAAGATGTGACTTTTATTTTTTCGATCAATAACAAAAGTTTTTTAATCAAAAAATATAAGTAAAATTTTAACTTATATTTTTGATCGAAAAAATAAAAGTTAAAATTTCACTTTTATTTTTTTGTTAAAAAAAACTTTTTTACTAATAATAAAAGATTTTTGATCAAAAAATAAAAGTTAAATTTTAACTTATATTTTTGATCGAAAAAATAAAAGTCGAAACTTTTATTTTTGATTATAGAAATTACGGAAATAACTGTTATATTCGGTCCCTGGTTTTGAATATAACTTTAAATGCTACACTAACATTTTTTAACTAGTGCCTAGTTACTAGGTGATGAAACCAAGAGAAAACTAAATAAAAGGTTTAAATATTAACCGATTTACAGCCCTGTTCTGGAAAATTAACAAATTGTTAACCAGTATTTTGAATATTTCAATGTGTTTGTTGTAATTTTTTGATTTCAAAACAAAGTGAAGCTCAAAAAAAATAAATTTTGATAAAAATTGTCAACTACTTTTCAGTTATTGACAATTTCATTAACCCATTAATGACTCATGGGTATTTAAATACCCATAAAACAGTGTTGACGAAAAAGGCCATATCTCGAAAGTGGTAGGAGATATCAAAATATTTTTTTTTAAACATTACGGAAAATGAAACTATTTATTGTCTTTATAATGTGAAACGAAATTCATACAATTGAATGTTCCTTTTCGAGGTCGAAGATGTGTGATTTTCAAAAATGACAAAATCCATATATAAAGTTATGTAGAAAATTAGAAAATGGAAAGATCGAGGGAAAAATTCGTGGTCAGTTTGCCTCTAGTATCCTCTATTTATGAGGTGTTCATTATGACAAAAGAATGTTGCCATATACGCAAATTTTTATTAACACCAAGAACCCGGATTAGCCGATTGGGTATTTAAATACCCAATTTTGAAAAAATGGTACGGCGGAATCTATGAGCAGTCTTTAATGGGTTAAAAACATTTTTTTTTGTGCTTAAAATTTTGTTTTGAAATCAAAAAATTACAACAAACACATTGAAATATTCAAAATACTGGTTAACAATTTGTTAATTTTCAAATTTTGTTTTGAAAACAACAAACATATAGAAATATAAAAAAATACTGGTTAACAATTCTTAATTTTGCTAAATTTTTGTTGAATTTGCTGTTAATATACATAAAAAAGTTTGGTAAAAAATAATTTTGTACAATAAAAAAAAATTTTGTACAACAAAATGAAATTTTGTTATAATAATATAGTTTGTTTAAAAAATAAATGTTGTTCATAAACAATAGTTTGTTTTAAGAAGAAAAAAAATTGTTTAGAATTAAGTTTAATTCGAAAATAATACTAAAATTTTTTTTGAAAAAAACTATATTTCTCAAAGCCATAGAAAAACATCACAGCGTTTTATGAATTTATACAGCACTTTTTCTTCAAATAAATAAAAATTTATCCTTATGTCGAATTTCCACGAATTGTATTGCAAGTGGACATTCACATTAATTAGGGAAAGCTTTTGAAAGTGGTTAATAAATTCTAATCGAATAATTTTTGTTAAGTTCATTGCCTTAATTTTAATTCATTTAACTTTATTAGCTTCAAAATTTTAAACTTTTGCTATAATTCTTCCATAACTTGCAAACTTGAAGCATTTGCGTTTGTTCCTAAAAGCTTGATATTTCTAAGCATTTGAGCTCTGCAATTCAACAACGGCAGGTAGTAGTACATACATATCATATATAATTTGCATACAAAAACAAAGTTGAATTTATTAAAAGCAGCTTTTGCCACTTTTTATTTTGCATCAAATTTAATTCAATTAAAAAGCATTCAAATCCTGCAGACCAGCTGCATGCCGCCACCAACTAATGAAATCTTCTGACTTGGTGCAAAGTTTTTAATTCGTTGGGTTTTTTTTTTGTTTTCTTCAAAGCTTTTCATAAAACTTTTGTATGAAAAAGATGAACTCAATTGTTTTCTCCTTAACCCTATGCTACCTACGCAAAAAACTTTCATTTCATTTCAATATTTCTTTTACAACTTTCCCTACGATTTCCATACTTTTCTGTTATTTTTAGTACTTTTTAACTTTAGGCTACTACAGCTACTACTATTTTATTTCTTGGTTAACAAATTGAAATCTAATTGACCAACATTTCACAACTTTTTGCCTCCATTAAAAAGATATTGAAACTGTCAAATCGAAAAACTGCAAATAAACAAAAAAATAAAATAAAAAAAGCCAATATAAAAAAAACAAAGTTTAGTTTGTTGAAAAAAGCTCTTTTGCGTCATTAAACTTTTGTCACTTGCAGAAATGATTGAGCCTGTCCAACTTTGTTAAAGCGGTGGTGGGAGAGCAAATCGGGTATAAGGACCAAAAACTTTTTATTAAAGATTTTTGACAGGCTGCATAAATTCTCAGCAGTTCACAAAAGCAACTCAAACTTTACAGCAAAGAATTTAAGCATGACAAAAACAACAACAATGACAACAACAAAAAAAAACACACACAAAATTAAATGAGAGAAACTGTCAAGCGTGGCTCGAGGCACTCATAAGGAATGTCATTACGGAATAGCTTTCTTTATAGGAGAAAAAAGCTTTTCTGTTGGCATCAAATTTTTGCAACAATTAAACACGTTTTAATTACAAACATTTTGTGTGATTGACAGCGACAAAATTTTACAAAATATAACTGAAACTTAAGCAAAGACAACAACAATGTTAAACAATAAAATAACTTAAGCCTGCCAAAAGCAAATAGAAAGGATGCCAGGCAGCATCTTCGAAAGAGTACAAAAAACTTTTTTTAATTCGGCAAACCAAACAAAACCAGAACTCAAAGCACGGCAAAAGTAAAGTTAAAGCGTAGCAAGTAATGAAAGTTGGCTAAGAACAGGAGCACTAAGAAGTCGAAGAAAGCCAGCTGGTAGGGGGAGGGTGGTGAATAAATCCTTTCTTATTCAGTTAATTTTGGTGCCACTTTTAGGCAGTTTATAGACCGTGACAACTCGTGGCTGCTAATTACAAGTATGCAGCAAGCAAGCAAGACAAATGCTGCTAGATTTATTTTACACTCCACCACCTAACGTGACAGTCATTACAACCCAAACCACCCCTTCGTCCCATTCAGTCTTTTCAGCACACTGACAGCGCATATGCGCCCATAAATATACTACAATAATGTACAAGCCATCGTTTCTGCTGCTGCTGGTGTTGCGTGCTGATTTTCAGTTTTTTTTGCTTTTCGTTCTGGTCTTTTTCTCTGCTTATTTCTGTTATTTTTGTGCAAAAGTTTTGCCCAAAACTTGATTCGAAGAAATTGTAAAGAACAAAAAGTTCCATAGCCCGCTTCAATATACCCTCTTAACCCTCTCTACCCTCATCATCTAACTAGTAAAATTTCCTAAGAACTTGCAGGCAAGAGATTTAGTTTTTATAAAACACGATTAAAACGATTTAACGGGAAAAACAATAAAATAGTCGAAATATAATTATGAGAGTAGTATTAAAGATAAGTATTAAGTTTAGTTGAGATAAAAAGCACTAAGTTGAAGCAGAAAAAGATATAAGCAGGTGGTGGATGAAAATTAAAAAAAGCGATAGGGTACGTTTTTGGAAAGTGGAACAATGACTGCATTTTTAGAATATGGCGATTAAGGAAAGATTACATATAATTGATACAAGAATTGATAACACCACATTACACAAAATGAGTTTTTGTTCTGTCCTATGAACCAAATATACCTGCACGGAAAGGGGAGAAAAAATAAAAATACACGTGTATCTTCCTTTTTCATGCACAGGTCAGAATTTTTTTTTAATGTTTTAAGTTTTTTGGTGCCAAAAAAATGTCGGCCTTTGTAGTCTAGTGAAGAGTGCGCTAGACTATTAATCCAAAGGTCCCTGGTTCGAATTCGGGTTCAGGCATGGTTCTTTTCACTTTCTTTGTTCTTTCCTACATTTAAGAATTATGGAAAACTAAAAACCCACAGCTGAATTGTGGAAAATGTGGAATTAAAGGACAGAAACAACTTTGGGCTGGAAATGCTTGCCGAGGTTAAGGCATAACACTAGCCTCGGTTAAAAGCAACTCAAATTGTCTTTCACGCCTGGTTCGCCTAATAAATAATTCACGTATGGTTTCAATCAATTCCTCTAAATAAATCTATCCCTTTCCTTTCAGGTCAAAGACCAAACGTTGTTTGCATAACAGTGCACCCTAAACAAGTGCGCGTTGCGCTGCGTACCCAAGCGCCACGCAACTTTATTTTACGCTTAACCTAAACAAGTGCGCTGCGGAAAGAACTGCTGCTCTCGAACTAGCTCAGACTGATGGTTTAAAAATCTTAAAAAACTTTTAGTATTGTGTAAAAATCTATTAATATTGCAAATACTTCCATTTGCAATTGAGATTAATTAATTAATAGCAGCCGATTGCTCTTTGTTCTAATACTTTGGTTTTATGCAGCCAACTTCACATCCGAACGCACTGTCAAAATTGGAAATCCGATTCATGTTGCGGTAGTCCGGTGCGTGTTTAGGTAGGCTTCATACAAAATGTATGTTCATGAGCCTATTTTGACAGTTAAACCACGCACGCGCACTTGTTTAGGGTGGACTGTAAGGCGCATGCCTTGGTTCTTTGCAGAGAGATAAGTACAAAAAAATAAGTACAAAAACCTACTCACCCTAAGCGCACGCAACTCGACTCATATTCTCTTCTACGAAGCCAGAATGCGGCGGCTCAAATAAATATGAGTATCCTAAGTCATAAGTCGGATCGGGAAAGATCGGGTTTTTTCGGTTTATAAATACTTATGTTTGTTGTCGTCTTGCTGATACTTATCCTACTTGCCGAAATACTCATAATCGACACAAGTAGCCGAATCACTCGGCTCATCTGCCACAGATATGAAAGAGAGCGCAGTAGAGCGCAGCAGTAAATAGTGAGCGAGTTTTTTGTATTTGTTTTGTGCTATTTTTTTCTAAGCATATCTAAATGCTGAATAACAGATGTGTTATTCTTGTGCTCCTTTTTGTTTTTATCTTGCACAGTGAAAGCTGCGCATGAGGTAACGTTGTTGAGGCTTAAAAATAATACGCAGTTTCAAAAATACAAAAAAATTTGCAAGGTATTTATTTTTATTTTTCTGTAACCCTAAGTTGCCAAATCACATGCGAATAATTTAAATTTAACTTCTATTGCACGTGCTTACGCACAAGACACCCTTACAAACAGACACGTGCGCCGCACAGTGGTTGAGCCCCCATACAAAAGTTGTCAATAAATAGAAGGACTCATCGTAAACCAATTAAATTTTGTGTATTATTTGGAATTTGCCTTATTAGAATACACACAAAAATATTTTTAAATCCGCCCTCAATCTTGCCTACCTCGCATACAACACAAATATTTAAAACGCCATCTTTTTTTTTCTTAAACCAATACAAGAACCATTCTGTCAGAAATCTTCAATATATGTCTATCATAAAAAAAGTATTTTTTGCCACGCCCACCTCCCATACGAAATTTTTCACTTCACGTGTTTTTCCGTATTCCAAGTTCAATGAAGCGCAGAATCTAAACTGTTTAAGTTAAAGGTTTATAGTATTCAAAAATATTATTTGTTTGCTTTTTATAAAAACAAAAAAAAAATCATCAAAAAAAATCTTGTCGTTTCGTTTGTATTCCAAAAAAAGGAGTGAACCTCATGCTTTTTGCCACAAATTGGCACTGGTTGTAAATGTGATACTATTAACAGTTAAAAAAGATAATAGCATACTTTTTAGCATTGTGATAAAGTGAGCACAGGTCGTGTAGCATAAAAGCATGGCTTGCATAAACGGAGAAAACTGTTTGCTAAATTTGTATTGTGGATAAGCAAAACTTGCGCTTGATTCTCAGCCACTTCAAAATTATGCTAAATTTCAGCAAAAACTAATCAAAATGTGCTATTCCAATTTATAATAACTAAGCAAATATTTGCTTGAATTAAGTAATAATTTGATTTTCAGTTTATAATAACTTAGCAAAATTTTGCTTGAATTTAATCAAATTTTTTCTTTTTCCTAAATACAAATTGATTCAAGCAAATTAATTTTCTCCATGTACGTATTCTAATTCTGTTGTTTAGAATCAAAGAATATATGTCACTTTCAGCTAATTGAAGATGTTTGGAGAACATTTATTGACAAGGGAATTTAAATGTTTGAATAGTTTTGAAAGCATTTTATTGCGAAATTCATTAAAATGTTTCATAGTAAGCTAGTGAATTAATTTAACTTTATACTTATCACATAACTGTTTTACTAATTCAATTTAATTGTAATTATTTAAAAAAATATTTAATATATATTAACATAGCACATTATTAGACTGAGAAACACGCTGTAGAATACTTAATTACTCTGTAAATATATTCTAGTATTTCAAAAGAAGAATTATAACATTTTAAACCATTTATCGTATATAGTAAGTAAATGCTTTCACTATTTACATTAAAAATTTAACGATTTTAAATAAAAAAATATACCTATATATTAGGGCGGGTCGATTTGTAGGGAGTGAAAAAATTCACCAATTTCCCTATGATTTCCGTATTCTATGGGTTATTCCATGAAAATTTGCCGAAGGAACCATACCTCTATCCTTAAAATCGAGTCCCCTACTTTTTGTTGGTAAAAAGTTCAAAAGTTACGGGCATTTTTGTCCAAATTTTGGACCATTTTTCCATTTTTTTCATGATTTTGTCCAAGAACATTACTTTCATGGCAATTTTTTTGGCTCAATCCATTATTTAATTCAATTTACAATTCAAAACGAAGAGTTTAAGCCCAAATTTATCGAATTCGGTTGATTAATTCATGCGATATTGCTAAAACAAAATAACACATAAAACCAACTTTTTGATTTTTTTTCATTTTTTATTTTTTTTTCTACAAAAATTCAAATTAAGAGATAATAAAGTACCAATCAACCTATTATCAAAAAGAAAATGTTCAATTTGAGTGTAGTAAAAGACAAAATGTGAAAAAAAACATTATTTTTTCTGAAAGTCTTGTTTGCTTTCAAGTCTTGGCGTTTTCGTACGGCTCTCTAATGTCGTCGCCATAATGTAAAGCGCAAATCAGTCCAGTCGTAACGTAAGGTTCGTAAGCTTCGTAAGTCAAAAAAATTGAGCCAAAAAAATGGCCATGAAAGTAATATTCTTGGACAAAATCATGAAAAAAATGGAAAAATGCTCCAAAATTTGGACAAAAATGCCCGTAACTTTTAAACCGTTGGACCAATGTTGGAGATTTTCTTTTGTAAATTGATCAAAATGAGCTCACCTTTCCAACGCGCCTACTGGCAATTAAACCCGATCGATAGTTTTTGAGTTATGGATGTGAACGTGTAGGTAATATTTCATACGAACGTCAATTTGGGAAAAAATCTACCAACAAAAAGTAGGGGACTCGATTTTAACGATAGAGGTATGGTTCCTTTGGCAAATTTTCATGGAATAACCCATAGAATACGGAAATCATAGAGAAATTGTCGAAAAATACATCGACCCGCCCTACTATATATTAATATGCCGCACTTTTGTAATAAGTGATCGTTAAATAAAAAAATGACTAGAAGCATACTAAAGAAAATGACTATAGTAATAAACCTTGAGGCTAAACATATCTATATTTTCTTCGAAACGCATTTACCAAATGTTGTTTAAAGACGCAAAAAACTTGTCAGTTTTTTTTTTAATCGCTCAACTTAAAGTCCAATAAAAGCATTTCTTTATTTAATATATCGTTGACATCCGAAGATCATTATGTTTTTGAATTCTAAAAATATTTTCTGCAAAAAAAAAAATTTACGTTTTTTTGTCATATTAACATTGCATAAGAAATTTATTGCAAAAATAAAAAAAAATATTTCAAAAATGCAAAAAACTTTTTCAGTAATGCTTTTTGTACTTAAAAAAAACCAGAGTGCAATACGTTTTCTCAATTGTCTGTAATAACTCTTGAAAAATGTCAATATTTTAAGAAATTTTTTCAACATTTTTACATCAATCTAATTTTAAGGCGTCTACACAGAAAACCTATATACATATATTTCTGATAAATATTTTGGAATCATGCGCGTTAGAATACCTTAAACAACGCAAAGAAAAAAACTCACAAAAAGAGATCATCAGTTTTGGTATTTATTTACAACTTTTAACCACTGTGCGCCGGCATTTTGATTTTGTTTTATTTTTGTTTATGTCTCACAAACCAAAATCACAAGCGTTGTTATTGTTTTTTTCCTCCTTAGAGTGCAACAATAAAATATCAAGAACGAGTTTTCGAGAAAAAACAAACAAAAATTGAGAGCTCACATGGCCTGCAGATAAGTACTTACGAAAAGTGCATACGCAAAAAACTAATTAGCGCTAAGAGACGTTGGCAGAGAAGGAGCAGTACTCAGAGTACACTCAAAATACATTCGGATCGAGCGCCTTTGTAATAAACTGACTCAACTTTTCACATTGAAAACGGCTCGAAGTGGATCGGATCATGCCGCTCTCGGATATGAGAATGTACTTATACCCGAAAAAATGCTAATGAGCCGAATGTCTATACGTATTTTACACATATTATTAAGTATGGATAGAGTTGAGAACAGCACGACACTCGGGTATGATTTGAGTATCCGAATTCTGTCGGATACTCATTGCAGTTCTCTGGTTCTTTGATCTTTTTTAAAAAAATCCAACAAAAAATGTTACATATTTTTCGATTTTTTGGGAATAAAACCTCATTTTGTGCATAAAACTAGTATGCACTTCGATTGTTATTTAATTGTCCCTAAAAATTAGCTAAAAAATATAAAAATTGGATAACAATTTTTAGAGTTGTGATATTGTAATTTTTGAAAAAATTTAATTTATTTTTTCTTACTGTAGTAAAAAAATCTTAAAAATTCAAATTTGTAAAAATTGTAATAAATTGCTATTGAAAAGTTTTCTGAAAAACATTTTTATACAACTAAAAAAAAATATGTGATTACGTTTAATAAATTGGTAAATTTCGAGTTTGAGTATTTTTACGAAAAAAATTCCAAAAAATCCAAAAATGCAAAATTTTGAATAATGAATTCCCTTTTTTCACCATTCCATCAATCACAATATATTCAAAATCGGATCAGAAACCAAGTCACACCGCCAGGTTAAAGTTAAAAAAGTCAAAGAAAAAAATTGGAAGCATTTGCTTTAGTCGAAGCCATTTTTTCGAAAAAACAACAGAAACTTTTTTAATTAGCCTTTTTAAGTAGCTTGTTTTTTGTAGTGAAAAATTGTGAAAAAAAAGAATTCACAAGTGACAGTGGTGATGTCCTGATGAAACCTTTCACAGTGCTCATCGCTATAAGCTACTAAATAATCAGAGGAACAAAAAATCTAAATAATGGTGAAGGAAGTGGATCTTTAGCTACATTAAAACGCTAAAATTTTGTCATATGCCATTTTCCAACAAATATATAGAGCAATCCTACTGTGTAGCACCTAGGGAGTCCAATCCCGGTAGCTGTTCTCGAGCCCGGAATTATCGGGATTGAAAATTTCAATCCCGCGATCCCGGGATTAGTTCGGGATTGAAAACTTTAAGAAGTAAATAGTTCAAAACGTTTTTAATACAATTTTTATTTTGTATTAGTTGCAACTAAAAAATGTAAATGAATTCATACATAAATCAACAGGTCAGGGCCGTAGCAAATGGGGGCTTTTCGGGGTTCAAACGCTTCAGACGGTCGAAATTTAAATAAAAATTAATGCATTTAAATAATTATTTCGTTGAATCACTTGATATGTTCTAAAAAACTTAAATCATATACTGAAGTTGCGTTTACGTGTCATAAAGCCTTTGTTAGGAGCTGAATCGTGTAAACAACAACAGTGAAAACCAATGTATCGTGATGTATCGGATCAAACGTGATACATTCAAAACTATCATCACTATTGTTTTCACTACCCTTGACATCGGTTATTGTAGATGATGGTAGTAACATAATTTTTATTTTTTTTAATATCTTAAAAAAATTGCAGTTTTTTTTTAAAGTTAATATTTTATCTTTTATAATATCTTTTATAAATTTTTAAAATTCTGGCTATGAATGCAAGCACTCAAAGCCTTTCTAGCGATATCTTAAAAGTGAGTATCGCATTAGAAATAATGAAGTTATTTCAATTTTAGTGAAAAAAAATTCAAAAAATTTTAAAAAAGTCACGAAAATAGCATTATCTTGAATGCTATTGAAAAACTTTAAAAATTTTTGATGCAGATTAGAGGAGCCTTCTCCGGCTTTAAATATCTGACAGTTTCTTTTTCTTTACAACTATTCTACCAGCTAATATATTTACGAAAAACAAGATTTTTGCAAAATTTTTTAGCTCACTGTTTTAGCGGCTATCGCAACAGTCAAGTATTTTGGGAATCATAAAATAGACCAAGGTTATTTTTAGAGGGGTACACATGGAAATTTTTTAATGGAAGTCGAGATACCTTACTATATTTACTTGCATACATAATATATAAAAATGAAACAAAAACTTATATATTTTAATTTTGAATAAAAAAATGGGTAGATCCTGGCTACGGTCCTGGTTTAAGGTATTATTATGCAAATGTTAAACATTGTTTTTAGACACCGTCTTCATACTTTTTTGTGTTTAATGCAAATTAAGGTTGGAAAAGACTTGTCAAAATTAAATTTTTTGTTTAATTTTTTATTAAAGTAATACATTAAGCTGATCAACGCGTCTTATTTTGCATTAGAGAGTTTTGTTCGGATAATATTACAAATATAACCCGCTAATAAGAAGCACCGTTCTTATTCTATGCTTGTTGTAGAAATAGTTTACGATAATCGTAAGCAATTTGTAAGTTTCGATCACAATTGCCTTCACCACAAAAGAAAATAATTTCTTAAGTCGGAATATCTGACAACTTTGAAATACATAGCTGACTTCCCGATGTTGAAAAATTTTCTAAAACTTTCCAAAGGCTTTGCTCAAGTGATTTAATTCCTAACAATCTTGTTCAGCCAAAGTTTTTCTAATTCTATTAAATTGAAATGGTTGCATTTACATGAATAATTCGTAATAAAAAATTTTTTATAATAATCCCGGGATCCTGGAAAGAAAATCCCGGGATTTAAAGGGGCCGAAATCGTCCGGGATCCCGGAATTGACTTCCCTAGTGGCACCACAGAACTTAAAACATAAAAAAACAATTCTGACGTGTACATTAAAAACGACGATACACGTGTATTTTTATTTTTTTCCCCTTTCCGAAAAGGTATATTTCGTTCATAGGTCAGAATGTGTGTAACGCAGTGTAATTCTGTATCTGATTTCAACGTTTTGATGATCTTTCTTCAATGTCTTAAACCATCATAAGGGTTATATTCCTTTTTGCATAGGAAATTTACCGTAAGTGATCAAGCGTATATGCTTCGAATAACAAGTAAAACTTTGGTGTTTTGATCAAAAACTTGGGAGGCTAAACACTGTCAAAGTAACTTATAAATTATAATATTTTTTTTGGTAATTTTACATAAGCTATTTTCTCGGTGTAGCTTGGCCATCTTCTGTACATCTATATCTACATCTGGAGCATTCCACGGTCACGTACAGACAAATTCAACTATTTTTTTGGGTTTATTGTACAGCCAATTCTAAATTTACACATTGGAAGTGAAGTCCTTTTGTCTAATTAAATAGATTGCATTCTGTTTCTTCATTGTACGTTCAAACCTTCTTGACATTTTATTAAATGGAAGAGCAAAAAATAAGACATTTACTGTCACGTGCCGGACCGGTTCAGTCAACCAACGTTGCAAATCGTTGAGTTCGATTACAAATTTTAGCGAAAGTAACTAACACAGGGAAGACGTTTTTGAAAGCTAAATGTTTATTACACATGATTTCGGCGTAAAAAGATTTTAAATAAAGTCCACAGTTTTTTTTTTTTAATATTAAATTTACACACCGTCACGTGAAGACAAATTACGTCACGTGCCAGACAGACTGACAATGTTGTAGTTTAATTGTGTAATTAAGTAATTAGGTAGTTAAGTAATTATGTAATTTAGTAATTAAATAATAAATTTAATATATTTTTCTTTCATTGCCTCAACCATTTTTTCATTATCTTGAGCCTTGCATTTTTACTAAAATAAAAATGTTTACGAAACACTTACTAAACATTTACGAAAAATAAAAACTACATTTTTTAAACAGTGCAGACGATTTGATCGTCATGGTAAATTAATTTATATATAACTTGCTTAAATTAATAAAATCAAAATGTTTCTTTTAGATAATATCATAAAATAATAAGTTTTTAATAAGTTTTAGTTTTTTGGTCACTTCCACTTTTCTGTGGAATGCCTCATCTATTTCTTTATCTACATCTACAGCATTTCTAATTATAATACAGCATCTATAAACTAAATTTAAGAAACTCTATTTTAAATTCCGAACAGATTATTTGAAATATAGAAAATATCAATTGATATTCAAAATAAATCAACTGAAATTCAGAATAGATTAACTGAATACAGATAATATTTCCTTTCAGATACAGAAGAGATAAATTGAAATGCAGAAATTCCATTTGAAATTTAGAAAATATCTATTGAATTTCAGAAAAGATCAATTGAAATTCAGAAAAAATAAATTGAAATCCCATTTGAAAATCAGTAATTCCATTTCTGATTCAAATTTCAACACCGTAGTCGAGATATGAGTTGAGTATAAAAATACCCAGTCGTCGTTAATGTGTTCTAAATGGGCACAAATTCCTTCTGCAACGAGAGCACAGTTTTATATCAGGAATTTTCTAGCAATAGCAGGTATAGTTGGTTAATTGTCTAAGAGAGCTTTTACATTTTTTTTTTAACATATAAAATGTTTTACATATAATAACAACACCAATTTTCTGATTTTTAAACATAATCACTTTTGACTTGGAAAATGTAGTAGTTAACGTAAAAATTTCTTGACACACTCCAAATAAATTTATAGCTCTATGTTATCTTAAAGCAGCAAACAAAAAATTAAACACTTAGCTGTTACCAGTCCTGAGATATGATCAATTCTGCAGAAGCATTTTCATGGGTAAAAAAATACCCAACCGCGGCTAATGGGTTAAGGGAAATACAGATATACTATTTGAAATTCAAAAAAGATTAATTGCAGTTTAAAAAAGGTCAATTAAAATTCGAAAGAAATTGATTGAAATTCAAAAGAGATCATTTGATATTCAGGAGTTCTATTTTACATTCAAAATAGATCATTTCAAATTCTGAAAATATCAGTTGATATTTAGAATAGATCTATTGAAGTTCAGAAAAGATCAAATGTAAATCAATACCTATATACATTTTTTGAAGGCTTCGATTGTCGTCTGAGTCGGTCGATTTTTTCAAGCGTTTGGAAAAATTATATATAAAATTTGAAGCCTTTTTGCTCAAATTTTCATAGCCATAATTTCTAACAGCATTTACTGCTTTTTTGCAACAAAATGTTGTCGGACCATCATTTGGACCCTGCAGAAGCTGCGGCTTTCATAAATACTGATTATTATGCCGAAAATATAGCAGATCCTGAATCTTTTCTGGAGACGCCGGATCATGCTGCTGCTCAATGAATTCCCGGCACTTTGTCTGGTGCTATTAGCTATCATTATTTTTAAAATATGTTTTTGCACATCGTAATGTTCTTGTATAAGAGCATTTATGTACCTCCGAGTCGTTGTTTTTTCTACTTTCAGAATATTTGCACGCTGCCATAACTCATGAAAAACTTTTATAACTATTGGTATATAATTATATAGTTTATGATTTTTTGTGACACTTGAATCACCGTTATGTTTTAAAAACAAAATTAAAGAAACAAAAATAAAAACTGTTAGTTTTAAGAAATTTTATAAAAAAAGTTTTAAGAGGTACTGCTATAACATTATTGTTTCAAGGCCAAATAATGAACTTTTTGGGCAAGATGTATACAAATTTTTACGTAGTTTAATTTTATGATAAAAAAAATTGAGTTCAGGGGGGGGGGGGGTAAATCGAGGTAACAGGGCTTACCAGTTGAATAAAACTTCAGAAGTCCAAAAGCTATGAGAGGAAAATGTAGTACGAGTTAAGCCCTTTTAACGGTATATCATGTTCAAAAGTCGGACATAAAATACATAAGTTATGGAACAAATACCATTTTGGCGGTATTTCCGGGGGTCAAAAAAATTTTTTTTTTGTTTTTGAAGTTGTCTCGAAGTCTTTTTTTTAAATAAGGGACGCACTTTTCAAACTTTTTGTTTTTGTATGGAGAACGACCCACTCTAATGCTTATATTCTAAAAACTAAGATCAAGTTGGAAGATGAGTCAAATGGGATGAAAACCACGCCTACCTCCCATACAAAGTGACTATAAAAACGGTACAATCTCTTTAAATGCCACGAAATATTTACCATATAATTGTTACTTTTCAAAATAAAATTAAAACCTGGTCTATCTCCCATACAAAGTGACTATATGAAATCAGTTATATCTCCTAAAAATCCACCCCAATTAATTTAATAAATTAAAATTTAGCACATATGCTTATAATTTTTAAATTCACTCTGGGATTTTTAAATTTAATAATAATATCGTAAAAAATTTCGACCAGCTCCCATATAAAGTTACGTCATCAAAGTAGCATAATCAACCGTGTCTGACATTATAATAAACATTTTCTAGAAATTTAATAGAATTGTTAGCTACAAAGCATAAAACAAATAAGCGAGTTGCTAAGACCGTAGGTTTTTTTAAATTTAAAAAAACAAACTCAACTATTATACCAATATCAAGTCTGTGTTGTTTGAAAATTTTAGTGTAGCTAGTGGAAGGAAAAGTGAAAAAATCATGTGAGTTCTGATAAAATTAATTCTGTTGAAAAAAATGGCCTAGTTCTAGGCTTCCAAACAAAAGAGCGATGTACTTATGTTACAGTTGTTGAGTTACTGTTAAGAGCTTGTTCTGCAATAAATTAAATTTCTTTTCTCAAAAATATCAAATGAAATTTAGAACCCACTTTTGTTCAGTTCACAAAACAAGAAACACCATTCAATACATGTAATACAAAACTTGAAAAATAAAACCATCATAAATTTCATTTAACTACATTAAATCACATAAATCTGCTTACATTTCCGCTTTTATTCTCACGCTCTTTCGCTCTCTTATAGTCTAGCTTAATTAAATTTGATCAAAAGTAGTGAACAAAAAAAAAAAAAAAATAAAAAAGAAGTCGTCGCGTGTTTTCAATTGACAAAGCCTCGCTTTTTCTTCATTGTTTTTATCTATTTTTCTTATTCACCTTTTTCTTAACTTTTGCGTTTTGTGTGTCGAGCCGCCTTTAAATTAAATTGAATTTGATTTTACTTCTTCTTTTCTTCCGTTTCTACGTAATAATTGGCAATTTACTTTGATCAGACATTTTCTATACCACGAAGACAAAAGCAGCACAATAAAAAGGTAAAAAAAACCACGATATCTAAAGGAAATAAAACTTATAAAGAAAAAATAAAAAAGAAACTGAATTAACTTGTGCTGAATGCAATACAATAAATACAAAAAGTGTATTGCCAAGTGTTTTTGTAAATTTTAATCAATGATATTTCATTAAATTACTGTTCAAGGATTTTAAAATATATGAAAATTTCTGATTACAGATATTATTTATCATAAATACTCTTGTTTAATGTAAAAACGTAAGAGTCGGAAGTAATGTGACTACGAGTTGTTATGGTCACGTAAGTAGGTAAGTAAGAGCATACCTGCTAGTAAATGGTTTAAGGTCTAAATCGATTATTTATTATATACATGAAGCTGCGAGGCCTCCAAAGCCTGTTTACTATCTCTATTACATATGTGTGGACATGGCCGCTAAAATACTGATGACATCTACCTTACACAGTAAGCGACAATGGGAGTAGGTATGCACAAGATAGAAGAGAACAAAAAATTACACACAAAATTGGACAAAAAAAAATGTGCACGAAAATCCTCTCTACGTCAAAAACACAACGAAAACAAAAGAGAACACACAAAAAAAAAGCAAACATAAGCAAATGACGCCACAAATAATTTTTACAACTACCCGTTTGTAAAATAATGTCGGTGATGACATTGTAATTCAGAACTGTAAGTGAAAACAAAATTTTGTTTGTGCTCACTTCTTGTTAGTTAGTGCTCATATTATTTTCTTTTCATTGTTCAAGTAACAGTTTGTCTCTATTTGTCTGTGTAGCAACATCGTGTTTTTTAACAGGATGTTTTGCAGTTAAGTGTGCTTGTGAAAACTATTAATCTTTATGTTTAAACTAGAACAAAGTTTTATATATAAAATAAATAAGCGTTTTTAAACATTTATTCTTAAGTGATCTATAAAAGGTAATAAATTCATTAATTAAGTTGTAAAATTTACTGACAAAATAATTTTTGGCGTCATTTGCCTTTGTTTGCTGCTTTTTGGTGTGTTCTCTTTCTTTTTCGTTGTGTTTTTAGCGTAGAGAGAATTTTCGTTAAAATTTATTTGGTTCTCTACAATTCTGTGCGTCATTTTTTGCTTTCTCCTATTTTATGTATACCTACCCCCATCGTCGCTTACTATGCAAGGTAGATGTCATCAGTGTTTTAGCGGCCATGTCCGAAGAAATGCAATTGAGAATTGTAAACAGACCCCGCAACAACATTGTATTTAAGAAATAATTAATTACGTCATGTGTCCATTTACTACTGGGTACTTATACAATTTAATTAACGCATTAATTACTTTTTATAGATCATTTCAGAATTAATGTTTGATAATACTTAATTAAGGTCTGTTCGGAAATGCATACTGCATTTGCAGTAAGCGCACAACTGGCAATTTTCAAGCCTCCAAAGTGCAACGTAAATTTTTTTGATGTGATTGATGAGCAACTCTTAATAGAAAAATTACATTTTAGAATGTTTGAAGCTTGCAGTGCTGCAAAATTGGCCTTTTTCCAACATTTTGCTTGTGCTGCAAAAGCAGGTTGCGCATCATGACGCATTTCCGAAGAGACCCTTAATATTATGCATACAACTTCTTTCTGGTTTAAACATTACGATTAGTAATTTTCTCAAACACACTTTACTAAAAAAACACCGTGTTGCTACTCAGACAAATAAAGTGAAACTAATGTTTGAAGAATAGAAAGAAAATAACGTGAGCACAAAAAACTTTTTAGCAAAAAAAAAACCAAATTCAAAACCACTATAAAGTAAAAAATAATTTTAAATTACTTTTCACAATAATTCTCGGTCAAATTTGATAATTTATTTATATATATTATTTATATTTATATATATTATTATATTAAATCTTAATATTATATTTTTTTTCTATTATGTATTATTATGATAAATATATTTATTTCTCCATGAATATAAAACCTTTAAAGCCGGAGCGTTAATTTTATAAAAGTCTGATTGTATTAGCGCCAACTTTAAAGGTTTTATATTCATGGAGAAATGAATATATTTATGATATTACAAAATTGAAAAAAAATTATAATAATAATATTTCCAATTTAATAATATATATAAATAAATTATCAAGTTTGACCAAGAATTAGTGTGAAAAGTAATTTAAAATTATTTTTTACTTTATAGTGGTTTTGAAGTTGGTGTTTTTTTTTTGTTAAAAGATTATGACAACAATTTTGCCCACTCTTGAAACGAATTTTGGTACCCTAGAGTCAATATTCGCGATACAGTGTTTTTCTTATAGTGACACGCTCTTTAAAAAATTCCGCCTACTTTCTTGATTGTGTTTTGTTATAATTCTACCTATTCCTGTACTAAATTTCCGGACCCTAGTGTCAATATTATGGGAGTTACAGTGTTTTTCTAAGATTTCCACGCCCTTTGTCGAACAACGCCCACTTTTTTGACCATAATTTGTAATAATTGTGCCTACTCCTGTACTAAATTTCAGTACCCTAGTGTCAATACTAACAGAGATACAGCATTTTTCTAAAAGTGACACACCCTTTGTCTATTTCCGCCCACTTTTTTCATAGTGTTTTGTAATAATCCAACACATTTTTGTAACGAATTTTATTACCCTAGTGTCTATATTATTCGAGATAAAGGGTCTTTCTGATATTGCCACGCCCTTTTGTCCAATAACGCCCACTTTTGTGACCGTAATTTGTAAAAATGTTCCTACCCCTGTACCAAATTCCAGTACCCTAGTGTCAATATTAACTAAGACACAGTATTTTTCTTATATTGCCACGCCCTTTCGTCCAATACCGCCCACTTTCTTGACCGTAAATTTTTATAATAATTCCTACCCTGTACCTAATTTCAGTTTCCTAGTGTCAATATTGTTCGAATTACAGCGTTTTTCTAATATTGCCACGCCTTTGTCGAATAACGTCTACTTTCTTGACCGTAATTTGTAATAATTGTTCCTACCCCTGTACGGATTTACAGTACCCTAGTGTCAATATTAACTGAGATAGTCTTTTTTAAATTGCCACGCCGTTCTTTTCAATAACGCCCACTTTCTTGACTGTAAGTTTTCTTAATTATGCCTACCCCTGTACCTAATTTCAGTATCGTAGTGTCAATATTATTCGAGTTACTGGGTTTTTCTATTATTGCTACGCCCATTAGTCTTATACTGCCCACTTTTTTTGGACAGGCACCTCCGCGTCCAATGTCTCTATCTGTTGACAAAAAATTGCTGCAATCGGGCTAGTACTTTAGGAGTTATCGATGTACATACATTAAAAAAAAAAACAAAGAAACCAACCAACTTGAGAACCTCCTCCTTTTTGAAGTCGATTAAAAAGAAGAGAGCACAAACAAGATTTTGTTTTCCTTATAGTTCAACCAGAACAAAGTTTCGTATATAAAAAGTCTAAGGATTTATTAATTACACAGTGCAACACATATTTTCGGGGGTGAACCAAACCAATCTCAAACAATAGTATTAGACATCAATAACAAAAGCCCAAGTCCCTTTTTGCTCCACTACGTCACACATACTTTTTAAAGTGGTTTTAAATTTGACTTTTTTTGTCAAAAATGGAATTAAACAATCTGAAAAATTACATGTTAAACTTAATTCAGTGTGGTTCTTGTCTTTGGAAGCCTAAATTAAAATTTTCTGGGGAATATTTTTTCGGAACACTTTAACCCCTAGCTCCTTCCAGTATGGGTCAATTTGACCCTTTTTTTGGAAAAGACCCTATAAGTCAACTTTGGAGGGAGGTCAAAGGTCAACATCATATTCACGCCAAGTTTCTCGAACGCATTGAGCATCTCAGTTACATCCTTTTTATAGGCATCAGAGCGTTTCTGTCCTAGAAGACCATTAATAGCCCCTTTTACTGCATACCATCCAATCAGCTCGTCATCTACCAGCTCTTCATCAAATGATTTTGACTTCATTAGCATCCTTAATACAACTTACGTAATTTGTTGCTATAACTTATAAAGTATTACGAATATAATTATAACTTTATACCGTTATGCAAGACCGTTATAATATTACAAATTTATTAGTAAATGAAGATATTATTATCGCACGATGCAATAGTTGCTTAAAAATAAATGTATTATCCTTTCGGTCCGTTTTTTATGTGAAACCCTTAGTTCGTAGAGGTTACTTGTCTTTAACCCCCTAGTGAAATTTTCTGTAAAATATTTTTAATGAAAGGTTTTAACCTTTGACCTCAATCCAAAGTTGACTTAAAGGGTCTTTTCCAAAAAAAGGGTCAAATTGACCCATACTGGAAGGAGCTATGGGGTTAAAGTGTTCCGTAAAAATAGTCTCCGGAAAATTTTAATTTAGGCTTCCGAAGACAAGAACCACCCTGAATTAAGTTTAACATATAATTTTTCATATTATTTAATTCCATTTTTGACCAAAACAGTCAAATTTAAAACCACTCTAAAACATATTTGTGACGTAATGGAGCAAAAAGGGACTTAGGTTTTTGGTATTGATGTAAAATACTATAGTTTGAGATTGGTTTGGTTCACCCCCGAGATAATGACCCTCATTTTGTGTCATAGTGTTATTAATTTTGATATGCTAGCAAAAAAAGTACAAAATTAGTTATTTAATTGTAGAAGTTATTGTGAAAATATTTTGTGGCGTCATTTTCTTTTTTAAAAAAGCGGATTTTCTCACATCCAGCTTACAGTTCTGCATTACAATGTCATCACTGATAAATTTTTGTAAGCAAGAATCACGAAAACACTCGAATTCATTGAACCAGCGTTTTGCAGTACCAGTTTGTGGTGCTTCATCACCAAATGTCGAATAATTTTATTGATGCATTCTTTTTTTGTGAAAAGAATTCACGTCAAAAGTCGTTGAAAAGTATTTTTTTAAAAATTAAAAACTACAAAATTATTTTAAAATTATGTTGACTTTATATGATTTAAATACAAATTCTAAATGTTTGATAGTTTAAATCCTACTTGATTTTAAATACAAATTCTAGTTGTTTGGTAGTTTAAAATCGTTTATTGAGCTTCAGGTCAATGTTAGAACAATTAATTGTTCTAACGAATCTTTCCAAAGAAACAATAACAACAAAGTTTTTTTTTTTTTCAATATGAAAAGGAAAAAAAATCAATAGCTGATTTTATTGCAATTTCGGCCGTGCTAAAGGCTTCATCAGAAATCTTTGTGATACCCGTGCAAGCGCGCACTAACGCACTGCACCACAGAAGCGATGAGATTTGAAGTGAAAATTCCTCAGTTTTTCTCAAATTTCATATATTCACATTTGTTATTGTATTTTTGCTTTACTTTAGTCTCTTTGCTTATTTTATTATTGACACTTCAAATCTCATCGCCTCTGTGTGGTGCAATGCATTAGTGCGCGCTTGCACGGGTATCACAAAGATTTCTGATGAAGCCTTTAGCACGGCCGAAATTGCAATAAAATCAGCTACTGATTTTTTCCTTTTCATATTGGAAAAAAAAACTTTCTTGTTGTTGTTATTTCTTTGGAAAGATTCGTTAGAACAATTAATTGTTCTAACTTTGACCTTAAGCTCAATAAACGATTTTAAACTATCAAACAACTAGAATTTGTATTTAAAATCAAGTATGATTTAAACTATCCAACAGTTAGAATTTGTATTTAAATCATATAAAGTCAACATAATAAATAACAAGGTCATTTAGGAAAAAACTTTAATTATTTAAAAATAAAAGTCAACTTTGATGTTCAGTTAGATCGAATGAAAACCATGCCTACCTCCCATACAAAATGACTTTATCAAAACATAAAAATCTCTTTTAACTCTACACTAACTAATGTAATGACCTAAAGTTTTGCTGAGAAGCTTTGATTTATATCATCAACCCAGACCTTAAAATTTTGTACAATCTTATAAAAACTATGCCTACCTCCGATACAAAGTGTCGTCATAAAAAATGGTAATACTTCTAAAATTCTTTCAATTTTAATTGTATGACTTTAAAATTTTTCAAATAAGCTTAAATTGCAAAAAAGCTTAAATTTTCAATTTACACTCTGCCTATGAAATTTGGCTAAATCGTAAGGAAAGCACGCCAACCTCCCATACAAAATGACTTCATCATATAAGCAAATCCTATATTAATTTAACAAAAATTAATGAATTGACTTGATTTTTTGCTATTAAAACTATTTAAAACTTACTTTGAGCTTAGAATTAAGCAACAATTTTATGAAAACTAGATATGTCTTCATTACAAAGTGACATAATTAATTTAATAAAACTATCACACTTTGAAAATACTAAAACTAATTCTAAACCGTTAAGATATTTAAACTTTTACTTAAACTTTTTAACTTATCTTAACCCTTTCAATGGCTAGACTAACAAACAAATTTTTTGAGGTAATGTTCCCATCATCTAAAGGGTCCTAAAAGGGTGAAAAAGGGTTTTTTTAATCCTTTGAAGGTTTTTCAACCCTTCAGATCTTTGTTTTTTAAACCCTCTTTATATTCTTATTATTAAAGCCGTGAAAAGATAAAAAAAAATTTATTTTTGTCAGATTGATTTTTTTCTTATAAAATAGGCCAAAAATCATGTTGCTTCATCTTGTTTTCATAGAACCAAACGATTTGATTTAAAAAAAGTATTACAAAATAAATATAAAAATTACTTTCTGACGTATCCAATATATTGGGCTAATTCACTGAAAGGGTAAAGTTTTTTCGTCGAATGTTTATATATCACACATGTTATCCTCTTAAATAAATAACATAGTTAGAAACATTCTGACAAAACGAAAATGAGCGCCTATTTTCCAGACCTTTATAAAAAATTCAGCCAAACTTCAGTTGGTGCATAAAGCATTTTTCTTTAAAAAAAAAGAGTTTCTTACGAGTTTTCTCAAAATTGTGTGATGTTTAAAATTAAATCGTTTGTTAACCTTCAATTACCACATTAAATCTTTCTTGTTCAAACTTTGCTGCGAAAAGGGCTTTTGTAAAGAAAAAAAGCTTTTGTAGAACTTTTAAGATAAATGGTCATTATAAATTTAAACATTGCTCATGGCTAGCTGTTGCTTAAATGAAGTACTTTGGTAGACTCAAGTAATTTAAAGTAGAAAATGAAAATAATGGGTCATTTCTGAAGGCTTTTCATTTTTTGGGATATTTTTTTTTATCACAATCTAGATCATCCTGTTAACAATGACAAATACGACAAATAAGTTATTATTTGCAATTTTCATAGCCGCCGCATAACCAAAGCTGCCTGCCCTTTATGGCCTTAACATCAATACGTTCGTTATCCTTCGAGATTAACAATTATTTTGAAAGGATTTTGTTGAAACACACATACACACACACAAATATTATAGCATTACTGTTTGGCAATTGTAAGCGTTTGAACAAAAGTTTGACATAAACACACATACACAAACAAACAGCAGCATAAAGATGAATACAATACAAAAACCGGATATATTGATAAATGATCGACAAACATTGAGCTGAGCCGCCATTGTTTGTCATTTAACCGAAAATATTTTCCACACTAATGTAGGGTTGAGTGTTAGGCTGCCTAAGTGTTGTGAGTATGTGTGTGTGTGTGTGTGTTTGCTTGTTTGTTTGGGTTAGCATAAAATGTAGCCTTAAATTATGACATTGTTTTGTTTATTGAAACGTTTGTGTTACGTTTAAATGCAACAATAAAACAGTGCTGTCACATTGGCAATCTTTTCTGGCCTTTTCAAAGGAATGTATTGAGTAATGACAGTTTTTGTGAAGTTATGCAATTTGTATAAAGCACCCATAAAGCTTTATATTTTATGAAATTCAATGCATTTTATGCCTAATATCTTTTTTTGCTTTGAGAGCATGTCTAAAAAAATATGTAAACAAACATACATCTGATTATCTTTTTGAGTTAGAGCAAATAAAAAGGTTTTACTCCTTACAGTTTATAGTTCCCAAAAAGCTTTTCATTGAAGCATTGTTCGAGCCATGTTCAGCCGCTGTTCGGACAAGTTGGCTTTTTGATTAGTTTTCTTACTAGGTTCGATCGTTTTTTGGTGGTGCAGCTCTTGTTCGGCCGCTGTTCTGTCGATTATATTTTTACTTATACAGCCCTATTCTGAATAATTTTTCCCGGAGAATTGGAAAAGGGAGTTTTCATTATTAAGATAGCTGATAAAGACATCACATTTTTTTGTTTAAAGTTTTGTAGAACTAGTTACTTGCAAAATGAACCATTGAGAAGTGATTGCAGTGACTTTAATTTTGTCTGTCATGCACTGAGTTAAACATAAAATTCTAGATTATTTTGATTATTTTGATCATGCTTTCCAAACGGATTTAACATCTTAACCAGGCGATGCATGCAAACGCAACACAATAATCTAAATGGACCTGATCTTGTTGGAACCATGATTTTATTACTATAGGTTGTCCATTCGTTTGACGTTTTCTCTCAAAAAGGAAGATATACACTCGTAAAATTGAAGAGGAGAGCAAAACAGTAATTTTTTAATGACAAAATATAGCTCAGTTGCCTAAATATCAATACTTTTTCGTAGTACTAAACACCCAAAGATACTGCTTTTTCTACTACGTTTCCACTACTTGTTTGTTTTGGTGGAAAATTTTATTACGGTTATGACAGTGTTTTGTTGTGTAAATTAATATTGAAATAATAAAAAAATTGTATACAGCACACATTTATTTATTTATATATACCATGTTTTTAAATACAGATTGAATATTTTCTTAGCATTTTGCTTATAAAAATTAATATAGGGCTAATTCCGCCTAAATGTGCCCTTTTTTCTTTTGAAAAATGGATAAATGTAAAAATGAAACTGAAGCTAGAATTGGTAAACCTGCAGACTGATAGCTTTTTAGCTACGTTAGAATTTATAAAGGTATACATGGCGGTAAATGCTCTTAGCTTGAGAGCTAATTTTAAGCATCGCTGCCCTAAAGTAAGTTAAAATTGCTTCAGGTCACACAATATTACATCATGAAATTGATTTGTATGCATTTTTTGTGTTTCTGAGTGGTTACATGAATGACACAAAATATCAGTAATGATGGTTTCAGGAATGACAAAATCGTCTTTATGTGGAGCTCGTAGGTATCAGAGAAAACTAAAACACTTTTCCTCATGTTTTTATCATATATTTGATAAATACTTTGATGTATTATACTCAATCTCGTTTTAGTCTATCACTAACTGAATACACAGTTGGTTACAGAAATGACAAATTTTTCTTGGCTTACACTCGTCAAGACTTGACAGTGAAGTATTGCATTATCCCTTTTAAACTTGACGCTTCAATTTACATAAGAGAAAAAATTTAAAAACTTTTACCTGGTCAGTTTTAGTGAACAGCTTCCATTTTATTAAATTAAATAGTTCATCATCGCAACAAATATATTAAAATTAGAGTCAACTCAAAAAACTAATATGGATTTCTATATATTAAATGAAAGATAAAACTTTAGGCTTTAAATATAACATATATTTTTGACACCTAAATGCTGCAAATTTTTGAGAAAATAACGGTTTTATCACTAATTAAAAGAAAAAGTAATATAAAACTGCTCACAAAATTATTGCTTAAATGTATTTTATTTGTATTTTTTGTAATAGATAATTTAATTATTTTTCAAATTACTTGTTAATATTTTATAAAACCATAATTAAGAAATGCATATCTCTTTATTTTTTCATGTTAAATATTTTTTTTTTAATTTTCTTAAAAAATTAAGATTTCGGAGTCGGAGTCTTTAAGTGATATACACACGTACATACATTCTTTTTCATTATAAAGATGGAGAAAAAGTAGGCGTGTAAACATTTATATATATATTCACTTGATTTCATTGCACCTACATACCAATTTTCACTATCAAAACGTGAACATCTCAGGATTTAGCATGATTTCGGAAAAGTAGGCGTACATATATTTCGACCAAAGTAAACATATGAACTAAACTACCATATTTTAGTTTTATTCGATCAAAACCGTCTGATATATAGACCGCCCATTGATTTGTGGGTGGTAAAAATGGGCATTGCAACATTTATATATTTATATATATATATTTTACTATCTTAACTTGTACAACTCAAGAGTTATCATGATTTCGAAAAAGTGCGACCACGCCCAATTTTAGTGCAGTATCCGACAGTTACCATCTAAACAAAATTTTAGTTTTTTACGATCAAAACCGTCTGATATATAGCATATTTTATGGTTTGTGGACGATAGCGCAAATTTGGGTTGTATGGGAAGAACCCTGGGGGACTCCAGGGGGTGTGCCACTGACATGGGTGGATCGGCCCTCCAAAGTTAGTGGGGGTCGATCATACATTTGGACTCGATTAGGGCACTCTAAATCAGTCAAGGAGGGATTTTTTAAAATTTGACCCTATGGAAAAGTTGGGGCATTAGAATGCGTTTTAGAAGTATAGTTCCTCGGGCAAAGTTTCTTATTTTGATCCCTAGAATACGATTTTCACTGAGCAATGGGCGATTTTTAAATCGACCCGCCCTAATGTACATACTAGGGCTTTCAATCCCGGGATCTCGGACCAATTTCTAGTCTCGAAATCCCGGGATTAAATTCCGAGATTTTATTTATAAGAAAGTACAACAATTTTCATCAACTCTGAATGGAACTGTAATGTAAACGATGGTTTTTTAATATCGAAATCACCCTGTTCTTTTTTTATCTCTCTACACACTTTGAAAGTCTATTTCTTAGTTTGTTTTGGTTGTGATATTATAAGATTCTGTTTCATGGAACTTTCATGGAATTTTAAAAGTAACGATAGTCTTATTTCTATACTATAGTTTTTTTACTACAAAAGAAATATTTTATTTACATCATACTTTTTACTAACAGCTAAATAGCTTATTTGAATAATAAGTTTTGTTTTCTTTTTAAATTTTTTAAACGATAAATTAATGTTGTTTGTTTTGTTTAACTCATTTACGTGCATATTTTTATTATGTTTATAATAAAGTAAAATATTATGTGATATTTTAAATATTTTGGGTTTTCAATTCTAAATAAATGTTCAACTTTTTTGAAATATAAAAAATCATAACTTTTTTTATTAAATAGAAAATTATAGGCATTAGAAAATATTTTTAATAAAGGACGTAAAGGCTATGATTTTTATTAAAAATAAATCATAATTTTATTTTAAAAAATATATTATTTTAAACAATTTAATTTTTTTCGATCTGATTTAATCTGGTATATCTTTCAAGTCAATCATAAAATCTACAAGTATTTCCTCTAAAAATGCAAAATGAGATTTCGGAATTCGACTTTTTCTTCTGGTTCTGTTAAATTTTTTCCTTGTATTCTTTTTTATACATTACAACTGTAACTTTTGTCTGTATTAGTTATTATGATTTCGTCTTAGTGTTTTCTTATAAACTTTTGAGTGTTTTTGAATATTTTAAGTATGAATCAGTAATAAGTTTGGACTTTTGCTTAAAAAAAAAAAGTAATTGTTTGTGCTAAAACGCAGAAATTAAAAGAAAGAGTTATTAACGGCTCCTGATTTTAATACAGCTTAATGCCATTATTTTAAAATTTGGCATCCCGAGAAATCCCGGGATCATGAATTCTAAATCCCGAAATCCCGGGATTTGCCAAAACCCTTCGGGATTGAAAGCCCTAGTACATACATACATCCATTTATATATATATAGATTTTTTACTCGATTAATCGATTTGAAAAATTTTTTTTTCTTAAAATTGAATAAAATAATGAATAAGTAAGTAAAATTTACTAAATTTAAAAACATGTAATAAAATTTTAATTTAATAAAATTTACACACAAAGAACCTTTGCGTTTAGAAATAAGGCACCGATGAAGGCTTAAATAAAAAAAATATGCTTTGTTCATTTTGCGAGTAAACAAAGAAAGCAAAATTTATGTATGTGTACCAGGGGAGTAAATTTATTTATGTATGTGTACCAGGAAAAAAATATGCTTTGTTCGTTTTGCCAGTAAACAAAGAAAGCAAAATTTATGTAAGTGTACCAGGGAAGTCAATCCTGGGATCCCGAACGATTTAAGCCCCTTTAAATACCGGTATTTTCTTTCTGGGATCCCGGGATTTTTAAATAAAAAATTTCTATTACAAATATTCATGTAAATTCAACCATTTCAATTTAAGTTGATATGATTATAGAATTAGAAAAACCTTTTATTGAGGGAGAAAAAGATTGTTGGGACGATGAGTGTTAATCACTAGAGCAAAGACTTGACAAAATTTTAGAAAAATTTGTAACATCGGGAAGTCAGCTACGTATTTCAAAATTGTCAGATTTTCTTAGGAAATAATTTTTTTTTGAGATGAATGTAGTCGTGATCGAAACTTACAAATTGCACTATTTCTCCAACTAGCAAAGAATCAGAACGGTGCTTCTCATCAGCGCGTTATACGAATTTGTAATAATATCCGAACAAAACTCTCTAATGAAAAATAAGACGCTTTAATCGGTCTTAATGTATTACTTTAAAAATAATTTAAACAAAAAATTGAATTTTGAAAAGTCTTTTCCAATCTTAATTTGCGTTAAACTCAAAAAAACATGAAGACGGTTTCTAAAAAATATGTTTAACATTTATATAATAAAACCTTGATCAATTCTGTATTTTATTTGTTATATTTTTCTTGTTCTTTAAATTTATACAATTTGCTTGTCATTAATATTATTTAAGTTTTTTTTGTTTATTAAGAATAAGGGTATTCACAATTGTGTGGTATCTTGGTATTGTGTTTTTTTACCATAGTTGAAAACCAATATTATGGGTACCTTTTAAAATAGAATTTGTGGTTGGGAACCTTCCACTATAGCTTTTTGTTACTATGCAAATAAATTAACTACAAATTAATATATGAAAGGCTTATTGCAGAAATATGATATGCCACACAAAAAATATTTTGAAATAATCGACTCTAAAGTTGTGAAAAATTGTATTTTTATATGAAGAATTGGACTTGAACACGAACATTTTTTCAAATGGGTAAGAAAATTAATAAGAAATAGCCAAAAACTCTTCAGTGGTTGTTGGCAATGCATTGAGTCATGTATTCTGCCTAAAAAATTGATTTTTTAGATCATGTGGTGGCTTATCACGTTACTGCAAGAAGCCCTTCATATTTTATTAATATATGGCATAAAAAAGTTAACTTGCATTTTGAGCTTCTATCATTTTTGCAATTAGAAAATAAATGGCAACCGATCAGTTCATGGAACTTTTAAAATCCACTTTCGTTAAGCATATCATTGGGCTACGTAAAATTACCACACTTTTGGTTTTTAGAGATTTCATGTAAAACAACAAAAAATATAAAAACCGCTCGGTAAAGTGTGGTATCAATATCACGGGGCTTGTTAACTACACTGACCTACCCTAATTTTCAACACTGAACATTTTGGGCTATTTAAAATTTGGAATTGCAATCTGGGAAATTCAGTTTTTAATTTTCCCAACAAATTCGGCAATTTTCCCCAAAAAAAAAAGCGATAAAATGCAAAAAATAGTAGCAAAGTGTCCTCTTGCAGCACTCATAAACAATAATAAAAGCCAAAAATGAGCTCCTTGACCTAAAAAACCCCCATATACTCATAAAAAGTTTATTCTTCTTGTCTTTGCTTGTCTTGCTAGGGTGGGGCGAACATCTACTTTTTTGCTCTATGCAATTTGACCTGCCCTAATATATATGTATATAGTTCGACCCTTGTGCGGACGTTCTTCGATGCTGTACGGACGTTCTTCGATGCTGTTTTCGGCCGCTGTTCGGCCCTTATTTGGTCGAAATTTCTTTAAAATGGGCGCTGTTTGGCCCTTTTTCGGTTGCTGTTTAGCCCTTGGTCAGACGCTGTTCGACCTTAGTTTAAAAATTTGTATTTTTACTAAGAATGTATGACTTAAATGCTAATCTAAGTGCTAATCTAAGCTGCTAATCTAAGTGCGAAAAAAGAAAAGCTTTTTTTAAATCAAACTAGCTGGATTTGTCTGATGTACAATTAAGTATCTTTCCGTCTGTCTGCCTGCCTGTCTGTTTTTCTGTTTGACAAAGCTCACAACATATGCTGTCATATGTGTTTTCAAGCAATAAAATTTTGAGATGCAACAAAAATAAATCCTTTTCTGTTGGCTCGACATGAACTAAAATAGACAAAATGGCGGACGAAATCAGGCAAAGTGAGCGCAGCTGCATAGAAATGTTAAAAAGGCTACAAGAAGAGAAGAAAATAATAATATAAAAAAAAATGTAAAAAGAAAAAGTATTACAATGCCAACAAACACAACTATATGTATCAAGCTGCTTTAAAGCACACAGGCACTCACACACCTTTTTTTACCTCCAATAAAAAAAAAAACATTATTTTCGCAAAGCTCGCTCAGGTGGGAGCACAAAAAAGTAAAAAAAAAAGAATTGTTAAAAATGACAAAAATAAGTGAAAAATATATATTTTACATTTAAGAAGACATCAACGAAAGACGGAAGTTAAGAAACGCAGCATTCAATGCGCTGCCAATGTTAGGCGAAATGATGTCGTGGCACTGGCAGCAGCTGTCATTGCAGTTGTTCTTGTAGTTGTTGTTGTAGTTGAGCACAACATAACGCTAGTTTTATAGACACACGTCTAGGCCAAACTTGCGAAGGTGGGTGTTACAGCTCTTCCTCGTTACTGTAAATGTAAGTTTGTGTGTGTTTGGTATTTGCTTAGGTTTGTGTGTTTTTGTTTCCTCCAAGGTGCTCGCTCGTTTGGACGTTTACTTCATCTAAGGTCGTCTTTGATGCCTCTAGCGCCATCTTTGTTAGCCATTACCAACTACTTTTACGCACACTTAACTTGGTCGTTCGTATTTTTGCCTCTCTTTCACCCTTCCCTGCCCCCTTCCTTTCTTCACATTCTGTATGTTTTGTTTTTTTCTCAATGCTTCATTCAATTTTTTCTATTCTTTTTTCTTTTAACCCATCTTTATGTCAACGTGTTGACGTTGGCGGAAGTGCTTTCAGGGATATTAAGTAATGCAAACTTTCAAATGCTTGAGCTTCTCTTCCTTGGGAGTAAATGAAGCTATGGCTATGCTGAATACACATATATATTTTTTGTTTTTCTTTTATGAAACTTTTTAGTTTTTGGAGAAAAATATTAAATTTAATCATAAATTCAGTTCAGTTTGAGGTTAAAAAAAGTCTTTTCTTAAATTGTAATATCTGCGTTCTTCTTCCTGGGCATTATTTTATTACTGTATTATGGTTTTCAGTCTTAAATTTTTGATTTATGATATTGAGATCAGTCTACAATGTTTTGAAATAATTTTTCTTATCTGCGATTTGTTATGACATATTCTTTCGAACTTAATAATAAATATTCTTATTAGTCGCGAGTTTTATGTCGATGAGAACGGCTAACTTTTGATTCATTAAATCAAATCAAACTACGGCCTTTGTAGTCTAGTGAAGAGTGCGCTAGACTATCAACCCAGAGGTCCCTGGTTCGAATCCGGGTTCTAGCATGGTTGTTTTCACTTTCTTTGTTCTTTACTACATTTAAGAATTATGGAAAACTAAAAATCCACAGCTAAAATGTGGAAAATGTGGAAAATGTGGAGTTAAAGAACAGGAAAAACTAATGGCTGGAAATGCTTGCCGAAGTTAAGGCGTAACACTAGCCTCGGTTAAAAGCAATTTAAATTGTCTTTTAAGGTTGTTTCGCCTAATCAATAATTCACGTATGGTTCTAATCAGTTCCTCTAAATAATCTATACCTTTCCTTTCAGGTGAAGTATCAAACTTTGTTTGTATAAGGCGCATGCCTTGGTTCTTTGATCTTTTAAAAAAAAAAAAAAAAAAAAAAAGAAAGAAGTGATGCAAAGTTTATTGTAAGAAGAAACTCGTAAAGAATTTACAAAGTTTGTGATGGTCGGGACAAGTAGGAAACCCATACAAATAAGTGTAAGCCAACTTGAATTTTAATTTAAAATTATTATCCATGATCAATTTTTACGTGGCCCTCCGTGACCACAGGGCACTATAGGAAATTTTACACTACTTTGTGGCCAACATTCGAAAAGTTGAAGTATCAACATGAAACCTGGTTCAGCACTAGGGCTAGAAGTGGTAAGCTTGCAAAGAAAAAAATGTACTTGTCACGCCCACTTTTTCTTTAGGTAGGAGGTATAAAGTTATATAAAATTTTTTTATTCAATATTTCTGTAATTTTTTTTATCAATATTTTTAATTTATTTGTTTTAAATTTTTTTTTAGCTAATTTTTTTATTTATTTATTTTTATTTTTCAATTTATTTTTTGTTTTCAATATATTAAATTCACAAAAAAATTCAATTTATTCAATAAAAAAATTGTATAAAATGTTGTGGCAATAACACATAAATTATTGCTCTTACGATTTGTGAAGAATTTTTCTTAAAGACTTTTAAACAAATTTTTTTAAACTCTAAATGTATAAAAAATAATAAAAAAATAAACTGGCCATTTCATCCCTTGGAAGGACAAACATAGCTTCTATTGATCAATTGTGGTGTGCGTGTTATTAAATGTTGGATCACAAATGACCGAGAAGTGGACCTACGTGTTTTATGCCGACTCCGAACGGCTTATGTTCTCAAGAAGCTTTACATGGCAATTTTTACTCTCTGAGGTTTGCCATTGTCTGCAGAGAGGTGACGACCGAACAGAAAAATTAATTCAATTGAAAAAACTTTCTGTCTGAGCTGGAATTGAACCCGGGCTACTGCGGTGCTCTAGCTTAGGGGCCACGCACTCTGCCCACTGGGCTACGGTCGCCACTCTAGATAAATATCAGTTTTAAAAGTGCACAACTTCACTTATAGGTCACTTATAATACATTCTTAGAAAAATCTTTACTTTAACAGAACTATTTTAACTGATAAATATTCCTCTAACCATCACTCTTTTGATTTTTTAGTTCAAGTCCATTTTTTAGTTTACAAAAGTAGAACTTTTATTTTGAGATTCACGCATTTGAAAACGATACACACATAAAAATGTAAACAAATTTATTTACAGCTGATCTCAAGAAATATTTGCAGGGTTGCCATAGCAGCAGTAAAGCACTTAATATGACAACAGAGTTTACACTTGCTTTACAATTTCTTTGGAGATTAACTGAATGTTAAAGTTTAGTATACCGTAGGGACGAAAATTTTTGGGCATATAACTCTACACGCGAAATTTTGGTGTAGAGTTAAAATTTTTGTGTGGAGAAAAAGTATTTGCTGTTCTGGTTGACAGATTCATATTTTTATTGCTGCAATTTTATATCCTATAAAAAGCAAGGCTACACATTAATAAACTATATAAATGCAACAATAAATTTGTTAAATAACAAATTCAACACTTAAACATACTTACTGCTTATTTTTTATTGTTGAATGGCAAATTTCCGCGCCAATTAAATGTACGGTCGCCAATTAAATGTAAAAGAATATAATCGACAGCGAAATTTTGAAATTTCATCTTCCTACACATAGCAATAATTTTCGCTTCTACAGCGTACTAGCTGGCGAAAAAAATTTCGCTGCCTGTTCGTTGTCAAAAATCTCAATGTATTTCATATGGAAATTTTTTTTATTCCTACAGCATACTAAGCTTAAGACAAAAAATAAAAAGTTTCAGACAAGTTGAAAAATTGACATTTGGCCTCAAAATGAGGTGGAATTTCCCATTGTGCAAGGGTGCAAATAGGGCAGGCCCAAAATTTCAAATATCTCTCTCTCATAGGACACGCACTCTAGCGACCTCTATATTGTGCGACAATTATGTCTATGTATTATTGCAACCGTCGACTAGAAACTTGGCGCCAGTTGCTCCACAGCCACTATAGGTCAAATGACCTGTTTTTCTGGCCAAAACTATTAAGAGCCGAAATAGAATATTTTAACAACATAACATTAGTTGTTAATGTAAATAAATGTTTGCTTCATTGAAAAATTTAAAAATTAACCCTCTAGAAGCCCTTAACCCTTATAAAGCCATACTTTTTCTTATGTTTTCAAAATTATAGTTTTAAATAAAATGTGTTTTTGTTTCCAAATAAAAAAGCAATGACAATAACTCATTGCATGATTGAAAATTTTGTAAAATAAAAAGAAAATAGGAAAAAGAATTTTGACTCGTGCGTTCCTCATTAGCGTGGAATGCGCCACAACAAACAAAAATTTGTAATGAAACAGAACAAAAATTATTTAGTGAAAAGTTATTTTTTTTACAGTTTTATTATTAACTACTGATATTATTAATAATAAATAAAAAAAATAAATAAATCGGTTTTTTTATAAATTGAAAAAATTTATTATTTATTTCTCAACAAAAATTTTCTTTGTTTTATTTAATTTTAGCAGGAAAATTAACTTTTCGCTTTATTTTTACATTTTTCGTGTATATAATAGTATAAAAAGTCTCTTAACCTATTAATGCTCACTACTAGCACCCGTTGAGTTTAGGTTTTGAAATTTTTAGCAAAAGCTTGTATTAATATTAGACGG